>CM033716.1:1947519-2086348 GCA_019671005.1 Hibiscus mutabilis
TTATCAGCCATGTGAAATTATTATTGAAATTTATTAAACTATTATAAAATAATGATTAATTAGTATACTATTTTACAAAATTGAATGATTATTTTTTATAACAATTCATAAATGTAATTATTATTTTATATAACTTTTAAGAGATTAATGTCCAAAATAAGTATTTTTCATTTTTAAAAATATTTTTAATAATGTAAACTTTTCTGTTTTTATTTTTGATTATATAACAATATTTGTTCAAATGTTATATATTCTTAACCATTTTGACAATGTTTACAATTGATAAGAGATGATTATTTTTTTATCAGCCATGTGAAATTATTATTGAAATTTATTAAACTATTATAAAATAATGATTATGATTATAAAATGGTATTTGTTCATACATATTCTCTTTTAGGTTATGATTACAAAATAGTATTTGTTCATACATATTCTTTACCATTTGACAATGCACACATATATTGCAGACAAAGCGATTGAACTCGCGTCTTCTAAAATGAACATCATCTATTTTTTCACTAGGATCACTTGTTAGATTCTTATTTTGAACTCGGGTCTTCTAAAATGAACATCATCTATTTTTTCACTAGGATCACTTGTTAGATTCTTATTTTAACAATTATTAATATAGTTTTATCTTTAATAGGAAATGTTAAGAACTTATCTAATGGGTTCGATTTGTGACGGTTTCACATACCAAAACACTTGTGTTTTGGTCAATAATATATCAAATGTTTTAAATAAGTGTTCACGAAAGATTCATTAATTGACTGATTAATAAAAACACTCCTATTATTCTATCTCGTGTAACTTTAAATTTTAATATTTATTTTGAAAATATAATTATTTATCTGCTTAATAAAAAATAAGTTTTTTATGTGGCAAAGGTTGCGTGTACAAATTAAAGATTAATGGGCTGATAACGTATGACCAGTCCAAGGCCCAATGGAGAAAAGAGATAAGAAATTAACAATAGGAAGACAGAGACAGAGGAAATAGAAAATCAAAATTTACAAAAAGAAAATGAATTATTATTTGATATATTGTTAGTATAAAAAATAATATAAATATGCATATTTTAATTCTACAACCTAAAATACAAACATAAAATTTTAAAATCTTAAACTTTAAATTTTAATATTTAAACTATAAACTCTAAATTTTAATCATAAACCTTATACCTAAACTCATAACCTATAAACCATTTATACCTTTAAATAATTTCACTTATAAAATAATTTTATTCAATCGTCGATCCATAGGATAATAATTCAAAAAATTACATACATACATGTATATTTCTTCGTTAAATTAAAAATAAAAATAATGAGGAAATTGACGTAAATTTTGAATTATAAAAATTATTTTTTAATATTATGTCATGTGTTAATTATTGGTTCACCTGATTTTTTTATAATTTTTTAATCTAAAAGGGTCTTTGTATTTTTATAATTAAAAATAGTGAACTATTTAGAATTAATCTTACTATTATACCTTATATAAATGGGTTTTCTTAAATATCACACGCTATTTTTTATTTTGTCTGTACATGCCACATCAGGTTTTATAATAAAAACTGAATAAGTTGTTGACAACGTATGAAATCGAGACAAAAAAAAAAAAACTGTATAACATTGAGTAATTGAACATAGTCCATGTACCAACCAAACAATTAACCTTATCAAATTTGAAGCTCAAGAACATTGGAATTTCATGTCTAAGTTTTATTACGTGCAAATGCCGAAATTCGAATGATATTTCATACTACAGTCAATCATTCTATTTGGCTTTAAAATTCATTTCTATTCTCTTGTATTAGAGTGGTGAAAGGTGTAGTTAAATATTTTCTCGGGTGTACTTGGGGTACCGGAATTGTGAAAATAGTCTGTGTGTTGTAACAATTTTCACATAGTGGTGTCTTGACAACGGTCGTGGTTTTTTCTCCGGTTGGGAGTTTCCACGTAAAAATCTTGTACTCTTTTATTGTATTGTTTTCTAGTTTATTTCTCTATTTTAGCCGGTTAATCTCAAGAGGGAATTATTCCGCACTTTGATTCCCCAACCTGAACTACATCGATTCAAATGAGATTCCAGAGTTCAATCACCAATAGATGAACCAGATTACATGAGATTCAAATTTTCTTTCTTATTTCGAATTATAAAGATTTCGCCAAAGGATAATGAATAATCTGGTGAATAAATTAAGTATAAAATTGAAAACGGTTGAATTAAAATATTAAAACTTTGGAAATTGAATGTTTGAACCACATCTAGCTCTTGGTAACAGAGGACACTCAATGAAATCCGACCCAGAAGTGTCCGCACACAAATAAACCTGATAAAGCTGGCTGTTCCCAAATGAATCCACATTGCACTCTATACCAGGAGTATACCCAATTGCTTCCTTTATGGTATCCCTAATGTCCTCCAACTTATAGAATTCATCGTTCGGTTTGATTCCTACGAACACGAATTTCACGTCAAACTCGTTTATCCGACGTTCATATTCAACACATTCGAATCCAAGTAAAATAAATTGAATTCTGAGAGTACCTGCATTTGTTAAAGCGTTGAGGAGGTTAGCCTTTCTTTTCAATGCGATTGCCACTTCGAAGTATTGACGTTGGTCGAGTTCGGATTCGGAGCAAGTCCCGTGCTTGAGCCATTCGTGAGTCCAGAACTTGATTCCGTCGTTGCTGGGACAGGAAAGAGTAGGCCATTCCTTCTCCATTGTCCGAATCAGATCTGAAATCTGTTTGTTGTGTAAATGATAATTGTGCATTAGTGTGGATAAACAATATGTTGAAATAGTATAATGTAAATAAATAATTGGGAAATTGGGTGCAATTGGTATTGTTTTAAGTTACGAAAGACATTGGACCAAATCCAAACATAAAACCAAGTTGGGTGGCATGGTTTGGTCTGGTCCCACTCCCATCGACATGGAAGGTGACGAAATGGGTAGTTAAAGCTGTTGTCGTGTAAGAAAAGTATTTCGATTGAAGTAGGAAGAAAAAGTCTCGTAATTAGCTAACCAAATAAAATATAATGGTTATATTTCGATATATAAATCGTGTAAAAATTTATATAATTTTTTTAATTAAAATTATAAAATTTATTTATTTTTTGGTGATATGTATGTCTTACAATTAATGTTTAGTGTGTGAGGTTGCCCTTCCAACAATATCGTTTCCAAAATTTGAACTCATGTCCCCACTCTTAGAGTGCAATGTGCCTTGTCAATACACTCAACGCTTGTTGGTATAAAATTTATTTTTTAAAAACCATAATTTTTAAAATTTAAAACTAAATTCTAAACCTTAAATCATAAATTCTACCCCTAAAACAAAACATCTATCCCATGAGTTTAGAAAATTAATAATAATTTCTTAAGTTTTTATTTTTAAAAAATAAATTTGGCTCCCCTCAAAATTTTAAATATTTTTAATTAAAATTTTAATTCGACCATTCTAATTTTGATTAATGACAATGTAGGTCCCTATCATTTAAATATTAGATAAATTAGTTGTTGTCTCTCAATTTTTAGTTTAAGTAACTAATAAACCCTGATGTTTTTAAAGTTAAAAATTTGGCTTATCTCGATATTCGATCTTAACTCCGCTCATGTCTAAACTTTAAACTCTAAATTGACTCCTCAAATCTTAAAATTAACAGACTTGTGTAAATTAAATTTTACACAACCTTAGTATTAAAATATTTTACGTGTATTGCATATATTCATATTTGACACTCATCCTTATACATTAATTCGAGAAAAAGATAATTGTCCCGTTTAAGTTAGGCAGGGTGCATATGCACCCAATATTCTTCCTTTTAAGCAAACTCTAAGGTGCTCACGTTTAATGCCCCTTCAGGCCCTTGTCGTAAGGAAATCTGATAACTGAAAAATATTGTTGTTTCCTCGATTTCTAGAGCAGTAGATTTGCGTGGCTAAGATGATCTAAAGGCAAAATCTTCAAACATAATATGTATTATTTGAAATTCAATTTGATTTATGTTCGATACGAAAATGGTTTTGTGCTAAAACTGTGTCTTGTACTCTTGTTTGTATAACTTTGTTGTGTATTTTTAGTTTACTCACTTTTAATATTCGAAAATTCTTGTTATTGGTGTATAGACAAAAGGCTTGTTATTAAAACCTCCGTCAGACATCTAATTTGATTCAACATGATGTACCTCGGATTTGTCGAAACGAGTGTCGGGATCACAATTGGAAGGGTAGCCACCGTCGTTGTAGTTAGGCCAGAGTCCATGGATCCCGAAATCTGCAGCAGGCTTCCCTGTCTTCGGGTAACAACAATGTTGTTTCGAATCGCAATATGATCCGGGCCACTGTACGATAAACACGAACCTATTTTATAACTCAAACACCAAAAACATGAATTCCACAAAAAACTATATATAATAAAAAAAGTGATTTCATGGGATTCATTACCTGTTGAACAAAGTAGAAGAAATCAAAATCTTGTGAAAGACAAAGAACGGGGAAGTATAGTGCTACCAAAAGGTTGATAATAGTGATTGAACACGAGTTGAGTTTCATGTCTTCGGAGATTACTTTTTTGCCCGAAACAAGTGATGAAGTTTGGGTTCTGATAGATGGATATATTTATAGGACAAAAAGGGACATGGGATATTCATGGCAGCATATGCTTGCGAGTTGTAACAGGTTCTTCAACGGTAGTTGGTTAACCTTTTATTTTATTGGAAAAATTATTAGATAAATCCGGCTTACTACGTCATTCGTGGTCTCAACCAACAAAATTCATCCATTTCATTTTAACTTTCAAATAATTATCACTTTTTACCAACATATATAAAAGAGGTGAAAATTTACTTTAAAAAAATAAGATGAATAAATTTTATTAGCTGACATCACATATTACATGGTAAGCCAGATCCATCTAATATATTATTTTTTTATTAGCTTTGAACAGTTAGGCAGCCAATTAATTGAGTTTTTATCCTATTGTGTGCAAGTCGACACTTGGATAAGAAATGGGACAAACATGGCCACATGCAATTTAATAGTTTTCATTGAGGATTGGTTTGCTTGGTAAGGTTGTCTTTTGTTTTTGTTCTTTTTAACGGTCGAAACATGATTATTTTTGCCATCGAAGTTTGATCTAAGCAATTTAACATTGTTTAAATAAATTTTAAGTTCAATTTTTTTTTTATATATATAAAATTTCACTGAAAATTTTACCTATTAAAATTAGGTATTAGTTAAGACAAAATTACAAACAAATCGAGAGAAAAAAAATAAATTTTTTGATAAAAACGAAAAAAAGCCTATGTAACAACACAAACTTTGGACTTTTTTGTTCTTCTTTTTATGCAATCGACACCATTAATTTTATGTTGATTATCTACTAGTGCCTCATCCCATTAGGTCAATCGATTGTTGGTAAAATCTATTTTATTTAGAATTATTTGTTTTCACACATTTTGTAATGTTTTGTTTTGTCTACCTTTATACATGATATTTTTTTGTCTTGTGACACGGTTTCTATCTACATTTGTAGTAGTTGACATTTGTGTAGCAATTATCACGACGCACGCCCCTGATAAAAGTCAGCATTCTTTTATGGTTAAATTCACTTTTATGGTTTTTTGTCAATATTTTTAGAACTGCCAATATTGATTTTGTTGATCAACCTTCCTACATTATTACTCAAGTATTTACTTAGATAGAGATAAGGAGATTTTTGTTTAATATTTTTCTTTTCATACTATTTGATTTTTCATGTTTTATTTTTCGGTGTATGAAATTCTCTATGAACATAGTTGTCAAGTTTTTGTACAGATTTTAAATGTGTCTCGTTATATTTTTATTTTAATAAAATTTAATTTCTTGTTAAAAATTATATGAACATGTTGATTAAACTTACAGTATTCGGACAAAACACATTGATTTATTTTTAACTAACATGTTGGGTTTAATTTCGAACGATTTTAAAACCTAATCAATACGTAATAAACCGACATAATGCAAAAATGTCATATAAAAAGGTGGGGGGGGGGTTCACTTTCCGTTTGGCTGTGTTCACGTTATCTTGTAGTAGCAAATGAATTTTTACATTCTTATATATCCAAAAAATTCTTACATTCTTTGCTTGTAGAACTTGACGACGCAATTGAATATTTGGCTTAAAGAAAAACATTTAGGCCAAAGGAAGCAACCGTTCAATTCCAAAACAGTTACCCAGGTTTTGAGCTCTAAAACTAAAAAGCTTAACTTTTGCTTTACATTTTGGTCAATCATAACAAATCAGGCTTTGTTTACTTTATTTTTGGCACCTGGGGCCTGATATCCTCAGTTTCCGACAGATTTTTATGTTAACGTAATGTTGGCACCGATGATCGGGTATGTGTCGGCTCAGTTCCTTATTCATTTCGAGCGCTGCATTTCGGTGATCACTAGGTCTGTTTGTTTCAGTGTAATTGATTTTTCGAAAAATGATTTATGTAAAAATAAATTATAAGACGATAAAAACCATACATATGTGACAGAGAACATGAGCAGATTAAACAAATTACAACTGCAGTGAAGAATTACAAATACACCATAGGTTAAAAGGAAGGAAATTCGATCTCAGAACCACATATCCCGCCTTTAGGGAAAACAGGGCATTCGCTGAGGCTAGACCCTGTGTTATCAAGGCATAGATACACCTGGTAAAGCTGGCTGTTCCCGGACGAATCTTGATTGCACTCGATCCACGGCGTATGTCCGGTCGCTTTTTCTATAGCATCCTTAATGTTCTCCAAGCTGTGTGTTCCTTCACCTGGTTTGATCCCTAAAATACCCGGATTCTAATGTCAGAAAAAAAATACTTGCAGATTTGTATAGGGAAGTTAGTTTTCTTTTTTAATGGATTACCTGCAGTTTCGAGAGCTTGAAGGAGGTTGGTTTGGTGCTTCAAGCCGAGTGCCGTTTCGAAGTAGCCGTGCTGATCGAAGACGGACTCGGAACACGTTCCGTGTTTGTCCCATTCATGAGACCAGAAACTTTCACCACTGCTGCTTGGACAAGCCAGTGTTGGCCAGTTCATGCTCATGTTACTGATGAGGTCCGAAATCTGCAGTGTTCAACAGTTTTGAACTACATTACTCGTATTCCGGAATCAAAGTCAGATACAAATGCGTGTCACATAACAACGTTGCAACCGTTATTTAAATCTCCGATCGAAGAGTTACCTGGGATTCATCAAAAGGGTTGCTAGGATCACAATTTTGAGGGTAGGAACTATTATTGTAATTAGGCCAAAGTCCATGAATGCCAAAATCAGCAGCAGGCTTCCCTGTTGTGTATATTTTTTTTACAAAATAAAATTAAATAACAAATATTATTATGTAATTATACCAGAATATTTATAATTCTTATATATATTAGTTACAGTAAAGAGATATTTAAATTAGAGGATATTAAAATGCAAAGATTTAAACCTACCCAAGATAAAAATAGATGAGCATTCTTTATCACTCGTTTAATTAGATAATTTCTTTATAATATATATATTTTGACAAATTATTTGGAATCTAGTTGAATGATTGGAACAACTAAGCAATGTTTGTAGGTTTAGCCTTTGCTCGATAGATAGAAATGGGCGATAATAGAAAATTTGTTAATCAAATAGTTAAAATCTACATTCAAATTGAGGTAATAATTTTTTAAACTATGTTTGAAGTTTGAATTATGGCGCTTTAAATGGAATAAACTGAACTTGGAAAGTACTTTTATTATATATTCGTATTCGAATATGAGTAACATATTTCTTTGAAGCTGCAAAACTAAGGGAGATGGTGACACTTGGGAGCAGATGGCAAAGCTGCCAATTGGAACCGAGCATTTTTTTAAGACTTTGGATCTACCAATTATTGGTTTAGATGAGATTTGAAAATCTGCAGCATTGCATCTGCTATTGCTTTCACATTCATGGATTAAATAATTACACACAACCCACTATGAAGTAGACAAGTTTGGTAATGATTTTCGGTTTGCGTTTGTGTATAGTTTCTTACATATGTTTAGCTCTGATTTGCAGTTTTTTGTGGTCTTTTGATATTTTAATATCTTTCTATGCTTTTTGTGGTTAGTTTTAGGAAAATGTCAAATTATGTATTTAGTTTATTGTAATTTTAAGTATTTTCTCGTTTAATAAAACTAACGGCTTATATTCAAAAAAAATATATTTTTATACACAAGCTGTGTAAAAAATTTAAACAATCATTCTATAAAATTTAAAATCTAAATCTCAAACTCTAGCACCATAAAACCTAAACTTTAAACTCTAAATTCTAACCATAAACCTTAAAATGATTTATTATAAAAAGAAAACATATTCTATTAATTAAAACAATTAATTTAATATTCATTAATAAATTATTATTATTATTTTATTTAAAAAATATTTTAAATACAATTAAAACAATAATAAAATAGACTGATATTTATTTATAATCTTTCGATCAGTGGAGTTCAATGAGTATCTGCTGCCATAGAAATTACAACGAAAACGATTGGAAACAAGGTTGAACAGAAGAAAAGGATGGGATCTTCGATGTAGTTTTAAAAAGAATATTAAAGGGACAATTTAGGGTAAATTATTAAAATCATCCCTTGTTTTTTTATTTTCGTCATTAAACTTTTTTAACTATTTATGCTTTTATTATTCGTCCGTTAAATCAAATGCATGAAAGTGATGTGAAATTACTTGTGTTGATGTGGATTGTTTTTATGTTATAATTACATGTTTGCATCATTTTTTTAAATAAAATTTGTATTTTATTTATGTGTCTTATTAGTGTTAAAATTATTATTTTCTGATGTATTTTTCGACAACTCAAGACATTAAAAAATTTGTCTTATCACTTTCTTTCATTCTATCAATTTTTAAAAAAAATTCTCTCCAAATTTCTTTAAAACTAACAAATCTCAACTTAAAATTAAAAGTCACAAAACTTCAAACAACTATGTTCTATAATTTTCATCGTCCGATCAACGTGAAATTATAATATTATAGCTCAATTCCTCTTCTTCCGCCTCACCATTGAGATCTAGAAGACAAAGTTTTATTGTTGAAAAATCAGAAGAATTTGAAATCAAAAGAATCTTTAAAAAAAGATAAAAAGTTTTGAAGATTTTTAAAATTTTAAAAGATAAATACCCAATTATAATGCACCGCATCATTTAACAGTAGAATGATCAAAACATGAGCAATATAGATAAAGTTATGATTTGTCCGGGGCACTGCTCCTCTCATTTTTTATTGCTAAAAAACATGTATGAATATTTGTCTATTTAGTTTATTTTAATTTTGTCCTCTTTAATTTTAGTTTAATTTTATTTTCTCCCTATTTTATATTATTATTTATTAGTTATACTTTTCCCATCGATTTAATATTATGGCTCCGTTAATTTAAAATTTTAATAATTAGATTAAAAAGTTTTTCATTTTAGTGACCAAAATAAGAGTAAAACAAGTTAAAGGGATGAAATATGTAATTTATAAAACACAACTTATAAGTCCAAACCGGTTAGGAGAATTTTCTAAGCACGAACCGAACCGGAAATTTTCCATCGCGCCCCCCTTTACTGGTAAAAGAGCTTGAGACTGGAAACACAAATTTACAACAAAAATCAGTTAGGAGAGAGAGACAGGCTCTCCTCTCCGGTCCAATCCCAATTCGAAGGGGAAACCCTAAAAATCCATTTTTCAATCGACTATATCGTTTTATATTCTTCAATTTCGATTATAATTCCAATTTTTTTCTTTAGGAGTGTTTCTTAACAATTCACATGCTTCTTCCCCAACAACATTTGTTCATCTCTTGATGCCACGATTGCATGCTCGAAAACGGGTCGATTTCAAACCCAAACCCGTCGCCGACCCACCTAAAATGGATCCGATTAAGTTCCTAATCCGGCCCAGTTCCAGATCCACCGCTCTTTTTTCCCGAAACCCTCGGCAAACCAGGCCAACCGCTTCTACCTTTGCAATTCCAATCGTCACTTCTCTCGCTTTATTGGGTTTTAGTTACATTTTCTTCTTCTCATCAGCCGAGTCCACAAAATTCGGAATTATAATCGATGGCGGAAGCACAGGAACGAGGATCCACGTGTTTCGATACAGAGTTGATCGAAGCAAAAACCTGGTTTTCGACTTTAGAGGAGGGTCGGATAGCTTGAAAGTTAATCCGGGTTTGTCAGCTTACGGGGAGCAGCCGGAAGCAGTGTCGGACTCTTTGGGAGAGCTTCTGGAGTTTGGGAGGAAGAAAGTTCCAAAAGAACAGTGGGGAGAGACGGAAATTAGGCTAATGGCGACGGCGGGGCTGAGATTGTTGGATGCTGAGTTGCAGGACAAGATTTTGGAGGAGTGCAGGAAGGTGCTTAGGGTGTCTGGGTTTATGTTTCACGATGAATGGGCGTCGGTTATTACAGGTAATACAATGTGGGTTATTTCAGTTGTAATAGAATATGATGTGTTCTGAATCCGACATGTGAATAGGAATAGAAGAGTAGTAAGAGACAATTTAACCGCAATAGCGGCCGCCATATAGCGGTATAGGCACAGTCCAAAACCTCTTACCCACTAAATAAAGATCACTCCTGTTGTCAAGCCTAGTGATATTTCAGTTCTTATGTTTAATATTATAGTTTCAAATCACTGATCCACATTTTGGAGGCTAATTTTTGGTTTTTCTAACTGTCTTAGGCTCTGATGAGGGGGTCTATGCTTGGGTTGTTGCCAACTATGCACTCGGTACTCTTGGAGGTAATCCTCTGGATACGACTGGAATTGTTGAACTTGGCGGCGCATCTGCTCAGGTTTGTTGTTATCTTAAGTCTTCCCTGCTTCTAGATTCTTTAGTTTGGAATTCTTTGATATAGTGTTTCGATTGAGTAATTTGGATTCTTCCATACCAGAATTTACAAGTTATTAGAGCTTCTAATTAATGGCCCTATGCATTAGAGTTCCTTGAAGCAATTTCTTGTATTATTTTTTTGCTCCTTTGAAGCTATTTCTTGTGTATTGATAAATGATATCTCAGACCAGTTCATAATCCACTGTAATCTTTCTTTGTTGAGCGTGTAAACTATGAAGTAGGTGTTTAGTGTGAGCTATGAACTACACTTTGTTGGCTGTCCAGAAAAACAAGTTGATGTCATTCCAAAAAACAGGCATTAACATGCAAAAATTTATTGTTGTCAAAGACATTACTGTTGTTTAAAGCAACAGAACTATACACAACCTCAGATAAAGAAGAGGTTAAAAGAACAAGAAGCTATAACTTCAACTCATTGCAAATGCATTTGATGGCATTATGTATGTTCTTTACTTGGTGCACTTAATGTATAAGTTGAGAAGCACGGGTAAGATCACCGTTAACTTGCTGTTATACTTATTTCAGGTAACCTTTGTCTCAAGTGAGTTTATGCCTTCTAAGTTTTCACGCTCCATCAAGTTTGGGAATTTCACTTACAATCTCTACAGTAACAGCTTCCTTCATTTTGGCCTGGTAACCTTTGCATGCATTAGCTATTTTTCTACTTTTTTGTTTGTTGTTGTGTTTCAAATGTAGGCTTTTAAAAAAAAATTGGTTTAACTTTCTTGCAATTCAAATGAGATGTTTCGGATGTTTTTCATAGCCAAAAATAAATCAAATGGACTGAGAATAATTTTTTGTTCGTAAATTCTGATACTGATAATGACTGATTGACTGTCCTCCTGCCAGTTTTTTTCCCTTTTCCTTTTAAAAACAATAACGATATAATGCAGATCTAACTTCTAACTAGTATTAGTATTATTTCGATATGGCTTTGCATTGTGAGTTTTGTAGCTTGTTATTAGAAATTCTATCAAGAAATCCAAGTTTGACATAGGAGCTTTTATCTTTTGTCAATTTTTTTTCAGGATGTTGCTCATGAATCATTAAGGGAAACACTTATTAAAGGAGATTTCAGTCCTGGTATGTTTTGACTTATCTGCTTTCTGCCAAAGTTTTGCAGGCTTAGAAGTGCTTGAAATTATGCACTGAACTCCAACTAGGAATTTCTCTCATGCTGGATTGTAATTTAATCATCTCCACGAATCTTGCAATTTAAAGCTTACGGAAGAGATCTAGATTTGAGTATGAACACTGTTTGTATATTATGGTTTTGACTATTTATACTGGGTTGGATGTTTAATTCTAAAAGCTGTCTTCTTTTACCTTTTGTTGATGAGGGATGTATAGAAAAGGTTGTTTGAGTCAAAGATTTTTGTCGGATATTTTCGTAGAATCTGTTACCTTTAATATAGATGATGTGGATTTACGACTTACCACTTACCAGTTAGTTAAGTTATATGTTTATATGGCTTATTATGTTTTTTCTTGCCCTAATGCAGCTGCTGACTCTCTTCACAAGGAAATGTATATAGATCCTTGTACGCCTAAAGGTTACCTGCCTCGGTCATCAAATCTTTCACTAGGTTTTATGGCTGGAAAAAGTAAATATAGTTCTGAACTTCAAGCTAGGGGCAACTTCTCTGAGTGCAGATCCGCTGCACTAAAGCTATTACATAAAGGAAAAGGTACAAACTCTCTTAGAACCACTACATTTGCATAACCTTGTGCTACAAGATAATAATCATTATATATTCCGAGTTGCAGAGAAATGTTCCAATTATCACTGTTATTTGGGGTCCGTTTTCATGCCCAAGCTTCAAGGAAACTTTTTGGCTACAGAAAATTTCTTCTATACCTCGAAGGTATGATAAATAATGTTCGGTTTCCTACTGGCTTATGTGCAAGCACATGCTAAACCCATGTGATGTTTTCGTAGATGCACTGAGTTTCTGTTTCCTAAAAGGCTTCCATTTCTTTGTTTGTCTCCTCTTGTTTGAGTAGTTCTTTAGGTTGCGCCAGAGGGCCTTTCTTTCTGATCTAATGATGGCTGGGCAACATTTCTGTGGAGAGGATTGGTCTAAATTGAAGAAGAAACACCAATCACTCGATGAGGAAGAACTGCTGCGCTATTGTTTTTCTTCAGCGTATATTGTGGCCTTACTTCATGATAGCCTTGGAATTGCTTTGGATGATGAAAGGTATATTTTCCTACCTTACTAGTTGAGTCGATGACTTTTTGGGCACTTTGGCTTTCCTCGATACGAAAAATATCAATCCATCAATAGTTTTTATTAGTTCTCTCACAATTAAAATTTTACCAATGGGATTCTATCATAAACAGGATCAGCTTTTCTAATCAGGTAGAAAATATACCACTCGATTGGGCCTTGGGAGCTTTCATATTGCAAAGCACTGCCAAGTTGGATATACAGGAAACTGATTGGATAACTACCATTTCCAGCAGTGATTCACCCACACTATTCTCCATCATTGCCATTTCTGCAATACTGATGTTCGTAGCTTGGTCTATATCAAAATGGAGGAAACCCCAGTTGAAGACAGTTTATGAGCTAGAGAAAGGACGATATATAGTGAGTTGTATAGGCAGAAGTTGATATCATTTTCCAGAGGAGATCGAAAACATGCTTACAAGTTCGCAACCAAGGAAGACAATGCAAGTGCTATAATGGTATGTTATCATTATGCTTCCTTGGTTTACTATATCCTCCGGTCAGGGTCACAATGTGAGTGGCAAATGTAAGATTGTATATCATCGAACTTTTAACATAGGATCGAGTGTAATCTTTCCATGGAGATACGAAGATAGAAGACTAGATTCCGAGTTTGTATATACCGGGAAGTCGTGAACCAAAAACCCTACTATTATACCACTTGCTTGTTCATTTTTACCTATACTTCAGGATTAGATAAAAGGAGTGTGATGTGTTTGTTGTGTATAATGGCTTGTTTGTGAGTGGAATCTCAGTCTTGGCCAAAGTTGCCATTTACTCCTCTTTTTTCTAATTATTGTTGCTATTTCGAAATTTTCATGCTACAAGTCCAGTCATAGGAAATATTCAAACTTTAATTTTATTTATTGTTTTGGTACTTTTAATCATTTTTATAAACTATTTTTTTAGAAGATACACGACGGTGATATAATTGACATGTGGTACAATTTATATTATCATGACATCAAAAGTATCAAAACAATAGACGTAAATAAAGTTCATGTAACAAAATTTTTATAGGTATCAACTTTGAAAATTTTTTCTAATTTGGATGTAAATATTTTTAGGTGCCAATGTCACATGATGTGACTATTTTAGATAAATCTAAATGTATATTTAAACAAGAGAAAAAATAAAAAGCTTAATTCTCTCCTATTTCTTCGTTCTCTTAATTAAACGCAAGTTCGCCATATTTTCCCGCTAAAGGTAAATATTTTTAAGATTTCTTTTATTTCTGTGTTTTCCATTCGTTTTCATTCTCTCATTTGCTCGGGAACCCCCGGGTTCGGTGCTCTTACTCAGCGCGATTCCGGGTTTACTTCTTTTTCTTTTTTAATTTCAGTTGAATTATCTAGTAGAAATCGAAGCTTTTTTTGTTATATCTGAATAAATTATGAGTGATCAACTGGTGTTGAATGTCGACGGTCTGGTAAAGCCGGAGCCCGTGCAGCCGGTGGAGTCCGATGCTGTTCCCTCAGAGGTGAATCCGGGGCCGTCGCGCTTGTCAGACTCTAAGGAGGAGGAAGTCGCCAGTGGCGACGAGGAGGAGCCGCTGATTCAGTCGGCCGAGTGCCGCATTTGCCAGGATGAAGATTTCATTAAGAATCTCGAGACTCCTTGTGCCTGCAGTGGCAGCCTCAAGGTAGTTTCTTTCATTATCATTATTTTGCATGATAAGAATTCGAACCAATTTCACGAATTGACTTTCAATTTAATGAACCTCAGAAAAATTGTGCTAATTTCGCAATTGGCATTACTTTGCTTTGGCATTTTAAAAATACTACATGAAATGAGGTTTATGATAAGCATTTATTGAAATCTATATGTGGTTTAAATTGCAGTATGCACATAGGAAATGCGTGCAGCATTGGTGCAACGAGAAAGGCAACATAAATTGCGAGATTTGTCATCAGGTATCTACTTGCTTTAGAAGCCCCCGTCAAATTCATTATTTTGTTTAGAAACATTCATGGATTACTGCAACTTGGTTTCATCCTCTTCATTTGTCGCATAATTTTGAACTAGAACTTTAGGCCTTTTGTGCAAGGAATGGAAAGCTTGTGGATTTTGAAGTAGTTCCACAAGAGCGGAAGAGGCTGAAATCGACTGTTTTTAGAATTAGCCTTTTGATTTATAGAAAAAACCATTTTTTAAGCCTCTGGTTGGATACATTTAGGCATTTAATCGCTGCTGACGCCTTGTTAAATTCTTAGTGCTATTGAAATTTGGTTGTTAATGTCGTCTCATTGCTAAGTTAGTCTGTGCTTTTCATTTGCCTCGCAGCATTATCAACCTGATTATACCGCTCTACCTCGCCCTCAAAATGAAGGAACCGCTATTGAAATCGGGTAAGTTTAAGGGCCTCACATGTAAGACATTTTAATGCAATGTTTGGGGATTGGAGGACATGTTGTGCTGATATAACTGAAAACTTATCTGTATGATCTGTTTGGAAGATTCCATTTGATTGATTTCTATATGTCTTGTAGTGGAGTCTGGACAATCTCTGGAACCCCTCTAGACTTGCGTGATCCTCGTCTCTTAGCTATTGCAGAGGCAGAGCAGCAATTTTTGGAAGCCGAGTATGATGAATATGCTGCATCAAATGCCAGTGGAGCTGCATTTTGCCGCTCAGCTGCACTAGTTGTAAGCTTTTAGTTACAGAGCTCTCTGACATATTCAGTTTCTAATCATGTTTAGCATGGTGCTCTACATCCTTCTTTAAGTGAGTTTAACATTAATTCCTGAAAATTGGACAATAATCATTTCTTTTTGTTAATTTATAAGTCATGTCTCAAGGAAATATTTTGATGAAATTGTTTTGTCATCTAACTCGACAATCTTTATTTTCTTACATGACTAAATACTTAAGAGTTCATTTCTAAAATGATTGAATTTTTTCTTCAATTTTATCAGTTAATGGCACTTCTGCTATTGCACCATGCATTGGATGTTCCAGATGCTGATTCAGAAGAAGATCTGGCTACCGTCTTCTCTGTAAGTTTTTCCGAAAGCCGGTATTCACATACGCACTTCTTAAGCTTTCACATTAAATTCATCATCTCATTTGGAACCATTTCCTCTTAACTTGCAATGCTTCATGTTTTAGATTTTCTTGATTCGTGCTGCTGTATTTCTCTTGCCATGCTACATCATGGCTTGGGCCATCAATATATTACAGCGACGAAGGCAAAGACAGGTTATTCTCCTATTACTTCTATTTTGAAAACCCCATGTTTATTTCTCTTCCCGAGGAGGCCCGGATGTTTATATCTTTTTTATCTACCTCCGTTTGCATATTTCTTCGGACCTTGAAAACCATCCAACCAACCATACATAGTTCTTATATCTGTGTTGCTATTGTATGTATCTGTATCAGGAAGCGGCGACCGCGGCAGCTGCAACACAGGTTGCATTTGTGCTGCAATCCGGGCAAACATGGGGACATACATTTTACCATCGCATCAGGAACTACAGTAACCCCCCAGCAGGTTAGTGTTTGAAACATGAAGCCGTGCACTGACATTATATTGGTAGTGGATGAACAACGATGATTGTTCCCGTTTGTTCTCGTCCTATCAATGATTCTTTTTATTTTTTTATCCATCTGCCCGAACTTAGTCCAGTCCTATTAGAAATGGAGATGAATCAAGCAGCTTCAGTAATAGCCTGGAGCCTGTACTCCTAATAACGGGTATTCCCCACCCCTAAAGTCATTGTCCACAGCTTTGGTTTAGTACTAAAAAGAGCCCTAGCTTGAGAAACCAGGGCAACCACCCTCCCCCATGCGCCAGTCACTAGCACATCCAGGGGCCCGACACCTAGCTCAGCTGGAGAGGCCTAGCCTGATCTGCGAAGTGCTAATTTCTAACAAAGCTTTGGAGTTCTCCTGATTTCTGTTTCAATGAATTGCTAAAGGAAAAATCGGGTAACTCTCAGTCATCTCTATATCTTGTAGCAATTGTTGTGTCTTGTATATGAGCTCGGCTCTCATTCTCTACATCTTGATTTTCGATTTCAGTTCGTCATTTTCTTTCATTTTTTCACATGTCCAACACTTGTATCTGTTGCTTAAAAGATCTGTACGAGTATAATCTTTTAAATATATGAAAAAATTTAAAAGTTATATATATGTATGTGCTGACATGTTTCGTACCTGAAACTTGTCCGAATCCAGATAGTTTGAGTTGTATGGTGTAGGGAGGAATAAACAAAATGAAGCACCAAGTTGTCTTTTTATTTATCTACTCTATTTACCTCATTAAAGCAAAGTGGTGAAATTCGAATACCATTTGAGATTTGTTAAAAATCCGAAATGCTAATCCCACTTTCAGTCTCCACTAGCTGTTTACATCAATGGATGCCAAAATATTTAGTGGTAATCTCTTTTGAAACAAAAGCAGCACATATTCTCACATGCCCTCGACCAAACTTGATCATCATCTATCAGAACAACCTTAAAAGTAAAAGCCAGTTCAAGATTCTGCCTTTAACTTGTGTTTCTGGTAACATTCCATTTTGCAGTCCCTGCCTGGTGAAAAAAAAAACTTGTGCATGTCTCAGATTGTTTCATCTTTCTATTTTGTTTATATATGAAATATCCATTGTTTATCTTGAAATCGGTTCAGGTTTATGATCCGATCTTTTAATCGGAGATGGGCACGAACTCGGAGGTTTTGTCCCCCGATGCTGTCGAGAATCTTAGTGGGTTCACAGAGAAGTCATGTGAACTCATTAGGACTCAACCCGGGGTCAATAGCAACGTTGATATCCCAACTCGGTGAACTTGTCTAAAAGGCTATTGACAAGGGCCGGTGACATCAACAATATTAAAATCTAGGAGTGAGTATTTGAGCGTGTCTAGTCATAAAATTTTAAGTTAGTCGAATTGACGAGCCTTGTTTTATAATTCAAGTTTTATTTGAAACATTTTCGAGTCGAGTCAAGTCGATTTTATTAAAATTAAGTCGAGTTGTTCGAGTTTCTGTTCAAATTTAATTGTAAACATTTATAATGATATGGTACTTGACCCGAATTTGAAAATTGATTCTTTAATTATTAAAATTTCAAGTTATTTGAAGTTTCATTTTATAATTCAAATTTTATTTGAATTTTTTTCGAATAGAGTTGAGTTTATGTAATTATGATTCGAGTCAATTTGAATCAAGTTTTTTTTACTTCGAGTCTGAATTTTGCTCACTTCACCTAAAATCGATCCGATTTCAAGTTAAACAAGAGGTTTAGGGTATGAATATGTTAGAAATGAAACAAGAGAAGAAAAGATGAAAAGATTTAGATAAGAGAAATAAAGGGAGGGAATAGATGGAAGATTGGGATTTGGGAAATAGGACTTTATCTTTTTTCTTTAAACTGCTTTTGATATTTGGTATTTTAATGGGTGGGTTGGTCAGGGTTTCAGGCAAGGCTGATTGTGGATGGTCTCATTGGCACAAAGACCGTCGAGGCTGCCTGGTTGTGGCTGCCTCATCAACCCTTTGCCCCCCTTTGGTTTAAATCAAAGCTTTTAAAAGTACCCACTTTTAGACCAACCTCGAGAGTCCATAAACAGCCGTATTTTGCCCCCTTCCTTTCACTTTTTCTTTTTTTAAATACCACTAATTTTAAATTCGAATACTGAATTTGATTTATAATTTTTTAGATTTAGGTAAAATAAGAGAAAACTATGATACACAAGCTTATGTAAACTAAAGTTTATGTAAGTTTGTCAAATTTAAGGTTTAGGAGTTCAGTTTAGGAGTTTGGAGTTTCGGTTCCAGGGTATAAATTGTTTTGACTTTCGATTTTATTATAAGTGGGTTATGTCTACATACATTCTAAACTCAAATGTCTCAAATAGTTCATTGTTGGTTAGTTTTTTTGTGCCGTTCAATTGGATGATACAAAGTGGAGAATCAGAACATTAACAAAAACCAAAGATGAAGTGAACTAGTATGACCAGCCACCATTATTTAGCCCCAACATCAAATCCCATTACGGAAACAAACTTACCCTAGAGTGCAATAATTTATGCTTTAGAATGTTCCAAGTTGCATGTGACATTTTGCATATTTTAATAAAAGAAAAGAAAAGAAATAAAGCAAAATATATTATATACATACATATAATCCTGCATTTAAACAGATTGAGGGACAAAAGACAAGTTTTTGATTTTTGAACTGGCTCTTCTTTTACATATAATATATATGTGTGTGTGTACTTTCACTTTAAATTTCTCATTCTTTTGATGGAATTAGCTTTGGTTTGCTACT
Source organism: Hibiscus mutabilis (assembly GCA_019671005.1). Classification (NCBI taxonomy): domain Eukaryota; kingdom Viridiplantae; phylum Streptophyta; class Magnoliopsida; order Malvales; family Malvaceae; genus Hibiscus; species Hibiscus mutabilis. Next base: position 1,966,937 of record CM033716.1, read on the forward strand.
GTTTTAAAGCAATCTAGCAGTTCTAAGTGGTCCATATCCATGGCTTCTGCCTTGACCAGTCGTTTCCATTAAAGGAAAACAAAGAACACCCTTTTCTTAATATCAAAGGAATAATACCCTTTGTTTAATCTGCAGCAATCATCAGATTTGTCAGTTTGTATTTTTATCCATTATTTCTCGTATCGAACACATACTCGTAGTAACTATAACACGTCTCGAATCCGAGTTACGTGTACATTCTAGAAGCCTGCCAGACAGGAATAAGTATTAGGAACTGGTCGGATGATGTGGCAGACAAAACACAGTGGCAAATGATATGTATGTGTTAGAAGGAAGCTTGAAAGGAAAAGATACTTGGCTTCTTAAGGGTATTATTCCAATTTCCAAACACCCTTTATTCATCCATGTCAGATTCTTCTAAAACAAACAACAGCCTTAATTTGCTTAGATTGCTGCAGAGTTATGGATTTTTAGTGAATCACAAAACTTCCTCTTTTGATGTTGGGTCCCTCAATGGCTTTAATATGCCTTTAGAGTCCTTTCCAAATCCAACAGGACAGATAAATAACAGGCTTGTGTCTACAGCAATGGAACATAACCAAAGAGTGACACTAACACAAGACAAAGATATAGTGTATTTCTGTCTCTCTGTTTGTCTGTCTGTCTGTCTTTCCTTCTTGTTTGTTTTAAGTTGAATCGAGTTCGGTTTAGTGAAGCGAGAGAGAATGATTTGCAGAGCTCGAAGAGTGCTTATGTTTCTTATGATTCTTGGGTTATTAGCAGTTCAACCAGTTGAAGTTTCTGGTTTGAGAAATATGGACCTCGTTGTCTTCAGACATAATCAACGTGTTCTCGAGGCTGTCGATACGAAGGGAATGGACACCGAGAAGAAACCGGCTTTCGGGAACAACGGATTCGATCCGAATAGGTCGAGCAAGCGGAGAGTTAGACGAGGATCGGATCCTATCCACAACCGATCTTGAAAACCTTGCTTGACAACAAGTTTCAAGTGGTCTAGTTTCTTCAAAAAGGAAGATCAATGACCTCAAAGTAAGTTTCAACACTTCAAAGTGACGTACTTCAGTGCTGATTCAACTTGAAGCTGGTCTGTTTCTGAGGGTTGGTCGATTGGTTTTCTCTTTGTTTTTCATAGTTTTTTCTTTCTTTCTTTTTTTGGGTTACAAGGAACTAAGTTGCTCTAACTCGAGATCAAGACGGGTTTTGAATAGGAGTATGTTTGAATATGTCACACGGGTGTCAGATACAGGTACTTTAAGAAAAACGAAGAGTCCGAGTAGCATAGGTAAAGAGAGATGTGTATAGTGAAGCTACTAGAGGAAAGCCTGGTCTTTTGAAGACAATTTAGTGAACCAGAATCATGTTTGTATTATAAGCTGACATCCTTATAGTTGATCTGAAGCAAATCAAAAGTATAGTTTATTGTTTGAAATTTTCCCCAGAAAGATTGTAACATTCATAGCTTTTCTTTATTTCTTTTCTTTTCTTTCAAGAGAGAAAATCCTACTTGTATTTGCATGTCATTTGCAAATTTCTCGGGAAAATATAGTTAAATTATTTTTGCACAATTCTCTGTCACAGCTGGAAGTAGCAGAAAATTAAATTACCCGAAACAAATTACTAACATCAAAATACTCAAATTTGAATCCTAAAAACGAATAACAATTTTATGAGTCGACTGGATAAAGCCTCCAATTTAAACAAGTTACTGCTTCCAAACTTACAAAATGGTTGACACATATAGGGTTTAAATGAGTCTAGTTGGGCCCGAGTTATGTTGAGTTTGTCTCACCTCGTTAAAAATTTGAGCTCAACTCGGCTCTTTAAGAATGAGTCAAGTTTGAGCTCGAGTCGAGTGTTGACCGAATTGGACTCGAGTAGCTTGTAATCCGTCTCGTCTCATTTACAACCTTATTATTATTATTATTATTATTATTATTATTATTATTATCCAACAACATACATTTTAATTTGTTTTAATTTAAAAAAATTATATATTATATTTTTAAATAACTGCGAGCTTTTCGAGTCGCATATTAAGTAGCTCTGCTCGATTTAAACTCAAGTCGAGTCCAATCAAAATATTTACTAAACTTTGATCCAATCAAACTCAAATAGTGTAAAATTTACGGTCCTAAAAACAAAGCTAACCCCTTTTGCCTTTTCCCGTTAATGATTTTTTTTAACAATATATCCAGTTTTCTCTGTTAAAAGGAATACAGTCCTCTTCCCAGGCTAACAATTACTTGAGGACAGAATCGAAATAAAATATTGGACCTGAACATAAATTATTAAAAACGAGTATCTAAATCTACTTGTTAAGTTAGTAGTATAATTTTTTAATTTTTAAAATACTAAATTATATTTAAAATAAAAAATTATAAAAGAATCACACCTCAAACATTAAAATTTCAATGCTTAAAAATAAATACAATATAATTTTAATAAGCGTGAAAGACTTTAAAATACAAAAACTTAACACTTTCCTAAAAACTTGAACAATCTTCTAAATGAAATTCAGTGAACAAACTATTTTGACGAGAGTACTCTATAAAGAAAGCAAATCTTTGCACTACTTGTTTTTGGCATAACGACACAACTACAAAAGGAGATCATAAACATCTGCAGACCGGTCTCTTTCGCTGATAAAGCGCTCGTTGATACTTGTCATCCGAAAGTAAAACTATCGAAAAATAGATAATTTTCATAAAGACAGACTATATTACTATAAAAGTTGACGAAAGAACTGTTATAAAAACAGACGAAAGAACTGTTAAAAATAAATATGATGTGAACTTGACAAAATAAAAAAAACAAAAAAAATTAAGAATAAAACATTCATCAATAAAAGATGAATTTTATTTATTTACAAAATTAATAAAACGGCCAAAAATTGCTGTTGGTGAATAAAAAAATTAACGAGCTAGAGCAAATAAGATGAATAGTTTAATTATTAGTATAAGATTTAAAAATTGAAATATCATGGCCCAATTCTTTTAATTTTGAAACTCGCAAAAAAGAGATATTTAACCCAAAAATGCGAGCTAGAGCTCAATTTAACTACTTTTAAAATTCAGGATAACCTAAAAAAATTTAAATCCAAAAAAAGAGGGGTAAGAATTGATTTTTCTTACAATCAATATTATGTTCATTATAAGATTATCTTTTTAACCCAACTTACTTTATTGATAACGTTAATATTTAAATTCTTGATATTATTTAAATACTTAACACTTTATTTATCTCGATATATACAGATAATTAATACATCATGGTAAATACTAATATACTTGTTGTCACGAATATAAACATATATTATATATGTATACATACAATGGCGGATCGAAATGTAATGTGGGTACGTTTATGTCCACCCTGAATTTGTCAAAGTTCACATATTTGTCTTTAATTTTTTTAATTTTTATAAATTAGTCCTTAAATTTTTATAATATTTATGACTTGTGTTCACTTTAAAATTTTAAAATTTTATATGTGTCCACCTTCAAATATATTTTTGTATCTGCCATTCTATATACATGCATGAAAGATTAAGAAATACAAAATTTTGGCATTTTGATAAAAAAGGGTAAAGTACACTAGTGGTCACCGAACTTTTAGGGTGTGTTCATTTTGGTCATCGAGCTTTTAAAATTTTCATTAGGTCACTCAATTTTAAGTCTACTTTCATTTTGATTAACTTTCGTTAAAAATGCTGACGTGACACGTCAACTTTCTTCCTTCCTCCGTTTTCATCTTCTTTCTTACTCTGTTTTTCCTCCAAACTTTCAGGTTTTTTCTTCCTCTATTTTTTTTTTCTTTTTTGAATATTTTTTCTGTGTTGTTTAACTTGAGAAAGCAGTCTCTTGTTTGTTCTTAAGTCTTATCTTATTCATTGGTCCCCCCTCCATTTCACATGTGGTCACTGCCCTATGACAAAAACTATACCAACTATGGTGGCAATAAAGACACACCGTCGATGTTCGCAATCCAAAAAACGAGGTCAATCTTTGTGTTTTTACAGTATTGAATATAATTTTGAACCCCCTAAATTCATTGTCTCTAATTTTTCCACGTGACTTCCCTGTTGCAATAGGTTCAACATTGGGTTGCCTCTCCCAAAACCAAAGTCCCAACACTTCAAAAAGACAAGACAAGTTGTTGGTCTTTGTTTTGGTATCAGTTCAAGAGATCATTAGCTTTTCTAAAAGACAATGTTCTATTGAGATATGTGTGTTTGAAGTAAAAAAAAAATCGAAGCATCACGTGTTGACTGATTAAACCAGGCAATAAAAATCTTTTGTTGAAACTGTCATGCCAATTTCGTTTACTTTGAACCAATTGTGCAGTGCAGGCTTCTTGCCATGGTAGCTAGCTATTATGTATAGCCGTACTTAGCCATTTTTTTGTGCACTGCCAGAAGCAACACATTAAACTTAAGGTTTGAATATAACCTTTATAGAGTCTTGGTTGCATGGCAATCTATTGTCCTCATTTTCACGAAGATAATATAGGGACCAAAATGAAAGTGGACTAAAAATTAGGTGATTGTAATAAAAATTTTAAAAGTTTGGTGACCACTTATGTACTTTACCCTAAAAATAATAATCTTGGTTTGAGATTTGGGCCGGAGAACTAAAAGTAAGACAAAAAGAGCCCAATAGAGTCCCAGTTTAGTTTGCCCTTAAATATCTCTTGGGGACTTTACTGAATCTGAATTCGCCTCCATTCCAAAAACCCTAGACCGAAAACCAGAGTGCAGCCTCCAAAATGGTTCAGCGGCTCACGTACCGCACGCGTCACAGCTACGCCACCAAATCCAACCAGCACCGCGTCGTCAAAACCCCCGGTAACTTCTTCCGTCTCCCTCTCCATAACCCGGATCCGTTGCTGGGTTTTTGGTCCTTTTGAATTCATGGAAAAAAAAATACTCTGTATGATCTATTGTGCATTGACACGGTGGTGATTTCTTTGTGTTTTTGTTCCTATCAGGAGGAAAGCTTGTTTATCAAACCACCAAGAAGAGAGCTAGCGGACCCAAATGTCCTGTTACTGGCAAGAGAATTCAAGGAGTATAACCTCTCTTTTCTTAGATTTTGATGGAAATTTAGATTTTTTATGGATTTCGTTTTCTGGGTATGATTTTAGGAAGCTGAAATGTGATTCATCGGAGATTTTGATTCATTTTTTTCTGTAAAGTTTTGATCTTCGCAACATCCTAGACCTAAAGACATAGCCATATTTTATTTTTGGGATTTATATATATATATATCCAGTTGAGATATAATGTGGGTTTATTTCAGTTTGAGTAAAGTATCTTCCTTTAATGTGTTTGTAGATTCCTCACTTGAGGCCTGCTGAGTATAAGAGGTCTCGATTGCCGAGAAACCGGAGGACCGTGAACCGTCCTTACGGCGGAGTTTTATCCGGAAGTGCTGTTAGAGAAAGGTTTGTACATTGAGACTTAAGACCTGTACATGTCTTCTCATATTCGTATTCGGTTGATTTAAGACTTGATTGTGGATAATTGCAGGATCATTCGGGCCTTTTTGGTTGAAGAGCAGAAGATTGTGAAGAAGGTGCTCAAGATTCAGAAGGCAAAAGATAAGCAATCATCCAAGAGCTAGAATTTTAATCGGGTAAATTTTGGCTAATGGATTGAATTGTGTTTTTATGATTTTTTCTTTACCTTTGGATATTATGAATTGTGTTCTTCTTTGTCGACAAATCAACTATGTGTTAAAATTTTGTTGTTCTTTTTGGCTGTTCTCCTGAATTTCGTATTTCAACCGAATATTTGATGTCTGATCGTAGCCCTTATATGTTTGTTTCATTCTAAAATATGCATACGTTTTTGACGTTCTAAGTCTTAAAATTTTCAAGAATTTTAGTTGAATCCTAATAATTTTTGGAAGTTATAAATCTAAACTTTCATAAAAATTAATTTAAGCCTTTAAGTTTTGTCAAAGTTTTAAATAAGATATCCAAATTATGTTGCCAAGATCTAATGCTGTTTTGTTTGATGTACATATAAACTTTTTAAATTAACGGACAAATAATTTTGAAATTTTTTAATAAACTCGAACTGAAAATAACTAAATTAAAAATATACAAACATCAACATATGTTGGGTGTTCATAGGTTGTTCGTTCAAAGTTTGGTTTTGATGTGGTAATTTAAGTTCTCTATCGTTTCTGAAAAATTCATATATTTAAGGGATAACTACATTTTTTGTACTCCACCTTATCTGTGTTACTATTTTGGTATCTTACTTATTTTTTAACTAAATAATACTTAATGTTACGTTTTGTTTTTATTTTAATACCCGTAACGGAAGGTTGATTAGGAGAGAGAAAATTGCATGTAGCACGCTGTCATGTTATTTTTTCTCTCATAGTCAGCATGTCACGTTAACTAAAATTATAAAAAAAAACATGTGGCATGCTAACTAGGAGAGAGAAAATGATATGGCAACATGCCATGTGTGATTTTCTCTCTCCTAGTCAGCAATCTGTTAAATTTTTAACAGCGGGTATCAAAATAGAAAAAAATATAATATTAGGTACTATTTTGTCAAAAAAATATGTTGAGTACTAAAATAGAAAAACGGGTAAAGGTGGGTACTAGAAATATAATTATTCCTATATATAATCTGAATGTGCATCGATTACATACATGTAGATAAATTTACATGAAAATATAAGTATCGAAGTTGCTAATTAAGTTTAATGTTTTTTATTAAATAATTATATTTGTTTAAAAATATAATCATGAAAACAATAATAATATAAGTCGAAATACACTGAAACAGTCGAAAATTGGTGGTGGAACTTAGAATCTCACTTTCTTAACTAAAATTTTAAGTTAATTTTTAATAATTTTAAGAGATTTAATTATAATTCTTTTTAAAAAATTAATTAAAAATATTTAAACTTTTGAAATTTAATATGAATTTTTTAAAATTTTAAAGGATAAATTAAAATTTTAAAAAAATTAAGAGCAAAATTTAAATTTCTCAAAATTTTAGGATGTCATGACCTCTAGCACCATAAAAGTTCTGCCCCTTTCGAAAATACCAATTTTTTCTGCCCCTTTTAAAAACACCAATTTTTATCAAAATGGAATTTGGATTATGAGCCGTTTTTGGTGCTCCTACTTATGTCTATTATTAAAAATTAGGTTTTGAATTTAAAAGTTTAGAATATTGGATGCTTAATGTATATTTAAAGATTTAAAACTTAAGGTTAAAATTTAAATTTAAATTTTTTAGTGTTAAGGCGCAAAAAATACATGGTTTTTGTCTCTTACAAACACCAAGATTTGAATTAAACTTAGTAGATGAATGACAATAACATAATCATTAATAAGTTGTATCTTATTATTTCTATATACAGAAATAAGTTCAGAATATAGGAATATACAAATCACAAAAGCAGTGTGGTTTACTGATATAAGGAAAAATAACTGTTGGTACATTTTACGCAAGAAACCCAAAGGATGCTCACACCCTAACTAATTCAATCATCTTTTACATCTTTCCTCGGCCGTGCTTCGAAGCCCCCTTCCGCTCTCTTCTCGAGTGAATAAGGCATGTACGTCCCTAGAATTCTATCCCACATGACGAAGAACGGTTGCGAGAAATTGTATTTGGTACCATAATGCTGATGGTGGATATCATGGTACGCAGAATTGTTTCTAAAGAAAAAGTGGAAGGGGTTCCCGGGAAGCATTAACCCACAATGGTCATCGACAGTTTTTATGGTGGCAAATGAGAAGAAAAAGATGGAGGTTCGAGGAGACATGCCGGACAAGAGAAATGATAGGGCACCACCTATTGTGTCACCGAGAAGCCCCTCCACTGGATGATTGTACAAAGCTCCAAATGCATAAGGAACGACAAGACGGTGATGCAGAGAGTGAATGTGCCGATACAAGAACTTGTTCTCATGCATGTATCTATGCAGAAAATACTGCCATGTATCCAGAACCACCATTGCTGTCACAAACTGTCTAACTAAAACAATAAAGGAAGTCGACTGTTGCGCAGAAGCCCCGTCATCGCTCCCCGCGATCTGCAAATTGCAATGTTTGATAAAATTATATACAATAAAGACAATTTCACAGCTGAAACTGATTATAGGGCGCATATTATACACAGTGGCAAAGATAGGGAAGTTCAAATTCAATTCACAGAAGTCAAAAGCGGAGCGGAGATGATAAAGAAAAAAGGACAATAAAACCGGTCAACAAACCAACTTCAGATTATGTAAGTTAAAAAGGAGCTCTCAAACACAACAAGATGGCAACAACCAGATTATGAGCGTTTCATCATGTGATAAGACAAAAAGAAACTTACAAAATCATCCCTAAAATAAAGGAACTTCGATGTGGTTACGATACCTGTTAAATTTAACTTTCTAACAATAAACCAGAACACAAGCCATAACAAAGCACATTTTTGCATTTAATCTGCCTACCTAATATCTAATAAAAAAGTTTCAAGACAGATTATTCGGCATACATGCAGAATTACAGTAAGATTACAGCTGAAAATTCATAATTATAATGACAATTCACAACTATGCTACTACGACACAAGGCGACTATTACAGCAGACATTATACCAACACTAAAGTACTCCAGATACAAAGTATGGAAAGGTGTCTATAACTTCTCCGCCAGGACCTACCCCCCAGCCTAGGGTAGCTAGGCGGGGAAGTAAAATTAATCCTTGTTCGTACATAGATTTTTCTGGGACAAAATGAGCCACTTCGAACTCGCGGCAACCTACAGCTTAAGATTATTCATCCAAGCTTCGTAGTAAGCTTGAACAGATACATCACATGCAGTGGAATGAACTTACTTTCTAAATAAACCAAGTGACAGTCTAATTCTGGAAAAGGTAAAACTAAAACAAAAGGTCAAACACAGTATATTTACAGAAATTGTATACCGAGCACAAAAACAACAAAATCAACAAAGTAAAATAAGATTGCAACCAACAAAATTCAAACTATATTTAGATAGTGAAGAAACCAAATCAATCATCAAGATTTACCGCGAATAAAAGGATGGCGACAACAGCCTGAACAGATTGCTGCAAAAGGACGCCTTTAACGACTGTTTGTTTGGAAACCAAATTCTTCTCCTCCTCGTTACTTCCCGAATGCAATCTATACTTTTCTAAAGAGCCTAAACACATATACATCCCCGAATAAACCCAATAAACAACAATCGGAACGATAGTTCCCAACAACTCATCAGATATAGCGAAACCCATCTCCTTTTGCTCAACAAACTTCAATCAAACCACATGAATTTGCAAGAAAAAGGACACAGAAAAGGCGACGACTTCAAAGTTTTTGCCGTCTGTTCAAACCTAAATAATAGTCAAAATTGTCGTTTTATTCAAAGAGAACAACTAATACTTTCTGGGGCAATGATTGAAACACTAAGCCATTAGGAAACAACTACTAATAAAAAAGAAAGAAAGAAGAATCAAACTTCTAATTAGGGTTGGAATGAAAGAGGAAAATTCCCAAATAAAACAGAATTGGGGGAAAAAACGAAGACTTTATGAGAAGAAAAATATCATGAGAAATGATTCGGTGCATGCGGCTCTATTATGAGGAATGTTTTTAACGAATTGTGATCCTCCGATTTATGATTTTCTTTTGATTTAGTTGATCTGACGGCTATGAGAATAATCTTTTTTATAGCTTGACGGGCCCCAGCGACTTTATACCTACTAGTAGTTTCCAATTGAATAAGACTATTGAATGACACGTATCTAATTGTTTAATTATTAGTTTAATTTAGTTTATTAATTTTAAGTTCGAATCAAATAAGATTAAATTTAAAAGAAATAATTTGATTGAGTTAATTGGATCATACATTTCAAACTATAATATTCACTCTAAATTTAACTTTAAAATTTTAAATGCTTTGCTTTCAACGCTAAACTATATTTTTTATTTTAAATTGATCCTCACATTTTTTTAATATTTCAGTCTTATCTTCACACTACAACTTTTATTTTAAATTATTACTCAAACTTTTGAATGTTCCTATTTCTTCATTAAATTATTGTTTATGTCACTTCATATTAATATATTATTACATAATACACGTTAGTGTTTATATGACAATTAATAAATTTTATAACGATTTTATTATCATAGGTTACTATTAACATATGTTAATAATTTATAGATAAAATTAGAATGTCTAAAAATTTAGAGACCAGTTTAAAATAAAACTCATAATTTGAGAATAAAATTAAAATATTTAAAATTTTAAGGACAAAAAAATATTGGAGCCGACAACTGCATGCTTTTTTTTTTTCGTTTTTTCTCTTTCTTTTCTCTCTATATTTTATGTTATTTTATTTTGAAATATATTAGTATTTTATTTTGTTTAATTAGTCTTATTATTTTAGTACGAAAAACTTGATACATTTTTTCTCTTTTTAGATTTTATTTTATTTTTTATGACACATTCTTTTTGTCTATTTTTATGTCGTATTTATAATTATCGAAATATATCATTGAATTGTGATGATTAATTTTTAATCAATTTAATTAATTATAATAATCAATTTGAACATTCTAATTTTTCAAATTTTATTATTGTTAAGAAAAAAGAAATAATGCATGATATATGAATCAAACTGTCTAAGAATCTGTTTTAATAAGTCATGCTTGGGATCCAATAACATTTTCCTCCCCTCTTCAATCATTGAGATGTTTATAAGTAAAAACAAAGAAGAAAAGATAAACATTAGATTTTTAGGGTTTTAAACAAAATTTTACATTAATCAGCTGAAAATGATATAATTTTAATCAGTAAAATGAAAATTAACAGGTCACTTCAGAAGTTTCTAACGGGAGAAATTAAATTGGAAACAGAATAAAACTCGAGCGACTTCAATGGACAAAATGAAAGTATCCTAAACATCCGATGACAAATCATCTCTCACATTAGTCTACCCCGAAACTCTGCTTGTGTCAAAAAAAAGTGACATGGTGCATTGGGAACATACCATATGGCACAAATATATGAAAAGAATTTCGAATCCGTAGAGTGGTCCTAATAATAAATAATAATGTATTTTATGTAGGTGACTCGAGTTCGATTACTATATGTGTAAAGTGTGTGTACTTTATTAAAGGTTAAAAAATTAAACAGATACTACTTAATAATCACATTAAAATATTTCAATTTTTGAAAAGTCTATGAAAACTAGTTTATTTACTTTTCGGTAAAACGAAGTAAAATATTATTCCAAATATAATATAAGAACCTTTCATGATAGTATCTTTTAGATTGAGCATGTGCTTACAACAAGATGTTGTAGGAAAGCAAACTCCAATAAATAAGTAGATTACAAATTAACAAACAAAACCAGGCTGTATCTTAGATTTTTCTTAAATGCAATTGTCAGTACAAAGTACTTTGGTTGTCTTCAGTGGCCTTTGTGTTTTTTGACACTAATATTTAATTTATTAGTTAATTAATTCAAATTAGATATTACAAAGGTTTATTATAAAAATATCCTCTCAATTCATTTTTTTTATTCACAACACCGGACTCGAACTCTTGACATTGCTTAAAAAATCTAGCGTCTTGTCTAATTAGACCAATTGCTTGTTGGTAGTGTCCTTTATGTTTTGGGACATGTCACTCAATTAAATTTAAATGACATGTTTGTCATAAAATTTCAATTAAGTGATTAAATTATTACTTTTAGAAGAATGACATGTTTGATATTTTTTTAAAAGTAACAACCAAATCATTGAATTAAAATTTTGTAACAATCGAATCATTTTACTATTAAAATTGAAACAAACGACTTAATCTAACAATAACTTTAGTCCTCAAAACAGGTACAAATCTATTAATTTAGCCTCAATCTAATAAATTTAATCATTTATATTTAAAATTTTATCATTGAAATGGCTACGTTTACTACCAGACAATATTAGGTTATAACGAGTATGTTTTATTAGTCTATGTTTTTCAGTAGTAAAGTAGTTGTATCTATTAAACTATCTCATTTGTCGATTATCGAGCTGAAGGATAATAACATAAAGTGTGACAAGTGGTCGGAAAACATGTTAGAATGGTACAATGTCAATTTTTAAATATAAAAAGGTATTGATTTATTTTTTAATTAAGACTACAATAATGTAATGTATAAGTTTCGAAGACCAAAACCGTTACTATATCATACAATGTTTCAATTTTAATCACAAAGTTTTTTAATTTAGTAGTTAAATTATTACTTTTAAAAAAATGACTTGTTTATTACTAAACCTATAATTAAGTAGCATGTGATGTAATATATCCTTTATTTTAATAAAAATACAGTTTTATAGGAACAAAAATCCTCTGCCCGTTTTCGGTATTACTTCCTATGCCCAATACTAAAATATTAAATTCTAACCCTTAACTCTAAATTCAAAAACCTAAACCATAACACATATTCATAATTAAATAAAAGATTCAAAGTTTATACAGTTCCTATATTCCAATTTCCACGCCCAATTGGCAATCTATTTCAACAGTATACTATCAAATTGTTCTTTTTTTAATGCTTCCCAGCTAATAAAGAAAGGAAACAATGCACCAAACAAACGCCGCTCAATAACAAAAGCACTAAGGAATTGATTGAGCAGAAGAGGGAAAATAATTAAAACTTGGGCAAATAGGACCACCTTCTGGTTTTAGTAAGGTGTCGGCATACCCAGAGTAGCAATACGAGAACCAAAATCCTAATGGGATTTTCCTGGAACTGATTGAAACTCGGTGTGTGAATTGGCTTAAATATAGCAGCAGAGGATAGGGGTGAAACGAAACCGATGTATGGACACGGGCCAAATGAAACCTATTCCAAAGTATAGAGTAGAAGAAAAATGAAACCAGACATGCATAAACAGATAGAGAGAGATTTAGCATGTCATCCTGTATGCCGAGACGATTCGCGAAATGCTTTACATGTGTGTAGTTGAGAGCCTAGCTTCTAAAAAGTTTAAGAAACTAGAAGAACTGTCCACCTATTCGATGATTGCCTTATGAAATATATAAACAGCAATCGATGCTAAATCATACACAAGTTTACTATCAGAAATTATACCATGATATGTCCTAATCATGGGGGGATAAATTGGCTTTTTATTTATCCAATAAGCAGAATTCAGCTAAAAAATGAATATAGTTCTATTTCTCAAGATTGTCCAGGTAGAAAAAAAAAATCCATTTTCATGTTTATGGACTAACTGTAAGGAAAAAGAACCAACAGCAACAACTGAACAAAAGAAATTTAAAACCAACAAAAGATTCCAAAGCGTACATCAGAAAAAATCTGGGAATATATACCCCCATCAATTGTAATGATCAATGTAATCAGTACATCAGCCAACATCCAAGATTACAACCCCCAGAACTTATTTCCTCCCTTAACGACCATTCCAAGAAAATTAAGGATAAAGAAACCCTAGTTCTGTGTTTTTAACAAAGCTTCAACAATCTCTAACGGTGACTTACCAATATGTCGGTACTCCAAATTATTAAACATATTCCTGTGCTACATGACACCAACCTTTGCAAGTTCTCATCTCACTGAAAACGGGGGAAGACACAAACTTAATGGAAGAAATTTTGAATGAAGTTGAAAAAGAAATAAAAACACAAGAGTCAAGACATGCTATCAGTAAATCATTCTATTGAATCTTGAGTAAAATCTGAAGCTCTTCCCCGTTATCTCCCATCCAAAAGGAAAATTATATAAAAAAGAAAGAAGGGGGAAATTACCATTAGCAAGAATTCAGAATTCTGTATAGGAGGAGAAATCGATGACGTAAACCTCAGTGGCAGTGTGGCACCATTTCACTGCACAGGATGTTGCCAGAATCCATCTACTAGCATCCCATGACAGCACAATTATAAACAAAGCCACCTGATTGCTTTCTCGCAAGCAAGTTCCATTGTGGCGGCCCTTCACGTGGAACCCATGAGTTCAGCTCTATAAAACCTTCCCCTAAAGTACTAGGTCCACCGATCACAATAAGGTGATCTCCACATGCTCTGAATGCAAGACCCCAACCATTCATTGAGATAGCCCTTTCAGGCAATCTTCCAATAGTCAACCATGAGTTTCTCTCCTTATCATACTTCTTTACTTCCATGTCAGCATAATCAGCAGCATACAGTTCATCATTTACAACTGCAAACAGAGGGGGTGCTCCGGCTGCTGCAGTCATCTCAGCCTCGCCAGCTGCTCCACTCCTTCCGGGAGACATGTTAGGAATTTCAGTCCATCTTCTAGTCTCTGAATCATACTCTTCACCTGAGGTGAGAACCCTTGCATCTTTCCCAACCCCACTGACTCCCCCAATTACATAAAACTTTCTATCCATAAATACCCCACTACACATCTTCCTCGGCTTATTCATGCTAGGGAGAGTCTCCCACTTTTGTGTCTCGGAATTGTACATTTCCGCAGAGCTCAAGATATTACCCTGGGAATCACAACCACCAGCTAAAACCACTTTCTCTCCAAGACTAGCTGACCCAAACAAGCACCTAGGTGCATTCATACTGGTGCCAGAAGTCCATGAATTTGTCAAAATACTGTATCTATATATAACCTGAGAAGTCACCTCTTTTCCAAAAACAAGCAACTCGGTTCCCACAGCCAGGGATTCCTTATCTGAAAAGATGAAACATTCATTGTGAGGCATCCTTGGCAAATGCATCCACCTGTGTCGAACCGGATCAAATGCCTCCCATTGAAGGAGTTGACAAGAAAAGTATACCCAATGCTCAATCACTCCATTCAACCTCCTCAGCTTGTAGATCTCTCCACTCCTAATTAAGGAACGAAAACTCTGATTCAATGAGGCAATGGAACCATAATCAGACCTTGAACACCTTATCAGACAACTGATGGAGTTGTCTTTCCCAATTGGTTGGATTAAGGCATCCAATTCCCCAACATGTTCCCTATAACCATCCTCCATCACTGGAGAATCTGGAAAACCCTTATCACCATCTTCCTCAGACTGTTCCTCGTGTGAGTCCTCCACAGAACTCAACAAGCCATCCTCGTCAAATTGGTTAATGAAATCGGGCTTGTCTATTCCAATGGACTGATGGTGGATAAGTGAAGCATCCAAATCCGAAGAAGAATCAGATTGCTTATTGTCATCATCGGACTGGTCAGGTGAATCAGTCAAGAGGAGGTCACCTGAGTCTTGTGGGGAAGAAGTAGCATCAGTATTGGTATTATCATTGTTATCGTGCTGGAAGAATCATCGGAGGAGAGCTTAGCCAACTTGGTTTCCCGACAAGTACCATCTGATTCGACGAATTCCAGTGAACGCTTCCCTTTGTACATGTAAGCCCACTCGGTTCCTTGTTGACAAGAGCTTGCAAACAACAAACACGACTCGCAGGACCGGTCCTCCAACATGACTCTTCCTGCCCCCCGGAAATAAAAATATGGGAGATTTCAAATCACTGTAAGAAGCACAAGAAAACGCTGT
This sequence comes from Hibiscus mutabilis, assembly GCA_019671005.1. NCBI lineage: Eukaryota > Viridiplantae > Streptophyta > Magnoliopsida > Malvales > Malvaceae > Hibiscus > Hibiscus mutabilis. The sequence continues at coordinate 1,982,497 of CM033716.1, forward strand.
CAAGATTAACAAATTCAACCTATTCAGAAAATAAGAAGAAAAAAACTAACGAAAAGTTTCAATTAAAATTCGAACGGATGAAATAAATCAAACAGAGATTTGAAGCCAATAAAAGAACGATCCGATTGAGGTTGTAAAGGAAAAATCATTTACAGAAGCTCTTTTTTGCGTGTGCAGGTTACGGAAAAAGAAAAAGGAGATTAAACAGAAACAAATTTATGAAACACGAACAACAAAACTCACGATCAAACAAGCTGAAACAAAAAAAAGTACCAGATCTCAGCATTTCATAAACAAAACAAACAGAACATTATATATATATATGCAAATAGAACTGCTAGATTGAAAAGAATAGGGGAGCGAATTAGATCTGTTTATAATTTCATTAATCTCATTTAACGACTCAGGACAAAGACAAAGCGATTAAAAACTAATAACATAGAAATGACAGGAAAAAAAAGATAATCAATGATAATAACAACAATGTTGCGAGCAACTTACTGATTGGATAAGAAGAAATCCAATTGAATTTTTCCTTTCTATGTCAAAAATTAAGTCAGTTTTTCTTTATGTTTCCTTCACTTTTTTTTCTTTCCTTTTTGCTGTTCCTTTAGCTTTGCTGTTTCTGTTGCTTCTTCGTGTAATTTTGTTTTTGTGTTTCTGTATAGTTGGGCTGTTCGTCCTCTGGATTTTCTCTGCAAACCAGAGCTTTGGCATCGCGAGCAAAATCTTTAAGAGATCCCCTTTCGCTTAAAAGTCTTCTCTCTCCCCAAACAACAAAAAAGAAAGAGAACTAAATTTATAAATATAATTAACAATTCTTTATTTTTTAGGGTAAATTACTAAATCTTCAAGTATATTTTATTTTTAAATTTATTTTGATCGGTAAAATTTTAAAATATTTAATTTATTTACTGAAATTTTAACATTAAATTTTATTCTCAAATCTATTTTTTCATTGAATTTTACTCTCAAATCTATTTTGGTCATTGAAGTTTAGATATTAAATGTAGATGGTAGTTGTTCGGTTCCAAATTTTACCAGTCACTTCATCATGGCCTATTGAGTCCGAATTTAACATCTATTTCGTCAGAAAGTGTCTCGAAATTTACAAATTTGAAAAAAAATGGTTTCTCTTTCATTGATATTATTCCTAAGTAGTCGGATGGAGCTTGTTTCTTACTATATTGTTTTCCTCGTACTGATAAAGCTTCTCACTGTTCAAATTTTAGAGAAAAAAAATTATTCGTCGATAAATGAACGTCATAAAAAAATTAACAAAAAAGTGACAAAATATTCAATACTTAAACTTCAATGAATAAATCGAACATTTTAAAACTTTAATAACTAAAATAAGTTTGAGAGTAAAATTTAATGATAATTTACATAATTTACCCTTGCTTTTATGATTTAAAAAAAGGTAAAATGTGATTGAAATTGAAATTTATGTCAATCAGAATAATCAGAATTATGTGATTGCTTGTCAATATATCACATATTTGTTGATTTTTTTATTTATCGTATATGTGTCGAAAAATATATTATGTACTAGTAGTGAAAATTTTATTTTCCACAAGCTTCTAAATTTTAAAGTTTTTGGTTTAATGTCAGGGTTTTAAGGCTTGTAGTTAGTTTTTAATGTTTGAGAATAAATTTTATTTTTCACAAACGCTTAAATTTTAAAGATTGTAGTTTAAAATTTATAATTTATAATTTAAGGATTAGAGTTTAATGCCCCTAAAATGACAAAAAAACTTTTTTAATGATCGGTGCATTAAATAATTATTACCTTATATATATTAAGAATAATTTTGTTATACAATAGATGCGTAAAATCACACAATTTTTCTATTTAAACTATAAGGGTTTGTCTAAAATTCTATTTGAAAAAACCACAATCATTTAAGAGTAAAACTTTGATATACAGGCTGTGTAAAACTAATTTTACGCAAGCCTGTATTTTTACCTTATAAAACACAAATTTTAAATTTCTAATCTTAATATCCTAAACCCTAAACACTAACCTTAAAATTCTAACCATAACTTAAACCCCTAAACTTTTAACCCTAAACTAAATCTCTAACTCCTACATTTAAAAACGTTTACACAGACTTTTTATCAAACTTTTTTATCATCATTTAATGTATTACAAAATCCTAAAAGATTATAGTAAAAAGACACTCATTCAACGTGTTAGTAAAACCTAAACCCTAACCCCTAAACTAAAACTCTAAATACTCGAACCATAACCATAAACCCTAAAACCATAATCCTAAACCTTTTGTAGTACGTTTTTTCTACCATTTAACACGATTTTCGCATATCTTAACGGTTGTTCAATGTTCTTACATGAATCCTCGCAGCGTTTGTTTTATGATTTGAATTTGTCAGTGGTCCCATAAAATTTGATCCTCTTTAATGATTGTTTTGCTTATGTAATCAGAACAATGTAGCAGAGCAACCTGCCTGTTAGTTTGATTCATTCACTTTTACACCTCGTAAAACGTCTCATTTAAATAAAAATAAAATATATTTATGAAAGCTTTTGAATTTTTTTGACAATATACGTTAATCTTAAGAGAATAGTTCTTCTTTTAAGTGTGTTTTATTTTTATGAAAACAGTTCTTTTAAGTGTGTTTTATTTTTAATATCTTCTGTTATTATTTTAATTGTCATTGTTGAAAAAAGATAACAACTATATGCATGGCGACGACTTTATTACAGCTACTGTAATGTTTAAACTGTTCGTAACTTTAATTTTTTTTTTAAAAAGTAATTGTGTTTAAAAATATTTAAATTTAATGTAATCGAATTAATATTCAATCCAGTTTTATTTTCAATCTTAGCTACCTTAGGTTTCTCTCTAATTCATCTTCTATAAATCCAAAGGATTAGATGCTTTTCTTCCTATTTATGACACGTGACTTGGAACATTGGTTAAATCAACCATAACTGTAAAAAGAAGAAGAATTGTTTATTCCAATTTTGCAGCCTCAAATGAGTGATCTCTCCTTATCATGCATCACATTTGCCTTTTAGTGGTGGGCTCAAAGAATATTTAGTATTTTATGGAATGGTTCTCCAATTCAATTGTTTCATTTACAACATTAGAATTTAAACTCTTAATTTACTTAAGATATTTAGTGTTTTATCCTCTTAGACCAATTAGATGTTGGTTTTTGCTTGATCGTTCAAGTAAGATTAATACTAAAGCATTACCAACTGTAATCACTAATTTTGTCCAGGATTGATTCGTTCTTCATATTTGCAATAATGGGCTTACATATATATACTATTATGTGATGACGTGCGTTATTATGTGTATGTTATGTATGTTATTAGTATGTGTTTTCTATGTATATGTGTTTACAAATGCATGTTTATATATATACATGGTATATAAATATATGAGGCATACGCGTATGTTTATATATTACACGTATGTGTTGCTTGCTAGCATGGGTGTATGAATTTACTATTATTTTAATGTCACTAATGTTTAAATGTGAGAGCTTTTGGGGGGGGGGGACTGTTATAAAAATGGCGAAAGGGTTGTTATTTCCCAAAAAAACTGTGTTATATAGCCGGGCCTTATTTTGAAAATGGCATAACTACATTTTAAATCCCCCGCCCTTTTTAAATTGCGGTTGAGCGGCTTTTGCATGGTCCAATTACATTATTAGTCCCTCTGTGTAGTCTAATTACAAGAGAAAGCCAATCCGCCTTTGTAAATCACGCTCCGGGTCCTCAAAATTTTTTGTTTATTTTCAATTTCATCCCTGTATAACCAGTTTTAAGTTTTTAAAATTTGTCCCTCTGATTGTCAGTTCATCCATTTCAGTCCTTTTCCTAGTTTCAAAATATTTTTATGCTTTTTCATGCATTTTTAATTTAAATCTTGTACATTTATTTCCCTCAATATCGATTTAATTCTTATGTTGATATTACTTGTTTATGATTGTTATTTTACGGATGAAATTGGTTCGAATAGTATATTTGGAATTTAATATGCAAATGGTTTTAGTATAGGATGGAAATTTGTAAAATGTAAAATATGTTTCGATGTCCAATACTTTGTAGATATAAAGTAGAAATTTATAAAAATAAAAATATATGTATATATTATCAAGTTATAATATATATGTCTCCAGAGCAAAATAGAAGTTTGTAAAATGTAAAATATGTATTTTTTATATAATAGATTTTTTTAAAAAGAAAAAAATGTGTATATATATTAGTATATAATATGATGGCTATGGTGTACATATATATATATATATTAAAGAATACAATTTGTGTTTAGTTATATAATACAACCCTATAATATTTAATAATAATAATAATAATAATAGTTCTTAAAATATAATGTATATTATGTATGTTTTTTATGTAGCCTTTATAAATACATATATAATATATGGTTTTGAAATATAATATATATAAAATATATAATGTATATACAACTTTTAATATATGTATATAATATAATTTTCTATAAATATATATAATATACTTTGAGTATGTAATATATGGTTTTAAAAAGTTTATTTGTATCCTTTGTAAATACGTTATCTTTAAATATGAGTTTTTATATAATTTTATTTTAATATAATATATAGTTTTTGAAGGTATATAATATACATAGTTTTATAAGGGTTATAATATTGGAAAAAAAACTTTGATATACAGGGTTTACACGTGCCTTTTAGTTTTAGGGGTTAGAGTTTTAGTCTAGGGTTTAGGGGTTTAGAATGTAAGGTTAGTGCTTATAATTTAGTGTATATGGTTTAAGGTTTATGCTTTAGTTTTTTAGGGTTAGGGTTAGAAATTTAGGATTTAGGTTTTTATAGTGTAAATACACAGGCTTGTGTAAAATTAATTTTACACAGCCTGTGTATCAAAGTTTTACCCTATAATATTTGTAGTTCTAAAAGTTTACAATATAATTTTAGATCATATTTTGTAATATATGTATAAAAATGTTTTTGGGCCTAGTTGGGTTATTTTGGGCTTTTTGTTGTTGGGCTTAGCTTTGGTGTGCCTTAGGAAAATAAGGCTTTAGATTGAATTAGACAAATTAACTTAATTAATTTAGATCGTGTGCTTGTCTCATAAGGGTACGATCTTATAATTAATTAAATTAGCCTTAAGTTTTTTAGAGCCTTTGTTAGATTATGGTTCGAATTAATTTAATGAATTTAAATTTATCCTTGGCTTATTAGAATAAATGTTAAATTTATTAAATCAATTGAACATTTCTTAATCACCTTAGGGGTAAAATCAATTTCATGTTTTGCTAAATCACAAATTAGTCACCACAATTTAGGGTTTCTAGTTTTTAGGGTTAATTAATTTAGGGTTAAATATTAGAGTCATCTAGTTAATAAATAGATCACTAATTGAGCTTTCTAATGAATTGAGCCTTCTTTTGTGTGTTTATACTTGTGCCTTTGATAGTCATGACTTAATTGACATTCATATAATCTTTAATCTCAATTGCATTCCTAATTAAACTAAATCGTAAAAGGGAGGTACTTATTAATTATAATATTTGTGTTATAACAGTTCGAACTTAAAGGATGTTGACCAAATATTCGGATTAATCCTTACCATCCCGAGGTAAAATGGATTAAAAATTAACAAAATCATCATATCATACTTAAATGCTTGCATCACGCATAAAGGTGATGTACGGAAGTCGAACCATAAATTAACACAGCAGTTAGACTTATTCGATGTCGGTTTAATTTATGGTCCGACATATCGTCAACCTTATTAATTAAATGTCCAATTAATTTGAATCTACTAATTCGATAAAGCTCGTGCAATCAAGGTTAACTTTCATTTAAGAACTCCTAGTTAAATTCGATATAAATTTCAATGATTTTCATCGTTTTAAAAGCAACAAACATTTTGGTACCGATTTTTGGGCGTGATGGGGTGTTACTCTTTCTCCACGCATAACCAACTTCCGGACCCTTTCTCAACAAATCTCTGATTTTTTATGGTGTCCGACTTACATTGCCCAAGGTGGCGACTCAAAGTTTTCATCATTTTTAGAATTTAAAATTTTTAAAAGAAATCCCTATTCTTTAAAATGATTTTCATTAGCAATTTAGAGATAATTAGTAGCCGACTTCTTTTTTAAACAAACACTTTTAATATCAATTCTTTCTTAAAAAGAAAGAAAAAGGTTGCTACACCAACATCTGAGTAATATTATACTAGAGCCTGGTTTATACAACAAATCCATGGCTATTTTAATCATCCCCATTTCAACCATCTTAGCAGCCAGCCCTGTCTTTTGGGACAGATTTACAAGAGCTTCAGCCAAGACAACGATGGAAGCACGGTATCGGCGTAGTTCGAAAGCGAGTGCAAGCCATCCTCAAACCCTGTTAATTCACGCTGAGGTGGTTTAAAAATTTAAGGAGCCTTGTTTAATTTAATAAAATGAGAATTTTAATTTATAATAAATTTTTTAGTAAATAAAGTTTTATTAATAAAAAATGTTAGATTACACTCTTAAGCAACATAAAAATGACTTACAAACATTTAAAAGACTAACATTTTCACTTAAAAAGTGACGTTATTCTTGCATATTTTTAAGCAAAACCATCTACAATGCTTTCGATGTCAACTTTTTTCAAAAGACCAGTCTCGATTGCCATCAAAATAAGTCTATTTAGTCTTTCTTGTGATATAGTTGTCTATAAATATGAGTTCACAAACTTCAATTTTAAAAAGTTTATTTCTGCAAAAGCAATAATAATATGATTAGTTAATAAAACTCTATATGCAATTGTTGCATTTTGGAAGCAATTAAAACGTTTTAAAAACTTTAATAAATTCATTGTTCATATCTTTTCCCTTAGGTAAAAGCTCTCTGAGTAATTTTAGCTCACCAAATGGCTCATTTACATCAACATCAAATAACGCATCCTTATTAAGAGCATTTTCAAAATTATTACAATGAAATTTGAGATTAACATTATCCAATAAATGTAATTTATAATAATGCAACAAGAAGCCATCAAATAATGTCATTCTATTTGAAAATTTCGAAAAAATATAAAATTACAAACTCAAAATTAAATATATATTTTTAAGTAAAATTGTACGCAAGCGCACAAATTTTTAAAAAATAAGAAATTAAAAAAATTATTTTATTAGTTTTCTAATTATCACCATATCTACGGACACATATTTTTCTCATTATATTAATTTTTCAGAATACTTATTTTTAAATCAAAATTTACTGATAAATTAAAAAAAAGATTATATGTATAGTAATTTATGAACCACCCCTTACTCCACGCACAATACCGACAGCAGCCTTCCTCACCTGTGATATGAAATGACGCAAAAATGAATTCTTTAGCTTAGTTTTGCTGATAAGCAAGTAAAAATAAAGTAGAACTTGAAGATTACTCAAAACGACTTCGTTCGAGATTTTAATCCATATCTATATTTATACTAGGATTAATGTGCCTTTTGGCCCCTGACTTTGGACTTGATATGCATTCTGACCCCTGACTCTTTTTTGGCGTTAAAGAAAACAATTGGAGGCAAGGCCTAGAATTGATCGCCTAAGAAAGCAGAGCAATCGAGTTCTGAAAAAATGGAAGCTTGCCTGTTGAAATGTTGGCATAACAAGGGTCTTTTCCCATCACTCAACTCTCTTCGCCGCTCCTCCATGTTCACTCACTCTGGTTATACTTATATTCCCTTTCCTTTTCTTCTTAAATAATTCAAAACCATTTTGAATTTCTTAATTCGGACTCATCTGCAGTTAGAAATCTGGGTAAAAGAGCATACGATGGACTGCTGTTGGACGCCGCCGGCACTCTCTTGCAATTGTCCAAGCCTGTACAAGAGACTTACGCTTCCATTGGTGTTAAATACGGTCACTTTTTTTTATCTATCCATTTATCGTTATTATTGTTGTTATTTAAAGATTTTTAGAGACTTTTCAATCTGGTTTTTTCCTTGTTTCTTGATTTTAACTCATGAGATTATGGTATTCTAGTGTTTAGTTTTATTCAATTTGACAAAATTTCCCCTCTTTTCAGGTCTGAAATTGAATTCAACTGAAATAAAGCAAGGGTTTAAGAGGGCTTTCGCTGCACCCTGTCCTGATAAGCTCTGTTATGAGGTTCATTGTTTAATTTGTTGCTCTTTTTTATTGTGATGAATGTTGGGGACCCAAAATATTATATTTTTCTTTTCAACTGAATGTATTTGGGGACGGGATGTGACTTTTATACTTTGTAAAACTACATGGGAATTTGAAAATTTCTAGGGGGAGCAAAATTATATCAGCAATGTAAAATACAAAGAAATTTTCTAAAAATATGAGAATTTGAAATTTTCAAGGGGTGCAACTGCCCCTAGCACCCCTTGGTTGATCCTGTATAGGAGACTGAATCGTTGTACTGTTCCACATACAACTTTTATAGTCCATGCTATGCTACAATATATTTGATTTAGTGGACTATTTTCTTTAAATAGTTGTAATTTCTCTTTGTTCTTGTGTTGTAGGGGGATGGAAAGCCATTTTGGAAACTTGTTGTCTCTGAAGCCACTGGTTGTTCCAATGACGATTACTTTGAGGAAGTCTATGAGGTAATCTTTTGGGACTTACTTTTCCTTTTCCATTTTCATGTTCTTGAAGTACTACTGCAGTAATGAATAGAATTTCAAGAACATAAGTGGCTTGTATTTAGTGACAGTCTCAAATGCAAGTAAATTAGACCAGCAGATCGTTTTATGTTAAGTCTGAAAGTAATTAGTGAGTGCTTTTTTCAGCATTATGGCAATGGTTATGCATGGCGTCTTCCGGATGGAGCTTCAGAAACAATATTCCTTCTGAAAAATGCTGGAGGTCATATTCATCAAGTATTCCTTTTCTTTTTATTTTGCAACTAATAGTGGTAATACAAATTGGTTGGAATAGATATTTTCCCCACCAATTTATTTCTCATGCAGTTAAAGTGGCAGTTGTGTCCAATTTTGACACCGATTGAGGAAGGTATTGAAGGAACTTAATGTCATAGATTTGTAAGTATCAAGTTCTTTGTCAATGCTGTTGTCCTGTTCTTTCTTAACATCAAAATCATTTTTTAATGTATCGACTATTCATGAGGCTGCTTACACATTTTTTTTCTTCTGTTTCCCCCTTAATTAACATCGATCATTTCTTTGTACTCTTAAAACTTGGGATACATCTTTTGTTATACTTCACATGGATTCATTGTTTCTCTTGTTTACTTCCTCTATTCTGAGCTTGTGATTGCTCATACAAACATTTTGTTCTATACCTCTATTTTTTTCACTTCTACTTTCGTGTTTGATGAATGATGCCTGAAAGGAGAAAAATGGCATGGGTTTTAACCATTCAAGCCATTCATACAGTCATCTTTACTTTTGATTTGTAACCCATTTTTAGTTTATTTTCAGGTTTGATGCCGTAATTATATCTTCGGAGGTTGGTTATGAAAAACCTGATGCAAGGATATTTAAAGCTGCTTTAGGTTTGTATTAAGTACCAGTGTATATCTTACTCATTGGTACATAATCCATTTAACTGTTACCAGAAACTTAATAGTTTTACTAACATGCCTTGCTTGGCTAATTTTTTCCATCTCCATGACTAGTTTGGTTATCAATTTGTGTAACACATTGTCTTTGCTAAAAAAACGAGAATGATGGCTGTTGTATATTGTGTTGTTTTGCTGCCTTCTGCTTAAATAACTAGATGCTATATGTTCCACTATCAATGTATTTGCAGTTTCCTGTATGTTCCTCTGGCGAACTCTTTTCTATTTTTTCTCCATGGCATAAGATGATTTTTTCTTTTTTACTCTTTTCTATGAGCAAAGATCATGATTTTTGTTCAATTAATTTAAAGTAATAACCATATAGGATAATTTTTTATCAATAATCCAAATCCCACCAAAAAAGAAGATGAAACACTCATCGAACCATTCCTCAAAAGATATTCGGAATTGTTGTAGATCAAATTGATATGGAGGCTGACAAGGTGGTACATGTTGGGGATGATCTAAAGGCAGATAAGGTGGGAGCCAATGTCGTTGGCATCGACTGCTGGTAAGTTTACTTTCTACAAGTATAAATACATTCTTTCTACTTGTTTAGATGCATGATGTTCTTTGAGATTGCCATCAAAATCCAACACAACAAACTTCCATTTGCAGCAAAGTACTTCATATTTGAAACCGATGACTATTTTACTTTCTTACTATATGTATTTTTCAGTCGAAAGAATTGGGTAAAAACATTCACTCATTTGTTTCATTATTCCTATATGTATTTAGTCGAGCCAATGGGTATTCTACTTTCTTCTTATATGTCAATTAGGATTATGTAGATGACACTGTCCTTTTATATTTAATGAAGCAGGTTGTGGGGGAAAGATGTAAAGACATTCGCGGAGATACAAAAGTCAATACTCATCTCAGATTCATAGCTTCTAATGTTTCAGGTATCATATGGAAAATAAAGTTTTAGGTCTCAGATTCATAGTTGTTGAGCACATCAAAATTTTGTTGAGATGTTGACAATAAAAATGCAGATTGAAGAGGTGAAAACCATGTTTAGATAACAAAACTATTTGCTTGTTTTACTGAAAGAGACATTTGTGATCTCAATAGATGCCTATATCACTAGAATGGATTCTTCTGCCTGATTAATTTATGAATCCGATTGATTTTGGTTGAGTTTTGGGAGATTTTGTTTTCATTGCTTAAATGTCCAGATTCACAATGTTTTTTTCCCTTTAATGCATCGGATGCCGATAATCCGATTCGAGCTTTTGCATCATTATTTTTTAGGGGATGAGTGATGCAAGACTCGGATTCTGATCATCGAACTATCTTCCAAAACCCAAATAATTGAACTGATTTGCCTAAGTATATGATCATGTCCATGAAAGGACTCATCCCATAAAATCCCCAATATTTGATATTTAGTGGGAGCCATTGCATTATTAATATTATTGTTTTGTATATATAATTAGGCCATTATATGATTGTAGGATGTTTTCAAACATGTGATGATAGATGTAGAGCATTAATGTAGAGTTATGTTAGGTGGACAATTCCCATCAAATGGTACCCAAAATCTAGACTAGATTATGATGATGATAACAATAATTCATTTGATAATGACTTATAATGTAAAGGTTTCTTTTAAGCCCCTTACCATAAGTAACAAAAACTATATATATTTCAGTCTTATTATTTTTAAAAAAGAATTCACCGATCGGGTCGGGTGAAGTCAACATCACAAACTAAGTATGGTGTTAATTTTGTGTCTATTAGTAAACTGTTTGTTGCATGCTGAAATCTTTCCTTAAAGAAAACCTTGTTTGAAAAGGTATTGTCATCCTACCATTGGATGAAGTGTGTTTTCACCCTAAGAAATAAACATTTTTATTTGGTTGTATTTTCATTCCTCTATGAAAATTGATTAGTCTATTTACTTCAGTTTTTCATATTCTTTTATTAAATATATAACTTGAAGTGGTCGGAGTTAAAATTTGACAGTAACAATAATAATAATTGTCGTTAGAGTTGTCGACATGAGCTAGGGTTTTGGAGGGAAAAACTAGGATAGGTGGAGGGACAACCACCTCAACACTGCCACGTAGCAGCAGTTGGGTGTAGATGACGTCATCCTTGATTGTCCGAAGATTCCAACTATCGTGAGTGACGCGGCTGTGTCAGCCCACCCTCCAACTTTGCCGGTGAGACCGGAGGACCTTCCTATTTACGCTAGGGCTGTTCATTCTATTATTAAAAAAATTATTATATAGTCTTAACTCACCACGTCATCCGTAGTTTTATTTATTAAAAAATAATGAATTAGTTTTTTATTTTTTATATTAATTTTTTTAAAGATGAATCTTCACTTTTTTTTTCATGTAAATAGGAAGTGTGTGGTTACATAAAAATTAATTAAGAAAGAAAAAACGACATGAAAAATAAAAATTAGTTGGTTGATTTTTATTGGATGATGATTACAGATGACGTGGTGAGCCGAGACCATGTAATAATTTCTCATATTATTAATTCGGTCATCGATCGAATAAAATTTAGTTAATTCAAATAATTTTCTAGTTAATCGATTTTTTATAAATTTTAGAGTTTTTATTTTTGCTTTAGTTATATAAAAAATAATTTGAGTTAAAAATTAGTTGGTCTGTTGATATCTTAGTAATTGTATGCTTGAAATATATATTTAATATATATAAACTATCAAATATTTAATATTTTTAATTAATTAAACGATTTCGAACACGAATAACATCGATGATCAAATTAAAAAAATCTTTAATTATTAACCGATTCAACGGCTAATTGACCAAATAATGAAATTTAGAATACTCAAAAAATTCAATTTTGTTTTGAAACATGTCCATTTTTTAATGTGGTAACTTTTATATTAAAAGATAACTCGAATTCAAACATGAAAAAAAAAATATTATTGACAGAATGATCAAAATTTTTAAATATGAATCATAAAATAAATACGAAAAATAAAAAAAAACATATTAGAACGGAAGACTAAGAAATAAAAGTGGACTTCGCAAATGTGTAGAAACGATGGCAAAGTTGGACCCAAAAAAAACTATAAAAGTACTTAACGAGTAAGTTTTAATGATTTCAAACCTTAAGAAAGAAAAATAACAAACAAACAAAAGACAGAGGCAGGAAAAGATACCGACATAGTAGTGTGAAATGGGTGAATTTTTATTTCTTCAATAATGCCATAGTCAAAGAACTTGGCACCAAATGCTGAATTCTTTCAATCACGTCCAATGAAATTCATGTCACGTTTATATATTTTTCTTAGTTGGACCGACCTTTTAAATTGAGTTGATTTCTTTTTTTCGAATGTGAAAGTTTTTTTTGATTGCATTAAGTTGAATTGAGAGTCAATTTAAACTTAAACAATTTATTGTTTTATTAAAAAAAATAGACTAAAAGAGCATTTTTATTTTTTAAATCGTATCAAATATCAATTAATTTTAATAAAAACGTGTCGAATTTAAGTATTTAACACCTCGAATTCGATAGTCGGATATACTTGAAATCAGCTTAGATGGATCGGGTTAATGGATGAAGTGTTGGATTGGAATTTGTAAATTTGAAAGAGACCAAAAGTAAAATGTAAAAGAGAAGGCTGTTTTTTTTTTTTTTTTACAGCGCAGTAACATCCAACATTCCGACAAATTTGTACGAATAATTACAAAGGAGCAGAAATGGAGAGTAAGCCATCAGCGTCACAGTCAAAGATTGGCAAGCCACGTGACGTGATTTTTCCAAACATTTATACCCTTTCTCATTCTCAACATATACATGAAATTGTATTTTCTCCTTCCTATAAAGATTATTTTTTATCTTTTAAAAGTTGGAAATTTTTAAATTTTAACTATAAGTATATAAAATATTTTAAATAATTAAATTTTATAAAATATAAATTAAAAAATTACTTGAATAGAGGTTTTTAAATATATATTTTTATATTTTTATCAATAATAAATTTTAAATAATTATAAGTTAAAATTTAAAAAATTAATTTAAAAAATTAATAAGGAGAATTTTTCATGCAACAGAGCGAGTAGTTAAAGAGACGCACAAGTTTACTTAGAAAAAAAATCAGAAAAGATCATTATTTTAAAAAATGATTAATGTTAAGAATTATGTAGAAAATAATATTTTTACGGTAGAGAGTCATATTTAGGTGGCAACAACTTTTATGAGCGGAAGAGTCCTTAGCCGCTGTCGGCGATTTTGAATATTTTTTTTATAATTTAAATTAAGGTTTTGCTGTACACAGTTATTAAATTATTCTAATTAATTGTTATTTTATTTTTTAATGGAGTTTATAATTTAAGTGTTTAGAGTTTATAATTTATAATTTTAGGTGTTTAGAGTTTAATGTTTTAAGGTTTTAGTGTTGTTGTTTTTTATGAGTTTAGGGTTTATGGTTTTTAGGGTTTAATGTATGTGATTTAGTGTTTAGGGTTAAGGTTTATAATGTTAGAATTTACTTCTATTAAACACTATAAATTAATGATATTTCTTTTTTTAGGAACATAATTAATTAAATTCTAATAGATTCTATTGAAAAATAAAATAATCATTAATGATAAGAATGTAGTAGTTTTTATACACAACCGTGAGTAATAAGGGTTGTGTATAGCAAAACCCTTTTAATTAAAGTGTAAAAAATAGAAATTTAAAAAATTCGCACAAAATTCATCTATTTAAGAAAAATAAATATTTTATATCATTTAATTTTTCAATTATAAAGCGAATCGAAATATTTGAATGACTATAATTTAGTGTTCAGATGTTCAATTGAAGTAAATTCTTTAATCTACATAAATTTTCGAGATATACATGCTAGCAATGAGACATAGTCGCTTTGTCGTAATTTTTATCATAAAAAATATTATTTTGGCCTTCCGTTTGGGTTTTTCAGCTTTTATAGAAAATTTTAAAACTCATTATCTTCGATGAAGTTTAATTTGTCTAGGATTAATTTTTTATTTTGTATATATATAATCATTCACAAAGATTCAATACATGTATTTTTCCGCATTTTAATTTTAGTTCCTACACTTTTAATTTTCTTTAAGTTGAGTCCTTGTATTTTCACTACAAGATCAAAGTAAAATATTTCACAATGTAATAAGATTACAAAGTTTCTGAACGTAGTATAATTACACAATTACAATAAATTTGTTTATTTTTTAAGCTTTTCAATTTTGTAAAAAATCAAAACTATCCAAAATCACCGACAACTGGACAAATCTTACTACTCTACAAATTTTTAAGTTGGGTTTATTATTTAGTAGGATGAAATCAAGAGTATGCTTTTCATGATCTCAACACATTGACAATTGAGTATTTTTTTTAACCACCAGTATTTAATTTATTGACCGATTAATTTAAATTGAATTTTATAAATACTCAATATAAAACACTTCTCTTAATTTAATTTTTTCATTCACAATATTATAATTCAAATATTATATTTATTTTTAAACTAAGTACGAAGGTAAAATGCAATGATTGCGTTAGCTTTTAGTTGGACTGAATGGTAAACAGCGGCACACGTGGACTCTGAATCAAGGGAGGGCCACTATTTCCAACCTTTTCCTTTTTCTATTTACAACATTCTCTGAATTCGGTCACAATTTTTTATTAAATTCAGATTTAATTATATTAAAAATAATGAAATTACTCAAATATTATTGTTTAATTTCTTTTTTAGTAATATGATACTCCCCATTTTATTTCTAACAATATTGTAGTTTATTATAGCAGCCAGAAGTCTGACTATTTTTACCTCATTTTTAAATAATATTTTATTAAAAAATATTAAAAAAATGAGGCTGCAGACACCTCCATTGATCTATGTACTCCATATGTAAAAATACTATTTGAAGTCAAATTGCAATTCATATGACGTTATTATTTTAATATTATTTTGAAAATTATTGTTTAAAATCGGATTATAGTCTACTCGACTTCTGATTTTGAATAATAATGTACCGTATTATTGTAAATAAAATGATGAATGTCATTTTGGGTAATAACTCCATAAAAAATATAAAGATTAAATAATTTTTAATTCTCAAACTTGAAAATTTCTCTTTGTTTTTTATTTTAATTCATGGACTTGATAGACTATTTTTTAAGGTTTTTTTTATGTTGTGAAACTATAATATTATATAGAGTATCACATTATTAAAATTATCAAAACTCAATTTTAATTTTAGATATTAATGTCAGTAGGAAATGTTCAAAAAATATTAATATGGATAAAAAAATATTTGAGGGCCATAATGGAAAAGGTTATTAACTTCAATGACGATTCCGACTTAATTTGTTTCATTTACAACACAATGATTTAAATTTCTGAATTTGTTTGAGAGATTTATCGTCTCAAGTTATTAGACCAGCCTATATATATTAGTGATTAGAGTTCTAATTGATGCCATAGGCTAACTAAACATCAATTTAGTTGAAACTTACTAAATTACTCCCAGTTTAAGTTAAAAATTAATAATATCATAACATCACTTTTTATGTTTACATACTTTTTATACAAATTTTTAATAAAACAACTAAGAATCAAACATATATTTAATGATTTGTATATACATTTTATATCACTCCGCTCATAATAATTGTTTAAAAACAATTATTTGATACACAAGTAGGTGTAAACTAAATCTTACACGATATTTTTTTTAAACTTATGTGTTTAACATTTAATGGTTTAAGATTTGAAGTTCTAGGATTAGAGATTTAAATTTTAAAATTTAAATATAAAGGGTAGTGTACTTTTTACCGCGACCTACGTATTAAAAAACAACTATTTAGAAATATAATTTTGATAAAAGTACACAAGTAATCACTAAACTATAAAAAAAATATAAATTTGGTTATTACTATTTCAAAAGTTACAAAATATTATTAAATTAATCAACATGTTACAAAATGGTCATTAAATGTAATAAAATAGTGTAACAATTTAATAATTTAATGATTTTGTTATTATTTGATAAATTTAATAACTATCATTTTAAAAAGTCATTGATCAAAACAATAATTTTTTATAGTTTAGTGCGTTATGTACTTTAACCTTACAATTTCTTTCACGTAAAATGTTTTCCCCTAAAATCCAATAGAACTTTTCTGTATATTTTGTGTCTTTTTTACTACTCACCCGTAAATTTATGTCAT
This sequence comes from Hibiscus mutabilis, assembly GCA_019671005.1. NCBI lineage: Eukaryota > Viridiplantae > Streptophyta > Magnoliopsida > Malvales > Malvaceae > Hibiscus > Hibiscus mutabilis. The sequence goes on from CM033716.1 coordinate 1,999,282, forward strand.
ATGTATTATCAATAAAACATAAACAATTAATAAAATAATTAAAATAAATTATTAATATAAATGACACAAAATTATTAGTAGGGTCACCGAAAAAAGACGGACGGATTTTGTTAGTATAAAGAAGCTACAAAACAGGGACATTAGTCAAATTACAAATACACCCTCGAAGAATCAAACTATTTTCAATCTCCCGAAATAAAAAGTATTGCATGCCCTTATAATAATAATTCATCACTCGATTGCTGTATGAATCTGCAGCTTAAAAAGCTTGGCCTCTTCCCTTATCTTCTTCAACCTCTCTTCGCAGAGAGAAAACGACAACAGATCGATCATGGCGGAATAAAAGTGTTTTGGGATCCGAAAACACACGACCATGGAAGGTGAAAACGGGGTCCCAACGTCAAATTTCCCTCTACAGCTCCTAGAAAAGGAAGAACAACAACCACCACCTTGTTCCAACCCGGAGCTGCCGCCCAAGAAAGCTCCACCTAAGCGCAGCTCTACCAAGGACCGCCACACCAAGGTGGAGGGCCGAGGGCGTCGCATCCGGTTGCCCGCGGTGTGTGCCGCCAGGGTTTTTCAGTTGACGAGAGAGCTCGGACACAAATCTGATGGCGAAACCATTCAATGGTTGCTTCAACAGGCTGAGCCTGCTGTTATTGCCGCCACCGGAACAGGTACTATTCCAGCAAATTTTACGTCCCTTAATGTCTCTCTCAGAAGTTCAGGCTCCAGTCTGTCCGCTTCGCACTCGAGGAACACTTATTTAAACCCGAATTTCACCGCACAACAATTGAAGAATGGGTTTGGCTACTCGTCTTCTCAGCAACAACGGCAGATTTTGTTTCAGGGCGTCGCTTTATCGTCGGAGGATTCGTTGAACTTTCCGAATGTGAACGCTTTCCTGAAAGGGAAACAAGAGTCGAGTGAAGCTGCCGCGGCGGAGGATACTAGTTCGAGGAAGAAGAACCGGCCTGAACACCAAGAGTTGTCGCAAAATCAACTCGGAAACCACTTGATACAACCGACAACGAGTTTGATTACGGCGAATCAAATTCCGATCCCGACGACGTTTTGGACGGTGGCAAATTCTAGCAATCAAGTCATCAGCGGGAGTGGCGCTGCTGATCCTTTGTGGACATTGCCTTCAACTAACAATGCCAATATGTATAGGAACACCATGTCTAGCGGGGTGCATTTTATGAATTTCACTTCGGGTTGGGAATCGGTCACGACAGGTCAGTTACCGACACTCAACTAGGCATGCTCGCAGCACTGAACGCGTATAGGCCGATTCCCAGAGCAAACGTTTCGGAATCTCCGGCCACCGGATCGTATCAACTAGTACACCACAGTGAAGAACATAGGCATGGTTCAATTAGCTAGTGTATGCCCTTTACAGCATATTACAAGTTTATGGCTTCATCATGCTTTATTTTTTTCCACTTACTTTTACCGGTACATATATAATTGATTGTGAACTTCGATTTTGGTCGATTTTGGTGAGAGTATAATGAGAAATTAATTGAGTGTGATCATCCTTCATTCTCTTCTCTAATGATGATATGTAGTTTGATTCGTAAAACCAACATAAAAGATTTAAAAATAAAAACAAAAGCTTTCACCAGATCTTTCTGTGAAACCTTTAATCAAGCTACGGGATATCCTAGTAACGGTTGATATTAAACATTTCTCTCTCTTTCTTTAAAAATCTAAACACTAACTTTTTGTTGGATAATGTAAATAAATAATTTTATTTATTTTAAATAAAATTTTATTTTTATATGTAGTAAATATTAGAGGAGTGGTTGAGATTTTTACGATAACCGATTCCTCTTATATTTACTGATTTGTCCATACTTTTGTCTTATAAATAGAGATCTTAAATTCATTTTTTCAATACATTGAAAACATTTGATTCTTTATGTTTTCTTCGAATAGTGCAACACCAAGTGAGTTCCACTTCTGGGTGAAATTGCTTCTAAGACAGTAGTTTTTACCACGGCAAAGTAATCAATTTATTTTATGTGTTTTATTTATTTATTTAATTTTTTTAGTCATTGTTAATATGTTTGTTTTGCAGCAACAATTTTTTTCTTACAATTTAAAAACAATCTGTTACTGTTAAAAGATATCAATGATTGTGTGGTGCTTCAAACGTTAGTAATATGTTAACATATTATTTTTGATCAACTAATGTGCAAACTGGTTGTGCACCTTCACATTATTAATATTTCTTATCACTTAATTGTTATTTTTACTAAAATTATGTTTGTTATTATTGTGCAAACTGTTCATGCAAGAAACAAAGGATTTCATGCAACATACTAAGGCTGAGCATGAGGGAGTGCGAAACAAACAAAGCATTACTATGATTCTTGTAATTTCAGGAATCCATTCTTTACCCTCAATGGAATTGAGACAAATGTTACCCTCAATGGAATCATAGTCGTTTCCTCCAGCCTCAAGTCATCTTGTCGTTTGCTCTTGCTCTAGTACTCCAAGGTGGCTTGTTGATGACTTACCCTCAATGATTTTACTACTATAGTTAGTCTTTTTTGTGACAATCTCTTAAGCATTAAATCTTCAATGAATATTTAATTTTATTCTAGTATGTTTAAAAAACACAGAATAATAAGAAAATGATTGAATGTCACATATTAATTATTGGTATGATTATAGATTAGCATTAATTTATATATTTTTTTTTATTAAAATGTTATGTGACTTTATATATTTTTTATAACATTTAGTTATTATTTATATAAATAGATGGATATGTTTTACGTTTGAATTGTGCATGATTTTTGAGTTACTACTCTCTCATGATCGGTGTTTTGGATATAACATCAATGATTTCACTACAAAGACATCGGGATGGTTAAAAGATCATATGATGAACAATTTCTTCGAGGTCAACCCGATTGAGGATAAAAATGAATGGATTGGACTTAAATATATGTATCCATCTCTGGGCCAATAAAAAGTAAACAAGTTTACTTGAGCTTTAAATATGAAATTAGATTAAATTCTTAATTTAATTTGTTGGTTGTTGATTATTTGGCTATTACATGAATGTATGCTCTTTATAATGAGTAAGTCTTAAAAATAGTCTTTAAAAGTGGAGAATAATACGAGTTTGACCAAACCATAAGATTTAAAGACTAAGAGAATTATTAAGCACAATTTATGTTTTAATTATATTTTATTATATACTCAAAACATATTAAAAAGTGGGGGAACTATATTGTGCAATTAATGGAAATAGTCTGATTTTATGAAAATGCATGTCTAGGATTGATTCTAGGAAAGACTTGGTATTTGAAAGTGCCTTGTGCACCGCCTCTCTTTCCTGAAGATCTACCTAGTGCATTATTCAAAACTATGTTGACTATTCCAATTTACAATAAAAGATAAATGAAATATAAAAAAGAGAAAAGACTATTGAAAATTTCTCATAATTTACTTCTTAATATTTGAAACTTTTTTGGTAATGAACACCAATTTTTAGAAAATTTGGAGTAATATAAAATTCTCTTCAATTGTAACATAGTTTTGATGGCCAAATAAAAATATGTTGAATTTATGCAAGTCACACTCATTTAAAATCATGACATGATATTGTGAATATAAATTCTTTGTAAACAATTTGATTTTATGTCTATATTGATATTTGAGTTTTAATACCTATTATAGAATTTGCTCTAGTGTATATGAGTAAAGTTGACAAAAATCATGTTTACACGTCTTTATACGGAAATAATTAGACAACTTATTTTGAGTATTATTATTTCAACACTTAAAATTATTGAAAATGTAGGGTGAATCTGAGGTGTCTAAAATTATGTCTTGAACTTGTATCACATGTGTTTTTTGTGTAGCATATAAATCTATATGCATGAGTGTAATATTTTATGTGACTCACAAGCTACTATTTGTGTAGTTAAAAATAAGGCATAACATATTGAGTGGAATGCTCAAGCAAATTTGACATAAGTCCATGAAACATTTGATAAAGATGAAGTACTAATTGTAGAGTACATGAAGACAAAGAGAAACCTTGATGATTCCTTTACTAAAAGATAAGTAAGGAAAGTGGTTGATGATTCGTCAAGGGGATGAGGCTTAAGCCCATGAGGAATTCATGGTAGATACCCAACTTAGTTCTTTAAGTACCATGTGGTCAAACGAAGTCATGAAAATACTCATAGTGTACATTTTTACTTATCCCTATGGTGAACAATGTACATACATATGGTTGAGCTTTTGCTCTTAATGGATTCATAACCTAAGTTTTAGGTGGTCCTAGTGAGAAGGACTTGATGAATCAACTGACGTGAAATGATGAGTTTTTATGCTCTTAATGATTTCATATCTCAAGTTTTGGGTGGTCCTTGTGAGATGAACTTGATGATTTCACCGAATCTTTAATAATGAAGAGGTTGAGCTTGATGAATGCTTTTAATGATTTCATAACCCTGATTCGGGTGGTCTATATTGAGATAGACTTTATGAAATCACTTACGTAAGTGTGAAGAACTAGCCACCTTCCATGAAATACTTTGGGATGTCTTTCTAGAGCACTTACCAACATCTTAAGGTATATTGACTAAATTGTTGGTCTATCGCGAAACTCATTTGGAGAAAAAAATTAGTCGTGTGTTGTGAGTTCACTCCTATTTTAACAAGTTCCAGATTCGTTCACTTGTTAATAGAAGAATTACTCATTTCATTATGTATTAGTTACCGATACGTTCACTAGTACTTAAGCGGATAATTTTGTTATTATTCTTTTCTCGTTTTTTTCTTTTTTTTTGCATTAGTGGGAGATTGTTGGATAATGCAAATAGATAATCTTATTTATTTTAAATAAGATTTTATTTCTATATATAGTAAATATTAGTGGGTTTAGATTTTTACGATAACCGATTCTTCTAATATTTACGAATTTGTCACTACTTTTGTCTTATAAATAGAGAGCTTAAATTCATTGTTTCAACACATTGAAAACATTTGACCCTTCATGTTTTCTTTGAAGAGTGCAACACCAAGCGAGTTCCACTTCCTCACATTGGGTGTACGATGTTTGGAAGGTTGTGTTAACCTTGGGGGGCAACGTTCATTATTGTGATTACACCATCCGGACGAAATTGCTTCTAAAGCAGTGGTTTTTACCACGACACAATAATCAATTTATTTTATGTGTCTTATTTATTTACTTTTGCTAGTCATTGCTAATATGTTTGTTTTGCAACAGTAATTTTTCTACACTTTTAATCTCAATCATTAATTTAACACTCATCTAATATTCATAAATTAGATTAAAATTTGAAAGTTTTAAATAGTATAAGAGGATCCGATCCTCACTAATGTATATGGAATAATATTAGTATTATCATTGTTGGTAGTCTCATTGTCTCAATATTCAAGTGGCATTGGACACTCTTTATCTAGGTTCAAACCCTATGTATTTTTTAATACTATAATATTAACTACAATTTGGTGTTTTATGTGTATCCTTGTTTTTTGCATCGATAAATAAATGTCAGATATGAACTCAACAAGTGATTCTAGTGAAAAACGGATGATGCTTATCTTAGGAAGACATTATTCAAATTGTTTTATCTGCAATGTATGTACATTGTCAAAAAGTTAAAAATATGTATGAACAAATATTACATTTAAATCACTTTAAAACTATTCAAAAATAAATAAATGCTATATATTTCTTGGTTTTTTAGCATTGTTAACTATTATACATTCAATTTGCATAGGTCTAGAGTTTAAGGCATTTATGATTAATTTAATTAACTTCTTTTTTAAAAAAGAAAACAAATAATTCTCATGTGATTAAAAACGATAGATATATACATATAAATCTTTTTTAAACTACTAGAGAATGGATTTCTTAGCAGAATTTATGTTGCTAAAATGCTCTAAAAAGCTTATAGGGAATTTAGGATGTCAAGTGTCTCCTCAAAATTTCAGGAAAAAAAAAAAGTTTGGATTTCGGACTTTCCCTTCCCTAATAATCATTTTGATATTCGAAATTTTTTATTTATTTTGATACTTAAAACTACATATCGTCTATCACTTTAATTTATCCCAAAATTCTGTTGCAAAGAAGCGACGTGGTATATTGGCAACGTGCCACATGACTCAAGTATATATCAAATTCAAAAAACAGCTCTAAAATCCAAATATTGGAAAAAAAAATCGGGAGTTCCTTTACATTTTGCTTCAAATTTTATTTATTTTTTAAAAGATTAAAGAAATTCAAAATTTATCAAAAATTTTATAATATAAAGTACTTTGGTTGTTTTCAGTATCCTTTGTGTTTTTTTGGGACTACTTTTTTTCCTCTTGTTTTTATCCTTTATTCTATGGGTTGCTTTGCTTGGCCCAAGCTAAGGGTTGCACGGGTCGGGCCGAATCGATGTTGCCGGTTGACCCATCCTTTCATTCCACCATTTCAGTTGTGTTGTTATTTTCATACTTACAAAGGCTTATTGTTGTATGTTTAAGTATATTTGAATTCATGTCTTCGTGTTCCCATAGCTCATATCCACCATTGTTAAAACTTAAAACCTACTTTAATAACATTTTAAGTCATTGTCTCAAGCTTCAACCCGAATGTCTTACCACTCGTTATTTAAAACTAGAAATGACTTGGACACTTAATATTCTGATTAAGCCACCATCGCCGACGGTGTCGGTAGTGACAGCCGTGCGCTGCTGTTGTTTTTTTCAAAAGAAGTTTCTTTGTCGACTTTCTAAGGTTGTTGTCGGATGAAGTTGTGATAAGAGAAGACATGTCTTGATTGGATCAAAAGCATGTATGATTTTTGGAGTTTTGATGGTTCAACATGTTCATCTAAAATGAAGAAAAACTATACATAGAAAAACGTTTTGAAGTATGATAATCAAAGATAAACATTAAAGGAAAAACCAATGAGAAAATATTTTATAACATAAATATTTATTTTATCTAACCACATGGTGAAGTAGAGTTCCTAACATATAGATAGTTCCATATTGTGATGGCCTTTGACACTACTTTGTCATAAATATTCGGATCATCTCAAAATAAAATTTGAGTCATAATTCTAATAAACAGAATTAAAGGTAGTAAATTATAATCAGATGGAAACCGGAGTTTATATATAATTACAAGTAAATATTATAGCACAACCAAACTAAAATAAATAGTATGGAATAGTCGTCGATCTAAACCATTAAAATATTGGGTAATGGTTACGTTAGTTTACCCTAAACCTAGGATCTCCTTGTTAAAAACCGAGGCACGCAGCCACGCATGCAAACCCTACAAGATCAGGCGCTTATTCCATTTCCGCCCCAACCACGCTGCAAGAAACCGGATGCTTACGTTCGAATCGGTTCTCCGTTTTGAGGGCCAATTGAAGATCCACCGCCGGTTGTCAATCTCTTTGTCAAGGTTTACTGCCACAGCAAGCAATACCCATATTTTCTTTCCCAAAGAAAACTATCACAAGACAAAGAATCGCCGGCAAGTATTCGCACCTGCTGCCGTGCCTGTAAACCTTGCCGAAGAGATTGGTAAACTGGGTGCTGGGTCCGAATTCAAGTCCATCTTTTGCGGCGATTCTTCAATCGGCTCTCGAAAGGGAGTATCAAGATTCAACAGCAAAGATCGCCGTCAGAAACCATACCAGTTAACGTCGGTTTGTTGTCATTGTCTTTGTCTCTCTCTCTCTCTCTTTGTTTTTTCAATTCCTATTAAAAAATTGATCGAGTCCGAACTTGAACGCTTTCTTGCGAGCGAAACAAGAGTCGAGTGACGCTGCCGCTGCGGAGGATACTGGTTCGTGGAAGAAGAACAGGCCTGAGCACCAAGAATTGTCGCAGGATCAACCTCGGGAACTACTTTATACAACCGACAACGGGTCTGATTCCAGCGAGTCAAAGTCCGATCTTGACGACGTTTTGGACGGTAGCAATTTCTAGCAATCAAGTCATCCGCGGGAGTGGCGCTGCTGATCCTTTGTGGACATTGCCTTCAGCTAATAATACCAATATGTATAGGAAAACCATGTCTAGCGGGGGTGCATTTTATGATTTTTTTGGGTTCGGCAATAAGTCACGACAGTTCAGTTACGGGCACTCATCTAGGCATGCTGGCGGTACTGAACGTGTATAGGCCGATTCCCGGAACAAACATTTCGGAATCTCCGGCCACCGAATCACATCAAGTAGTGCACCACGGTGAAGAACATAGGCATGGTTCAATTAGCTAGTGTATGCCCTTTACAGCAAATTACAAGTTTATGGCTTCATCATAGATTGTGATCTTCGATTTTGGTTTGAGTATAATGAGAAACTAATTGAGTGCGATCATCCTTCTTTATCTTCTTCGTAAAACCGACATAAAAAAATAAAAATAAAAATAAAATCTTTCACCGAATCTTTATGTGAAACCCTTAAATATTTTAATGATGGCTGAAATTAATCATTTCTCTCTTTTCCCTTCAAAATTTAAATAATATTTCTTAATTTTAATCATTAATTTATACTAACCCAATGACAATAAATTAGAGTAAAATTAAAAACATTTATATAGCATAAGAAAATCCAATCCCGCTAATGTATATCAAATAATATTAGTATCATCATTGTCGATAGTCTTGTTGTCCCAATATTAAAGTGACATTGACACTCTCTTATCTAGGCTCAAACCCTGTTTATTTTTTAAAGCTATAAATTTAATCAAGTTTGACTATTTTTTACAACATAGTATTAAACATGATAATTGTTTATAATATTAACCATAATTTGGTGTTTTATGTGTATCCTTGTTTCTTTGCATTGATAAATAAAATGTCATATATTTTATAGTTTTTTAGCATTATTAACTAATTATAAATTCAATTTGCATAGGTCTTGAGGCATTTATGATTAATTTACTTACTCTATAAAAAAAATGATTTCCATTGTATGTGATTAAAAACGATAGATATATATTCATATAAATCATTTTTAAACTGCTAGAAATTGGATTTCTTAGCAGAATTTATGTTGCTAAAATGCCTATAGGGAATTTAGGATGTCAAGTGTCCCCTAAAATTTAAAAGAAAAAGTTTGGATTTCAAACCTTCCCTTGCCTTAATAATAAAGGTTAAATGTTATTTTTGTTTCCATAGACAAATTTATACCCAATTATCATTTTTGATATTCGAATATTTTTATTCGGTTTGATACTTATAAGTACATATCGCATATCACACGAATTTATCCCAAAATTCTGTTGCAAAGAAACAACATGGTATATTGGGGACGTGTCATATGACACAAATATATATATATATATATATATCAAAATTCAAAGAATAACTTCAAAAATTCTAAACATTGGGGGAAATTCGGAATTTAAAGTTCCTTTGCATTTTTTCATTTTTATTTATTTTTAAAAAATTAAATAACTTCAAAAATTATAAAACCCTAAAATCTAATTCCTAAACATATTTTAACCTAACTAATAACGAAAACCCCATGTTCGAAATACTTGAAACCGGCTAACCCGTCCAATTGTCGATGATAATAACTACTAATAAAAAAAGATAAACTAGCTAGGGATGGGCACGGGTCGGGTCGGGTTTTTTGCTCACCCGAACCCGACCCAAAAATAAATACCCTAAACCCGTACCCGACACGAATATATATTTTTAAAATCCGACCCGACTTATAGAAAAAAAATTAATTTTAGGGACCTAATTTTAAAAAATAATTTTAGGGGACTTAATCGTAAAAAATATAATTTGAAGGACTAAATTGTAAATAAAATTCAAATTTTAAGGATCTAATTATAAAAAAATATAAAGAAGGGGTATTATTATAAATATACCTAAAAAATTTAGGGGAAAATTACACAATTAGTCCCGGGTCGGGTCGGATATTTTTTACCCTAGACCCGACCCGAGTTCACCCTTAATAAAAACCCGACCCAATCTAAACCTGATTTTTCCATTAAAAAATCTGACCCGATCGGGCCGGGTCGGGTAAAATGTCCATCCCTAAAACTAGCCATTTAGTACCCAATCTCAATCCATGTTTTTATTTTTGTATTTCACTTATTTCTTTTAACAAAATGGTACCTAAAGTTACATTTTTATTTCTATTTTGATCTTTCATCGTTAAAATTAATGACATATTAATTAATAGAGAAAAAATCACGCATTATATGCTGACTAGCTCACGTGGTATATTGGGACATCTTTCTCTCTCCTAGACAACTACTCACATGTATATTTTTTATTGTTTTTTTAATGTAACAGGATGATTAGAAAACAAAAAATAACGTGATAGGCTGCTACATGTGATTTTTTTTCTTGTAATCAGTATGTCGATATTTTTTAATACAGGTATCAAAATAAAACATAACATAAGCTAACATTTTGTCAGTAAAAAACAGAAAGACTGGTAAATATTGGGTAATGGGTAGTTTAACCTAAACCTAAGATCTCCTTGTTAAAATCCGAGGCACGCAACCACGCATGCAAACCCTACAAGAACAGGCACTTATTCCATTTCAACCTCAACCACGCTGCAAGAATCCGGATGCTTACATTCGAATCGGTTCTCCGTTTTGAGGGCCAATTGAAGAACCACCGCCGATGGCTTCAATCCAGGCACGGTTGTCCAATCTCTTCCTCGAGTTTTACTGCCACAGCAAGCAATACCCATATTTTCTTTCCCAAAGAAAACTATCACAATACAAAGAATCGCCGGCAAGTATTCGCACCTGCTGCCGTGGCTGTAAACCTTGCCGAAGAGATTGGTAAACTGTGTTCGAATTCAAGTCCATCTTTTGCAGCGATTCTTCAATTGGCTCTCGAAAGGGAGTATCATGATTCAACAGCAAAGACCGCCGTCAGAAACCATACCAGTTACCGCCGGTTTGTTGTCCTTGTCTTTGTCTCTCTCTTTTTCAATTTCTTTTAAAATTTAATCGAGTCTGAACGTGAATGCTTTCTTGCAAGCGAAACAAGAGTCGAGTAACGCTGCCGTGGCGGAGGATACTGGTTCGAGGAAGAAAAACAGGCCTGAGCACCAAGAATTGTCGCAAGATCAACTCGGGAACTACTTGATACAACCGACAACAGGTTGGATGCCGGCGAGTAAAATTCCGATCTCGACGATGTTTTGGACGGTGGCAAATTCTAGCAACCAAGTCATCCGCGGGAGTGGCGCTGCTGATCCTTTTGGCATTGCCTCCTACTAATCATACCAATATGTATAGGAACACCATGTCTAGTGGGGTGTATTTTATGAATTTTGCTTTGGGTTCGGGAATCGGTCGCGACAGTTATGTTACCGCATTTATCTAGGGATGAAAATCCTCTGCCCCATGCTATGTCTCTTTTGGTGTCCCACTTTAAAAAAGTGGGTTTAAGATTTAGGGTTTAGGGTTTAAGATTAAAGGTTGTGGTTAGAGTTTTGGGAATTAGGAATATGGTGTATTGTTTAGTGTGTAAGGTTTAGGGTTTATGATGTAGAATTTAGGGTTAAGGTTTAGAATTTAAAATTTTAATGTATTTTAGTGTGGGACATGGTTATGGGGCAGAGAATTTTTGTTCCTCATCTAGGAATGCTTGTGGCACTGAACGCGTATAGGCTGATTCCAGGAGCAAACGTTTCGGAATCTCCGGCCACCGGATCACATCAAGTAGTGCACCACAGTGAAGAACATAGGCATGGTTCAATTAACTAGTGTATGCCCTTTACAGCAAATTACAAGTTTATGGCTTGATCATGCTTTATTTTTTCCACTTACTTTTACCAGTACATATATATATATATAATCATATAATTGATTGTGATCTTCTATTTTGGTGCGAGTATAATGAGAAACTAAATGAGTGTCATCATTTTTCGTATAATAAAGTTTACCGTTCGTTTCGTAAAATCGACATGAAAGATATAAAAATAAAAATTAAACCTTTCATCAAATCTTTGTGTTAAACCCTTAATCAAGCTGTGGGGTATTTTAGTTTTGATTGTTTTTATTTTCTCCCTCTCTATCGAGAATTTCATGCAAAGTATATATAATTAGTTAGTTAGTGAGTTAGTTAGCTCTCTCTAGAAGAAAGAAGCATTAACTTGTATGACCTTATGATATTTGTAATATATGTCAAATAATATTAGTATTATTATTGTTTTAATCTTCAAGTGATATTGATACTCTCTTCTTCAGTATTCAGATCCTATTTAAATTTTAATATTATAATTTAAACATGCATGTTTAAAGATTTCATAAACTTGTTTGTGAAGATTTTTAATATTAAACATGATAATTGTTTATAATATTAACCACAATTTGATGTTTTAATGTGTATCCTTGTTTATGTGCATTGATAAATAAAGGTTAGATATTTCTTAGTTTTGTGGCATTATTAACTTAATTATATATTCAATTTGCATAGGTCATAAGTTCAAGACACTTATGATTAATTTAATTTAATTAATCATCTTACAATTCATTGAGCGGTTCTATTGGTAAGTGAAGGTGTTATTATTCTTAGGTGATCCGGGTTTGAACAACGTAGTTTGCACAGTATATGTGCCTTTTCAAAAGGCTAAAGGTAAAGAACATATATTGCAATGTAAACGGATAGTTAAGAAAAATTTTTTGTGCTTTTACATTATCCACTTCTTTTTATCCATAAAAATCTTTTTTATTTTTAAATTTTAATCTCAGACACTCATTTACATCTATTCGATGTATAAAAATAAAAAATTTATATTGTGTAACTGAATCTTACCCCATCTATATAAATGTTTGGAACAAGCACAAAATTGTCTTCAGCCATCCTCCGATGTTGAGAGGTCATTTGCAGAAACTTTGGGCCAATCACTCTGTTTGTGTTCATGGACTGCAAGAAATTGGATTTCTTAAGCAGAATTTATGTTGCTAAAATGCCTATAGATAATTTAGGGTGTCAACTGTCCCTTAATCATTTTTTGAAAAAAAATAGGTTTCGAACCTTTTCTTACTTTTTTTTTTAATTTCGATATTCGACTCATTAGTCAACTGATTAGAATTAAATTTTACATAAGTCTAATATGGAGGCGACCCTCTAAACTCAGTTTTCTCCATGACAACGCGAGGTTTAAACCTTCCCTTACCCTAATAATAAAGGTTAAATGTTATTTTTGTCTCCACAGTAATGTTCAATTATCACTTTGATATTCGAAAATTTTTATTCAGTTTGATACTTATAACTACATATCGTCAATCACATTAATCTACTCCGAAATTCTATTGGAAAGAAACCACATGGTGCATTGAGAACGTCCGTACGACACAAATATTTATCAACTTAAAAGAATAACTTTAAAATCCAAAACATTGGAAATCTTTCGGAATTTAGAGTTTCTTTACATTTTCAAATTTTATTTATTTTTCAAAGGATTAAATTTTTTATAATATAAGAACTTTGACGGTACTTTCTCTTTTAGATTGAGCAGGTGCATACAAAAACTTTCCTTTATTCTATGGGTTGCTTTGCCTTGGCCCAACCTAAGGGTTGCACGAGTCGGGCCGAATCGATGTCGTTGATTCACCCATCCTTTCACTTTAAGATTTTCGTCTAGGGATGGTTAAAGGTGGGTTTTTTGCCGCTTCGATCTTGACTCGAAATTTAAATATTCTAACTCTAATACAAATTGAATTTAATATGTTTTATTTTTGACTCGATCTGACATAATAAAAGCATAATTCAATTTCAAAATTTTAATAAAAAATTCGATTGAACTTGACCCATCCTGGGAAAAATAATAAAAATATTAAATATGATATATAAAATATTAAATATAATAAATATATATAGATATATTGGGTCAGATCGGAGAATTTGACGGGGATGAGTTATTTTGTCATCCATATTTTCATTGTGTTGCTATTTCCATACTTACAAACATGGGCGGATGATAAGCCAAGCCAGAGGGAGCCTTGGCGCCCCCAAGATTTGGGAAAATTTGAATATTACCTCTAAAATATTTTAAAATTTTAATTAGGCCTTTCAAAATTGTTAAAAGTTCTCATTAAATCCTAATTTTTTTAAAATATTTTTATTTAAGTTCAGCAATTTGTTTAAATTTTCATTAAATCTCTCAAAATTTGTATTTAGATCCTCATTTCTCTAAAAAAAATCTCATTAAATACTCAAAATTTTTAAAAGTTTTGATTAAACATCCCCAAACCATCAGTCTAAAATCCGCCTCTGCTTACGCGTGCTTATTCTTGATAGGTAAGACGGAGTTAGGAGTCAAGGTTTAATATACTTATGATTACACCATATTTATATCTATCTAATAAATAAAAAAGTCAAAACATATGATTTTCCTTGAATTTAGATCTTTGTATTAAATCAAAATTTCACGTTTACAAGCGAAATAAAAAATCAAAACATCATATTGTAAAAATAAATAAATCAAAACATCATATATTCGATAAAAATTAATAATAATTTGAAGCACTGCACCACTAATCAAGACACGTGCATTACTGAATCTTTGTTGTATCCGTTTGTTCAACAATAAGACAACACTTTTTTTTTTGTCACGGCGAAATTTACTTTGCAAATAAATAAATTAGATTATTTATTTATTCGAAATGGGAATAAGAATTGTTATAGTTTATTATTTTATTTTATGATTATGTTTTTGTACCGGTTCTGAAATTATAATAATCCATTAAGAATTAATACGTGTTAGATTTGGGATGATAGAACAAAAATCTTTCTCTCTCATCGTACCTCTTTTTATACCTCACATTAAAATACACTAAAAATTAAATTTTAAACTTTAACCCTACATTCCACATCCTAAACTCTAAATTTTATACCCTAAAAAATACACTCTACCCCTAATTCTCTAAATTCTAACTACAACTCCTAACTTTAAACCCTGAATTTTAAACCCTAAACTCACTTTTTTAAAGTGAGAGCACCAAAAGGGGCATAGTATGGGACATCGGATTTCCATCCGACAAAATTTGAATCGTCTGATAGATTTTAAATCGACTTGTTTCAAAATGAAATATTGTTTTCAAGAAAAAAAATTATATAGAGTTTATAAGTTGGGTTTTTTCTTCAAAAAGAAATATGTATAATACGAATGGACAAAAATTCTCTACTCATTTTCGGTGTCCCTTTCTATTTATTAACACTTAGAAATTAAATTTTAATTCCAAACTTCAATTCTAAATCCTAAAATTTAAACCCTAAACCCTAAAAATTACACCTTATTCATAATTCCTTAATCACTAACCATAAACTCTAACATTAAACACTAATCCTAAACCCTAAACATAATTTTTTAGTATGAAAACATATATAAAGCACCAAAAAAATAAAGATGATTTGTATTAATACGGTTGTGATAATTGTTTACCTCACCTAATTTTCACCGTATAAAATTACCATTTTACTTTTATTCATATACAATTATTAAATGATAAAAACATAAAATTTTGTTGTACAAAAGAACGTGAATTCTTCTTAACTTTAATATTTTGTCTAGAAAAATTGTTGAAGTGTTTATTTAATGTTTACATTTTTTTTGAAAAATCATGCCTATTCTTTTACTTTTCTCAAAATTAAAAATATTAAGCACGAGTAAGAATGAAAAGTATGCTTATTCGTTGAATTTGACTTTTACAGATTAAAAAGAAATTTAAGGATGATAATTTGAATTGCAGATAATTATTTATTTTTATTTAAAAATTACATATTCAAATTCAAATTTATAATGTTACTATTCAAAGAGGAAATGAATAGACACACTAAGATATCAAAATTATGATACCCAAATTCGATTTTAATTATTTTTTTGAAAGTGATATTTTATTACGGTATAGAATAACCATTGGTCAGTACCTCATTAAAAAACTCTTTAAACTTAAATAGGAAAAAAGAGTGTACCAAGCCAATGAAATAGACTAATACGATGACAACCGCACTACAACATGTCAAACAAAGAGGAGGTGAACTCCTAAACTAGAAATGAGCACCAGAACCCAGTGACAACAATTGCACATAAAACCTGCACATCAAAAGCAATAAGCCCCAACATACTGCTGTTAAATCTAAGGCAATGAAGCTTGTAAAAAGATGCTCGCTACTCATTGTGAGAGAGTCACGGGTAAGGAGAAGCTCTGCCTATGCCCGATTTGGCCAATTTATCAGCCGTTGAATTAGCGTTCCTGGAAACAACTTTGATTGACCAAGAAAATTCCGAACACAGCCTCAGACAACTCAAAATTATCGGTTTGAAGACAGTAGGTGCCAAATTTGGCCCGGTAAACCAGTTCACGATCACGGTGCAGTCCATCTCTAGTGTAAACTGAAAGACTTCGACCATATCGATTCGCAGAATAAGAGACATGTCTCTTTTAATGCAAGCAATTCGGCCGATGTAGCGTCTATGACTCCCACTGATTTAGAGAAAACAATCAAAGAAACATTTTCCGAGTTTCTCAATAAGCCACCAATTCCTGCTTTGCCAAAACTCCCTTCCACAACTCTATCTGTGTTGAACTTGAACGTGCCTAAAGGAGGTCTTTCCCACTCACTAATAGAAATAAGATTCTGATTGGTAGTCTTAGATTTCAGCAAATATGGGCACATAACAATATCGTTCACAGAATTGATAAAGGAAGGCCATTTGACCTTGCACCACCACCCTAGTCGTAAGAGACAAAGATCAAAAAGTTGGTCCTCGACAACTTTAATGCCTCTGAAAATCACCTCATTCCTGTAAAGCCAAATAAACCACGCAAAACACAACTGTC
The DNA here is from genome assembly GCA_019671005.1 of Hibiscus mutabilis. Lineage (NCBI taxonomy): Eukaryota > Viridiplantae > Streptophyta > Magnoliopsida > Malvales > Malvaceae > Hibiscus > Hibiscus mutabilis. The sequence goes on from CM033716.1 coordinate 2,016,110, forward strand.
AGACCTCTTTTGAATTCATGAGACTCTAAGTAGAGCACCAAGAAAGAAAGAAATAACTGACATTACCAGGTATTACCATAGAAACGCCCTAAATGTTACACTATCGTTGCCATAAGGACCAGCTCACTTTGCAGTGGCAAAATAGATGACTAACGGACTCATCCTCCTTGAGAGAGATTGAGCCCACCCAAACATCCTGCCAAAACCTTATCCTTTTGCCATCGCCGACAATCAGCCTAATGTTTTGAGTGAAAGGATAGATAATGGCTTGATAATATTTTTTTAAATCCATGATTTGTTTGCGGGCTTCAAGTTAAAAGGTAGTAAGTTTGTAGGATTTTTTTCGTACTTAGATGAAATCACCCTTCTCCAACTTTTAGCGAATTCATATTTGAATTTGTTTGACAAATGATATAAAAATTTAAAGCTAATTTTCCCCCCAAATTCTGTTGTATGATAGATAATAGTATTTAATTCAGATAGTAAAATTCAGTCAATGTGTAAATAAAAACAAATTCGATTTTAGACAGATTTATAGATTCAAATTCAAATAATTTGTGAATAAATACATATTCTATTTTTTATATAAGTTTATAGTTATAAATATTCGACTCATTGTCATTTTTAATCGACACTATATATTTGTGATCACAAGCCAATCAAAGATTAGGAGCCCACACTGGGGCTCAACTTTTAAGGTACTATGAGGCCATGGTCTCCAAATTTTTTGGAAATTTGATTTTTTTCCCTCAAAATTTAAAAAAAAAATAATTTATTTTCTTTAAAATTTTAAAAATTCATATTAAATTTTAAAATTTTGAATATTTTTAATAGAATTCTCTCTTAATTTAAAAAATGATTAAATCTCTCAAAATTATTAAATTTTTTTATCAAACTCTCAAACTTTTATGAAAATTTTAATTAAAGTTTATACTTTTTTTTAAAAAAAATTATCCCTTAAATTTTTACTTCAAATTTTGTTGCTGACCCACATGGTTCACGACAAGATTTGGGCTCAAGCTCGCCGGCATGAACCAGGGGGTTGCACTGCACTGCACTGCAGTTTACAGAGATGGGGTGAACTAGGGATGAACTCAGAGGCAGTAGCTCCTTAAAAATTTGTATTAAAATTTTACTTTTGTCTTTTAAAATTTTATGGTTAATCATCAAATAGACGTTCAAACTATGTCATTTTTTCAATTAGGTGCCTAAACCATTTTTCGGGCCAAATAAGGTACTAGAGTTTCATTCCGTGAACCATTTAAGGTTCTCCGTTAATTCTTACCGCTAAAAGACACGTGTCATCTCTTGAAAATTTCTAAAATTATATTAAAAATAAATAAAATTACTTAATTTTTAGAAGTTCTCTAAGTTTTACAGATTTCACAAAACATCCCCAAATTTTCTAACTCCTCAAAATTTAAATCTCGATTTGGCCCGATTTCGCCGCCGATTGCAACGCTGTCGTCCACCACATTAATCGTCGAACCATCAAGACCATTTCCCCATCTCCATGTCCCTGAAAATCAACTGACACTATACGAATCGCCAAAATTATCGAGTGATTCCTTCGAAAGAATCACGACGAACGGCGGCAGGAGGGGCGACGAACGGGTTGTTCGGCGAGGGGAGAGAGCTTTATTCCGTTGCTGGTAACGCGACCAACGCCGGCGGGAGTAATCGGATTTGGGGGTTTAAGGATTTGGGAACTATTTTGAGATAAAATTTCAGGACATTTTTTATTTTATTTTATTTATTTATAATATAATTTTTAAAATTTATAAGAGAAAACACATATTCTTTAATGGTGGAAATTAACGGCAAACTTTAAATGGGTCACAGAATAAAACTTTAAAATTTTATTTAACCCGAAAAATAATTTGGACATTTAACTATAAAATAGGGCATAATTTGAATACCCATTTATCTATTAAGCCAAAATTTTAAAATCTTATAAATTTGCTCTGTAACAGAAAATGCTTCGTCGGGGTGAATTGCAAAATAAATGCATAATCACTATCTAGAAACCTCACAATATTACATGGAAGACAAGAAATCTCAAGTTTGCAGTGTACGAAAGAATATTTAGTTAGTCTTGTGCCAGCTTTTCATCGGATAGTGCATTTCTTTCTGTATGTTTTCATCATTATGTCTTTTTATTTCCGGAACAAATTTCGTTTATTCGCTTCCAATAAATCAAATTAAATATGAGCAAATAGTCAATTGGTCAGAGTTGTTTACTTATTCTCTTTTTTTTTATTTTGAGTTCAAGATTTAATAAGAACATTTTTTTTTTTAAATTCTCCATCCTCTCTCTAGATAAAAAGTAGAAGTAGTATTTATTAAAAAGAATTAAATTGAATCCAACACCACGGTTTAAAAATTATTGTGTTATATGCGTTAATGAATGAGTTCAAATGAATAAATTTTGTTTGTATTTGTTTATTTATTTTAAATTTATTTATGTTCAGTTTGTATTTGTTTAACTTATTTATAAGGATAAAATTTTGATACATAGGCTGTGTAAAACTAATTTTACACAAGTTTGTGTATTTACACTATAAAAATCTAAATCCTAAATTCCTATCTCTAACCCTAAAAACTAAACCCTAAACCTTAAACCCCTAAATTTTAAACCCTAAAAAACTAAATTCTAAATAATAACCTTAAATTCTATACCATACAACCTAAACTCCTAAACAAAAACTCTAACCCCTAAAAAGTTTACACGACATGTGTATCAAATTTTTTCTCTATTTATAATGATATAAATAAGTATTAATATATTTGAAATTTGTGTTTTTTACTACTATTTATAACCATATAATTTATTGAATATTAGCTTAGTAATTACTTTGATCAAATTATCACTAGAGATAATATATAGAGAGATCCACTTACACGGAGTAAAATTCTGTAAGTTTTACATGTTTTTTGGATTGTTGGATGACTGAAACGGATGGCTCAGATTAATTTCTTATTTTTTTTCTCAAGTGATAATCTTCACATAACCGACTGCTAATTTGAGCCATCCGTTTCAGTCATCCAACGATCCAAAAAACGTGTAAAACTTTAGTTTTACACTGTATAACTGAATTCTATCTCATATATATAAAAAGAGCATTAGTTTTAGGATTTATTGATTTAATTTAGAGCTTAGAGATTTATAATTTAGAGGTGGTTATTAGAATTTAGATGTAAAGGTAATATGACGAGAGATTCAAGTTCTAACTTATAAACTTTAAATTCTAACCCCTAAATCATATACCATAATCCATATCCCTAAACTCTAAAACTAATACACTTATGAAAACTTTTAATTTTCACTGCTAGTGTATAGAATAATTACCCTATATATATTATAGATTATTGAGTTGAAATTGAAATATAAAAAAGATGAAGATATTATTTTTAATATTTTTGTAAGAAAATATCATTAATAAATAAAACAAGTTTGTTCGTGGACATAAACAAACCGAACACATTTATATTTGTATTTGTTTGTTTATTAAGAGAACATAAAAATTTTGTTCACAATCGTTTATTTAACTTAATAGATAAATGTTACATGAACAATTGCCAAACAATTAATCGAACATTTCGTTCATTTACGCCCTAATCACACCTATAGCTTTGTATATAACAGAGTAACATGAAATTTCTCAAATCTACTTGTCGGAAGCTGAAGCATACAAACATCCACTAACAATCAACCGTGCTGAAGTTTTATAGTTGAATAAGCCTCGGCCACATGAACTCACCATATCCATAATTAAATCCAAGATTCAAACATCCCAATTTCCACGCCTAATTGGCAATCTATTTTAACAGTATAATATCATTTTTTTTAATGCTTTCCAGCTAATAAAGAAAGAAAACAATGCACCAAACGCCCCCTCAATAATAAAAGATGACAAAATTGCACCATAGAATTGATTGGCATAGAAGAAGGAAAATAATTAAAACTTGGGGCAAATAGGACCACCTTCTGATTTTAGTAAGGTGTCGGCATACCCAAAGTAGCTACAAGAGAACCAAAAGCCTAATACAATTTTCCTGCTGAATTGACTTAAATATAGAAGCAGAGGAAAGTGGTAAAAGGTACGTACAGGCCAGATGGGATAGACAAGACAATTTTCTGCAAGATTTCTCAAGTTTTCTGGTTTCCAAACACAATACCTATCATGCATACAAACATGGAATATATATAAATCCATTCGAAATAACCCATATTCCGAAGTATGGAGTAGAAGAAAACTGAAACCAGATATGGAGAGATTTAGCATTTCATCCTGTAAGCTGAGACAATTCGTGATTATTCACAAGGGCATCTAAAAGATGTCATGGCAGGGACGTTTTACAGAATATTGTTCGACACAAATAGTCTCTCTTAAAACCATGAAAACTAAGATTCTCCTAATTGCAGAGCACATTCTGAACTCCAAATTGTCAAGGTTGTCCAGTTAGAAAAAAAAAATCTATATTCGTGTTTATGGAATAATTGAAAGGAATGAGAACCAACAGCAACAGCAGAACAAAAGAAATTTAAAACCAACAAAAGATTCCAAAGTGTACATAAGAAAAATTCTGGGAATATATACCCCCATCAATACTAATGATCAATGTAATCAGTACATCAGCCAACATCCAAGATTACAATCCCCAGAACTTATTTCCTCCCTTAAAGACCATTCCAAGAAAATTAAGGATAAAGAAACCCTAGTTCTGTGTTCTTAACAAAGCTTCAACAATCTCTAATGGAGACCTACCAGTATGTTGGTACTTCAAATTATTAAAACCTATTCCTGTGCTACATGACACCAACCTTTGCAAGTTCTCGTGTTGTGTCACTGAAAACAGGGGAAGCCACAAACTTAATGGAAGAAATTTTGAATGAAGTTGAAAAACGAAACAAAAACTCAAGAGTCAAGACATGCTATCAGTAAATCATTCTATCGAATCTCGAGTAAAATCTAAAGCTCTTCCCCGTTATCTCCCATCCAAAAGGGAAAATATATAAGAAGAGGAAAATTACCATTAGCAAGAATTCAGAATTCTGTATAGGAGGAGAAATCGATGATGTAAACCCCAGTAGCAGTGTGGCACCATTTACTAGCATCCCATGACAGCACAATTATAAACAAAGCCACCTGATTGCTTTCTCGCAAGCAAGTTCCATTCTGGTGGCCCTTCACTTGGAACCCATGAGTTCAGCTCTATAAAACCTTCCCCTGAAGTCCTTGGTCCACCGATCACAATAAGGCGATCTCCACATGCTCTGAATGCAAGACCCCAACCATTCATTGAGACGGCCCTTTCAGGCAATCTTCCAATAGTCGACCATGAGTTTCTCTCCTTATCATACTTCTTTACTTCCATGTCAGCATAATCAGCAGCATACAGTTCATCATTTACAACTGCAACCAGAGGGGGTGCTCCAGCTGCTACAGACATCTCAGCCTCACCAGCTGCTCCACTCCTTCCGGGAGACATGTTAGGAATTTCAGTCCATCTTTTAGTCTCTAAATCATACTCCTCACCTGAAGTGAGTACCCTTGTATCTTTCCCAACCCCACTGACTCCCCCAATTACATAAAACTTTCTATCCATAAATACCCCACTACACATCTTCCTCGGCTTATTCATGCTAGGGAGAGTCTCCCACTTCTGTGTCTCGGAATTGTACATTTCCGCAGAGCTCAAGATATTACCATGAGAATCACAACCACCAGCTAAAACTGCTCTCTCTCCAAGGCTAGCTGACCCAAACAAGCACCTCGGAGCATTCATGATGGTGCCAGAAGTCCATGAATTTGTCAAAATACTGTATCTATATATAACCTGAGAAGTCACCTCTTTCCCAAAAACAAGCAACTCGGTTCCCACAGCCAAGGATTCCTTATCTGAAAAAATGAAACAGTCATTGTGAGGCATCCTTGGCAAATGCATCCACCTGTGTCGAATTGGATCAAATGCCTCCCATTGAAGGAGTTGACAAGAAAAGTATATCCAATGCTCAATCACTCCATTCAACCTCCTCAGCTTGTAAATCTCTCCGCTCCTAATTAAGGAACGAAAACTTTGATTCAATGAGGCAATGGAACCATAATCAGACCTCGAACACCTTATCAGACAACTGATGGAGTTGTCTCTCCCAATTGGTTGGATTAAAGCATCCAAATCTGACGACAACTCCCCAACATGTTCCCTATAACCATCATCCACTTCAGGAGAATCCGGGAAACCCCTATCATCATCTTTCTCAGACTGTACCTCCGGTGAGTCCTCCACAGAACCCAACAAGCTGTCCTCGTCTAATTGGTTAAGTGCGGCGTCCAAATCGGAAGAAGAATCAGATTGCTTACTGTCATCGTCGGATTGGTCACCCGAATCAGGCAAGAGGAGGTCACCTGAGTCTTGTGGGGAAGAATTAGTATTAGTATTATCATTGTTATCGTCGCTGGAAGAATCATCGGAGGAGAGCTTAGCCAACTTGGTTTCCCGACAAGTACCATCCGAATCGGCAAATTCCAGTGAACGCTTCCCATTGTACATGTAAGCCCACTCGGTTCCTTGTTGACGAGAGCTTGCAAACAACAAACACGACTCACAAGACCTGTCCTCCAACATGACTCTTCCTGCCCCCCTCCCCAACTTCAACAGGGAAAACTTTCCCCAAAATAAAAATATGGGAGATTTTAAATCACTGTAAGAAGCACAAGTTTTTTAGTTTTAGTCCCCCGGGAAGAAAAAAAAATACGGAGTCGAGATTAACAAATTCAACCTATTCAGAAAAGAAGAACAAAACTAACGAAAAGTTTCGTTTGAAATTCGAAAGGATATAATAAATCAAGCAGAGATTTGAAGCCAACAAAAGAACGATCCAATTGAGACATATAAAGGAAAATGAGAAAGAAGTCAAAGGAGATTAAACAGAAACAAATTTATAAAACAAGAAAAAGAAAACTCAGGATCAAATGAGCTGAAGCAAAAAAAGTACCAGATCTCAGAATTTCATAAACAAAACAAACAGAACATTATATAGGTATATGCAAATAGAACTGCTAGATTGAAAAGAACAAAAGAAGAATAAGAGCGCGAATTAGATCTGTTCATAATTTCATTAATCTCATTTAACGAATAAGGACAAAAACAAAGCGATTAAAAACTAATAACATAGAAATAACAGAAGAAAAAAAGAGAAGGAATGATAATAACAACAATGTTGCGAGGAACTTACTGATTGGATAAGAAGAAATCCAATTGAATTTTTCCTTTCTACGTCAGAAATTAAGTCACGAACTTCGTTTTTCTTTTTTGTTTCCTTCACTTTTTTTCCTTTTTGCTGTTTCTGTTCTTCGCGTTCGTGTTGCTTCTTCGTCTAATTTTCTTTTTCTGTTTCTCTATAGGTCAGTCGTTCGTCCTCTGGATTTTCTCTGCAAACCAGAGCGAGCAATGGAGAGCTTTGGCTTCGCGAGCAAAATCTTTGAGAGGTCCCTTTTCTCTCTCTTAAAAGTTTCTCTATATTTTCTCTCTCCCCAAACAACAAATAAGAAAATGCTAATTGAATTTTGATTTATTAAGTAAAAGGAGTATAGATAATTTACACGAAAATATAAATAAATAAATTGAGGTATTATTAAATGCTTTTCCCCTTTTATGGGCGGTGGATGCGCGGGAAAGAGGAGAGGGGGCGAGGCGGTGAAGGTGAAGGTGGCGGCAGCGGCGGAAAAAGAAAGAGGAGTAAAACAACCGATAACCGGTGAGCGCCTGTTTGAACACGTGTTGAATTATTATGAAAAACGTGTGATAGAAAAGTGGAGTCCGTTAGCCTTACGTCTTTTACGGTTCTAATTTATCGGGTACGGCTGGTCAATTTTCTGCGGTACGGTAACCATGGGCTTTGATTACAATCGTTTTCATTAAAAAAATTAAGCTTAAGTTTAATTAACTACTTAATCCAATTATTGTTCACAGTAAACAGTTACTGGTCAATTTCTCAATTAACTTACAGGATTATTACGCTTTAATTTTTTATTTATTAATCTATATTAATTTCTTTAAGTGTTAGACTAAATTAATGTTACGAACTAATTTAATTAGAGTTGTAAATGAGATGAAACATATTGTGAGTTACTCGAGTTTGACTCGATTAAAATTTAACTTGATTAGATTCGACTCGAGCTAGAACTCAACTTTAATTCTTAACGAGCCGAGCTAAGCTACTCGATACTCGTGAGCTTCTCGAAAATATGATATACTAAAACTTTTAATTTTCTAAAATTAAATTGAACTAAATTGTATATTATTGGATAATAATGATAATAACATCATTATTATTGTTGTTAATAAATTCACTCAATTATTATTATTGTTGTTGTTGTTGTTATTATTATGAGAAGAAACAAATTGCGAGTTACTCGAGTTCGATCGAGTTCGACTCGGTCAAAACTCGACTTGATTGAATTTTACTTGAGTTCGAACTCAGCTTGATAAAAACATCATTATTGTTGTTGTTGTTAATAAATTATTATTATTATTATTATTATTATTATTATTATTATTATGTAGAAGGGATGAGACAGATTGCCAGCAACTCGAGTTCGACTCGATCAAAGCTCGACTTGATTGAATTTTACTCGAGTTCGAACTCAGCTTGAGTTCTTAAAGAAGCGAGCTGAGTTACTGGATACTCGTGAGCTTCTCGAAAATGCGATATACTAAAACTTTTAATTTTTTAAAATTAAATTGAACTTAAACGTATATTGTTAGATAATAATTATAGTAATAATGATAATAACATTCTTATTATTGTTGTTGTTGAATAAATTCACTCTATTGTTGTTGTTATGAATAAGTTGCCAATGAGATGAGAAAGATTGCGAGCTACTCGAGTCCAATTCAGTCAAAGTTCGGTCAATATTTGACTCGACTCGAGCTTGAGTTTTAACGAGCCGAGTTCAATATTACTAGGCTCAACTCGAGTTTTTAACGAATTGAATCGAACCCATCACTACTCGACTCAGCTTATTTATTCCCCTAAATTTGATAACTTTAATGTCAAAAAAATAAACATTTTAAAAACGACAAAATTTATTATATTTGTTAGATAATAATTATAGTAATAATATTGTAATAGCGAATTGGGGTGAAACTTGTTTTTTTGAAAAAATTCACTTTAAGAGCTTTTTGAGTTAGAGGATTTGATAGAATTTTTGTAAAAAAAAAATTGTCCTTAGTAATCATATTTTTTTTAAAATAACATAAATTTAATAACTAATAAAATTAAAAAAAAACAATTTCATACATAATAAATTAATATATACATATAAATTTAATAATTAATAAAAATATATACATCTAAATTTAATAGTTTTAAAATTATATTAAAAAATAATTTCACAAATAAAAATAATAATATATACATCATTCGTGTTTAGTAATAATATTAAAAAATTTAATTTTCATAATATAATTAATATTAATTGATCAAAATAATAATAGCTAATAAATTATTTAAACGGGTATTAAATAAAATTGTGTCATTATATAAAATCGTGTCCTTATATATCATTTTGCTTGCTCAAATAAAGACCAAACATTTCAAAATGGTCAAATACTATCCTAAGGTTTTCGAATTTGCTCAAATAAAGACATGCTTTTTTGAAGAAAAAAATCAAATTACGGCTTTTATTTTGAGCATATCCAAAAATGTTAATTTCTTATTTGATGATACTCGAAAACAATAGGTCCTTGCTCAACCTTTTTTAAAAGGGTAGACCCTTAATTGAACATATTTGAAAATGTTATACCCTCGCATAAACAATCACTAGAATTTTATGTAATTATTTAAGTACATACGTACCTAAATTGGAGTCAAAAGTGGTCGTAGCTCCCTCATGGGTTTTAAAAATTAACATTTGACCCCATGATTTAAAAAATAATAATTAGACTATTTCAAAAAATTTAAATTCTTATTAAGTTTTAATTGTTTTGAATTTTCTAGTTAAGTACCTTTTAATTGTTTAAAAAGATTTCGACAAATCTTAATTTTTCTAATCTGAACTTCTATTTAAAAAAATGAATACCCCCTTCAAATTGTTTTACTTGTTTTGTATAACATGTTTTTGTATTTTGTCATTCTCATAGTTATATACACGGGGAAATATTATATGTATTAGCAATGAAAATTTTATTTTCTATCAAGGGTTTAATTTTTAGGATTTAGGGTTAGAGTTTGAGTGTTTGTTGTTAGATTTTTTTAGTAATATGTATATTCGTTTTACGGTCCGTTATCTATACTCGGATAAATATTTTTTTGACAAATTTAAATATAAGTCTAATACTACTTGGAGGGAAAGAGAAGGGAGAGAATCCTCCTGGAATCCATGACTTAAGAGAAATGATAAAACAAAGATAAACAGTTTAGCAAATCAGTCAAATATGTTTGTTTGGATAAATAAAATTTTGAAATTAGTAAATTATAAAAATGCACTTAAAACTGAAAATAGTTCAATTTTTTTATTTTTAAATATTAGAATTTAACACTCAAAGAAATCCCAACAATCAATTACGCGGAAGAAACATATTCCTTGTCAGCTGAATACATTGATCTATTACCTTTACCTTTCGGGTGGCGGTTTCATGACAAATTCGAATGGAAAATTTCACTCTTGTTTGGATAGAGGGAAAATGAGAGAAAATAAATTTGAAATATCACGAATTTTCTCTTTAAATTAGGAATGGTTGAAAAAACATTAAAAAATTCAACGTGTATGCATTTAATAATTTTAAAAATTAATTCCATATTCTCGTGATACATAAATATTTCATTTTTCTTTGATAAATAAACATAAAAATGATTTCATAAATGATTTGGTAACGCTGTTATTTATTTATTAGGGAAGAAAACAAAGCACTTTCGTCTACCCAAACAACATGTTGTCAAATCGAAGCATCCCGACAGTTTTAATCGCGCTAGAGCGCGATTTATTGGAAAATTGTGGACCGCCGCGTTTTAGAAGACGGCCCAGCTGGCAATTAAAATAATTCATCTTAAAAACCAATAAATTTTGAATAAAGAAATCGGACCAGTCAACGTTAATCACATTTCAATCAATTTCTTAGATAATAGAAAGTGACCACTTTACTCATTTCTTGATTAAACAAAAAATATATATAATTAAATAATTTTTTTATTAATTTTTTTATAATTATCGATATTCGACCTATAAATTAACTAATTCAAATAAAATTTTATAAGTGTTTAATATAAAATACATTTTTTTAACTTAACTTTTTCATTCAAAACGTAAAAATTCAAACATTTAATTTTATTTTATTTAAAGGATATATAATTATAAATTGTATGGTGTATTGTATGGAAAGAAAAAAAGGCTGTAAATTGTACGACAAGACTTAGTAGAGGGAACCCTTTCGAATTTGTAATAATAGAGTATCCTCTGCTTATGTTGTGTTTCGTGTATTTTTATGTATAGACGTTGTCTCTTAGTTTTTTTTTTATATTAAAAAAATTAAAATTTAATGTCAATTAAAATTATGTTATAGCCTTTGTCATTACACTACATACTTGGTTGATATTTTTATGTTATATATAAAGAGAAATTTCCATACACAAATTGTGTAAAATTAAAGTTTGCGCAAGTCTGTTAAATCTAAGGTTTAAGTTGCATGATTTAGATTGTATGGTTTAGAATTTTAAATTTATAATTTTAGAATTAAAAATTTAGATTTTAGATTGAATAATTTAAATACGAATGTGTGAAATTTTTTCAAAAGTATTATATAGCAAAATATATAGCCCATAAAGTTGATCTTATTGGAACTATAAAATTTAAAAGTCTAACTTTAAATCATAAGTTCTAAATATAAACCGTAAAACCTAAACTACTGACTCTAAAATAGATAAATTTGTGCAAACTAAAATTTACAGAACATGTGTTATATATTTTATAATTTTAAAAAATAAATGTATATATCGGTTTATTCCTTTTAATATATTCTATTAGAATATTTTAGTTAAAGTGTTGATTTTTTTTTTGATTTTTATGGGAAAATGAAATGAGCAAAATCTAGCTGTAATAGTTTCCGAGTCAGCTTCTTCAGTGGATGAGATTCTAAACCGTCAAGGCTGGGTTTGAGTGGTCCCACCGACTTTCTTCTTTCTATTTTTTTAATATCCCATACGTCTCTCGATATTCACATCACACGGCCCAAAATCATCCACCTATGTCACACATTTTGATATTAAAAAAAAGCATTTCTAAGAAGATAATATATTCTATATAAAAGTATAATGTTAAATTTAACTTAACTTTTATACCTTTTCAATTAAATTACTATTAATTCCTTTTTTAATTAAGGGTAAGTTTAAAAAAATAATTTATTTGGAAATAAATAATTTAAGTGGTTAATATTTTAAACATTTTTTAATAAAAATTTTAAATTATTTGTTGTATTTTTTAATATATAGGTGTCGAAAATGATAAGTATTACTGAATAATAATTTCAACGTTTTTATTTTATTTCAATCTATTTTAAATATATTATCGTATAAGATTTATATCTATCAAACAATCTAATTATATTTAATATTTATTTTTTTAAGTAGAATATCAAACACGTTTATAATTAAAGTTAACACTTGTCTTTTCTATATATATTAAAGAGTTAAGTGCACCACAGTCTCCAAATTATGACACTCATTCTAAATTGGTTCCTAAACATTTAAACATTTTAATTTTATCCTCAAATTATGACTTTTATTTTAAACTGGTGTCTAAACTTTTGAGCATATTAGTTTCATCCTCAAACTACGAGTCTCATTATAAATTGGTCCTTAAACTTTTTAAATGTTCTAATTTCCCCTAAATTATCAGTATATGCTAATCATATCTTATGTTAATAAAATCGTTATAAAAATCATTTTCATGAAACACTGATGCGTATTATGTAATAATATGATGTGATATAAACGATAAATTAATGATGGAGTTGGAATACTCAACAAGTTTGGGAACCAATTTATAATAAAGGTCATGATTTGAGGATGAAAACGAAACATTCAAAAGTTTGAGGAACAATTTAAAATAATTATAAAAAGTATATATGGTTTGAAATAGCAATGTTATATGAAAAAAAATTGAGGCTTTACGACTTTAATGGTTGAATTTTGAATTTTATTATGTGCACTTTATTTTGGATAAAATATTTTTCATACGTGAGTATTTTTTTCAAGTAATTCTAATATAAATTATGTTCTATTTGTTATTTATAATAAATTAATGATTATTAAATTAAAATAAATCAAAATTATTATCTTTACAATTATTAATTAATATAATATTTTTAAAAATAAAGTGGACATAGTCATGGAAATTGGAGGGAGAGTGTCCGCGTGAGCCGGCTTTTGTTTCCAACTTAAAACATTGCTTAATGTTAATGAACTTTTTTCTATTTTTAAAAAACCATAACTTGATGGAAGCCTTGTTAAATGGTGGATTGTTTTGCTTTTATACCATATATTTGTCTTATTTTACAAGTTTTTTAGAGTTGAATTTGTCGCTATTTTTCTGATTAGTGATTATTTAATTATTTTGTTAATCTAATCTTGTTTTAGACTTCGAGCTAGTTATCTCACATCGGTAGGTGTTCGTTATAATTTGTAATCCAAAACATGTCTTGCATGAGTTGTTATAAACCTAGTTGTCGACGTGCTGATGTGTTTTATTATTATGTTAATGTTGATAATGTTTACATTTCAACGATGATAGTGTAAGGTTTATTTTTTAATAGTTTAAAGGTGATTGTAAGGTAGTATATGTTCATATATATTAATTCTTAACCCTTTGACAATGCGACACCTTGCAAATAAAGCGATTGAACCCGAATCTCCTATGATGAATATTATCCGTTTTTTTACTGAGACCACTTGTTGGGTTCGATGATTGGGTAAACTCTTCCCTCAATATTACAGTTTTTTGTTGTATTTTCTATTTATTTATTTAATAAAAGTAGTTACTATTATTATTTTTAAAATGATTTATGAATCCCTATAACTTGCGATTACAAGATACAGTCATTATTATCTTGACAAGTACAGTTTTCTTATGTATAGAAAAACTATAATTTCTTATTATTTATAATTATAAGATATGTCATTATTACTTTAATAATTATATTTCCTTAGAATAATTATATGGTACCGAAACACCACTAAATTCCAAATTTAAAAAAGTTAAAATATATTAAAAATCATCCCAATAATAACCATTTACAATAATATTTTGATTTAATGTATTACAAAACGAGTAATGTTGCATTAATTTAATATCGTAAAAAATATAATACTATTTAAAAAAAACTTAAGAGCTATGGTTAGTAACATCAAAATTTTAAACTGTATAATTAAATAAAGGTAAACTACACCAGAAAACATTAAATTTTAGACGTATCGTTTGTTCCATTAAGCTTTCAATTTGTTCTATTATAACATTGAACTTTAGTTTTGACTTTAATTATATTATTGGGTCGTTAAATTGATAACAACGTGATGGCTTGGATGACGATTGTTGATATGGCCAAAACAATGTCTTTTTAACGTGGCTATTGATGTCCAAAATGACATCATTTTAGGGATTGAACTTTAGGGGTTCATTGATTTTGCTACTGAACATTCCAATCATCGCATGTCACTGGTTACCATTAGCGGCAAGGTCGGTATCAAAACTTTCATACTTCACAACACTTAACGTTCTAGTGATCAAAATGAGTAAATTTTAAAAGTTTAATGATAAAATTGGATTTTTTTTAAAATTGAATGACCAAAGAGAAACACCAACAAAGTTGAATTAAAAATAGCAATTTACCCTAATAATAGGAATAGACTTCAAAACTAAGCGAGTCCACTCCACTATACCCAGAAAAGGAAAAGATTCTGGCGTGCAGTGCACTAACTACTTTTCATGAACCGAGAAAGCCCATTCATCCAATACACCATTGCCACGTGTTGCTGACTCGTGTAAACACGTGAACTCATGTGTGGCATTATCACAATGTTAAAATGCACTAAATTCCAATTAAGATGAGACATTGAAGGCTAGAATATAAACAATAATAAAATGTAAGTTATGGCCAAATTGTTTATTTTTTAAAAAAGAGGAAGGGATCTTATTAAAAATTTCTTTAAAATTTTATTCAAATTAAGTCTAAATCAAATTTTGTGAAAGAAAAAGAGTACCCAAATTTTATTCAATTCTCTTAGTCCTGATATACAAATACAATATTAACAGAAAGACAAAACAAGACATAATATAACTTTTAAGCAACCACGATGACAAGATATCGATATTAAAAGGAAAAGCAACACATGATGAAATCATACTTCACAAAAATGCAGGAGGACCTCACACATGATGAAAACTAAGTTGGGTTACGACGAGTTGATCTTTCTCACGAAAAATACTCTTCTTCAAACTATCTGCCAACACGTTGACTTCTCAATGGACATGTTGAATACACCAGTCAACCCCTGAATAGAATTGAATGCACAAAAGAAAAAAAAATGAAGCGTTATGGTCTAATTTGTATACCTTTGAAACTAATAGGAATATAAGAAGTATTTAAATAAAAATGGTGGTCAGGGTTTAAGTTGTTTAGTTTTAAAATTGACAAGGACTTAAAAGTGCTTACACTAAAAAATAAGGGGTTATGCTTAATTTGTCTACTTTTAAAACTAGTATGATCAAAAATGTAATTTTACCTAAAAAGTTGGAGGCAATTCTTAATTTACCTCGTTTTTAAACTAATTGGTCTTTAAAAGTAAATAAATCACAAAATTAGGATGGTAGGTTTGGTTCTAGAGAATGAAGTTCGTTTTTATTTTCTTATAAAATGAAAAACGGTGAAGAAATACGTGTTTGGTTGAAAAACAAAAAATGACTTTTAGAAAATAAAAACAAAAACGAGTGAAAATTTAAAAAGCATACAAAAGATGTTTTCATTGAAAATATTTTAAGAAAGTGAAAAATATTAAAACAAATGTTTTTTTAATTTTCAACTTCATTTTAACCCGGGTTCGAATCATTCTAATGCCATTTTTAAAATTTTGATTTATTTACTCCTATTTTATTTATTTAAATATTTTTCTAAATATATTTTATTTTAATTATTTAATTTTTTTTATTTCTATTTTGAAAAGTTAGATACTAAATACAGTTTTACTATTTTTATTTTTGAAAACAAATTTCCATCCTATTAACCAAGCATGTTTTCAATTTTTTAAAAATAAAAAATAAAAATTATTTTCAAAAAATGAAAATAAACCAAACGGACTAATTTACCTAGTTTTAAAACATTATGAACCTTAAAAAATAAATAAACCACAAAAATTGAGGGAGCGAGGTCCATCCCTTCATGTACATAGCTCATTTTTCGGGGTTAAGTTATGATAAGTGATTTTGTGATAAATTTAATAATTAGAAAGGTAAATAAATAAAACGACATTGTTGTGAGAGCGACCTTGTACTTAAAACATGAACCGTAAAATGGACGTATATATTACCAAGAAAATAATAAACAAGAATAATTTGTCGCCGTTTTAATGTTTCTCGTGTAAAACTCAATTGTTAGAGCACATAATATTAATTGTAAATTTAATTGTATTATTATTTTTCACAATGTTGGTGAAAAATATTTCCACAAACAATCGTAAAACGGTGACAAATGTCTCATTTTAGTTACATTTAATTTTTTTAAAATATATGAAAACAATACATGTCACTATTTCAATATTGCTTATGAATTTTTTTTGAGCCGACAGTATGTATATCAGATGATAATCCTTCATCAAGCACTTATTAAACAACTCTGTATATAATAAATAAACGTAAAATAGTATGTTATGCCATTAACGATATCCTTTCATCCACAAAATTCGAACAGAAAACATTATTTACAAGACATCAAACTTTTTATCGTCCGACTTAATAAACCTCTCTAACAAATCTTTAATTTACTTGCATTTTAGGGTTGTTGGGAGAGAAAGGAGCGATGAGGTTGAAAGGGAAGTGACTATTGGGGGATGAACAAATGACACAATTGGAGGGAAAGGGGATGATTAGTACAAATAATGTAAATGAAGCAATACGTGTCTTAATTAGTACAACCACATTGTGTTTTCCTTTTCTTGTTTGTCTTTTCAATTTTTTCTCTTCCACTTTGGCAATTGTTGGGTGGTTTTGTCCCTTGTTTTAGAGTGCAAGAGAAATGAAATTTGAGGCCCCATCTGACATGTATGGTGGTTTACATGCATATTTAGTTTGGTGTTTACCTAGCAAAGGGTCCATTCCTTCACCACAAAGTGTTCTTGCCTTGCTGGGTTTTTTTTAAAAAAAAAAATTATTTAAATTTAATTGACTTCGATTCGAACCAATTCAATAGCTTATTTGCTAATTGAATTTTCATTAATTTTTATAATTAAATTTTAATAAATAATATTTTTAATATTGATTGTAAATGCAATCTCAATAGGATTTTAAAAGAAAATTATCCAATACTTAACTCGTATCGCTTGAGACTGCTGAATAAGGATGATAACAAATCCATGACCCCTAAAATGATTAAATTTGAGTTTCACCCGTTTAAAGTTTTAAGTTTAGATAATGATAAAATTATTGTTTACCTCTTAAATGAAAACTCAATTTGATTCTCTGAAAAACATAAAATGATAAATTCTAAAAATGACAATTTTATATTTTATCCTTTTAAACATTTATAATTTACTTCCGCTCTTTAAAAAAATCTTGATTTCACCCTAAAGATAACCCAACCCTCGAAAGAATTTAACCCATAATATGTTCTTTTGAACAATTAACCCACAATACTTATCTTCAAAAGGACGGACGATTTAAAGATTTGAGGGGTCATTTGTAATTATTAAAATAGGTTCTTAATTTATAATCCGAAAGAGATTTAAGTGACTTAATTTGGGGTAAAAAGATGGGAAATTTGGGCACAACACCATTTTATTTTTTCATGAATACAAAATGAGCCTAACATGAGGTAGAACAATGTTTTAAATACCACATATGAAAATTAAATTAAAGAAATATAATCAAAATATCATTTATTGTATGAAAAATATATATAATATTTTAAATATAATTATAACACAAATAATATAATAATTACGGGAATAAACTTAAATTTTCAAGTGTTAATAAAAAAGTAAAAACAGATCCACGTATAAGCACAAAATTCAAAGTGAAAAAAGATTAAAAGGAGAGACATATTTCTACGAGAAAAAATATTATCCCAAAATATAAAACATATAGTTAGGCAGACGTCACCATCAAAATTATCATTACAATATTAAACACGATACATAAAATATGCATTTAAAATATAAATTATTACACGATAATAATAAAGAAAAAGTTACACAGACGATTTTAAAATATTATAACCCATCTATTTTTATTTTTTTATTAAATGACTGGTCGTAATTTAAATATCGCAATGATTTATCATGAGCATTAATTTTTCAATTTAATTTGATATGTTCACAATATTTAAATTTGGATCAAAAAGTTCTTTGAACAACCTAACCTCTCACCCTCAAATTTTTGAGAAATTAGAATTTGTCTCATAATTTTCAAAAAATTCAATTTGACCCTCTCGAGATTTAAAAAAATTATATTAAATTTCAAAATTTTGAATATTTTTAATTAAATCCTCTTCATAATATTTTAAAGTTCTTATGAAATCTCTCAAATTTATTAAAAAATTTAGGTAAACCTCATTTTTTAAAAAAAAATTAGTTTAAGCCTTCATTTAAAAAAAAATAATTATCCCTTCCAAACTCTTACCCCAAGTTCCGCTATTGCCATCCTGTTATATCGACCGTTACTTGAAATATTTGATGACGCCTTAATCTTCATTGTAAAGCTTTACTGTCAATATATCAAACAATTAACATACAATATTAATTATTAATATACTTTCAGTATACCAACAACCATTTGATCTAATGAATGAGACATTGAATTCTTTAGCAAGGTCACGAGTTCAAATTATAGTGATTAAATTGAACAAATTAGATTGAGAGGTCGTCTCATAGTAAACCTATGCAGTACTCAAATAAGATTAATCAGTCAATATATTCGATACTGATAATTATACCGAAATATATCTTTAATATGATTGTAGCAAACAAATTTGAAAATTTTAACACCAACGTACAATTTTTCCTACAACTTTTTCCACTAGGGAAAATTTATTTTGATTCTCTAACCATCTATTGGTTGATAATGTTGCCTTTATGTCAATAATAAAGAGGGAACAAGAAATCCGTGAATTTCGCCTTCCGAACCAAAGGAAATTTTATTATTATTATTATTTTGAACTATAAATATTAGATGGTAATATGAGGAGCTAGACCCCACAATTGAAAATAAAATACAATTTAAGTCCTTTTAATCTCAAATTTGTACGTTTATGTAATGGTAAAATTATGTCGTGGTCCCCAAAAGTGTACAACTTTTTAACTTAATCCCTTCAAATTTTATAGAATTATAAACTAGTCATGATAATTTTACATTTTGATTTTCGAAACAATTATAATTTATTTTTGACCCTTCTAAAAATATGTTTATGGAACCATCCCTTCAAATTTTATAAAATTATAAACTAGTCCATTTTTACATAGGGCGAAACTCAATATAAAACCTTTAGGTTCTCAAAGATTTCAACCCTACCACTTTAGTACATTGACATAGATTGAAATCGAAGTTTTAAGAAAGATTTATTACGAAGTACATTGTTTAAATTATTTACAACTTCATTTTTTTAATAACATTCAGATAATTACAATATAGTATATGTTCATACATATTCTTAACTCTTTGACATTGCACACATTTTGCGACTTAAACTCGTGTCTTCTAAGATGAACATCATCATCTTTTCACTGAGACCACTTGTTGGGCACACAACTTCAACATTTAAATTATAAACATTTGTGCTTAAAAACACTCGAATCCAATGTCAATCGAACTATACTCAATTCAATTTTAATTTTCAATCTTAGCTAGCTTGGGTTTGCCTCTAATTTATATTCTAGAAACCCAAAGGGTTAGATTCTTTTCATCCTATTTTATGACACGTGAGTTGGAACTTTGGTTAAATCAAATCATAACTATAAAAGAAAAGGAATTGATTAATCCAATTTTGCAGCTTGAAATGAGTGATCTCTCCTTATCATGCATCACATTTGCTTTTAGTAGTGGGTTCAAAGAATATTTTAGTTCTCAACAGTGCCCGATTTGATTCAAGTTGAATGATATTTTTCCAATGTACTTGAATTTTTATTCGATCAATTGTTCGATATTAAAATTCACTTACATGATATAAAATTTATCTAATTTTATATATTATTTTTTGAACCGTCGGATAAGTATAAATGTACGAGTGATGTTATATATATAACTACTTTTCTTTTTATTAGATTAAGATTTTAAAATGTATATTTTTTAATTTAATAAGAATATCGCATTAAATATATAGGAACATATATGATGCACTGACGGTGGAAACATTTTGTTTTTACAAGCGCCCTGATTTTAGAGGTTAGAGATCTAGTTTATAGGTTTAGGGGCTTAGAATTTAGAGTATATGGTTAAAATTGTAACATGGTTAAAATTTAGGGTTTAGGGTTTAGTATTAGAGTTTAGGGTTTAGAGATTAGGATTTAGGGTTTAGGGTAATATGGTAGGAATTTAGGTTTTTACCTATAACCCCTAAATTCTAACCCTAAACTCTAAATTCAAGCTATAGTCCCTAAATTTTAAGCACATAAATCTAAACTCCTAAACAATACATCCTAAACTGAATCCCTAACCCCTAAAATTAGGGTGCTTGTGAAAACAGAATATTTTTACCGCTAGTGCATAGTATAATTACCCTAAATATATACTTTTAAATAAGATAACTTAATTGAGGGTGTGCTTGGGAAGCCATCATATAATTAGATTTAAGTGTAATTTGATAGAATTATACAGTTATGATGCGTTTGGACAACTATAATAATGTATGGATTTAAGTGAATTGGAAGTGATAGGAGATTTCTAATAACACTTTAATTTTTAAGGAAAAAATGAGAAGCACTGTAATTATGCTCATAATTGCACTCTTCAATAACTAATATCGTTTTAAAATTTAAATTTATATACCTATATAATTACATCTTTTACAACCAAACATAATATAATGAATTAAGATGTAATTATACAAAAGCAAATATGTTTAATGAACTAAACTTTCTTGTAATCAACAGTATTATGTAATAATAATAGTAATAATATTTATATATAATTATATAGTAATATTAAAAAACCTCCTAAATAAATATTTTAAAGCTATATATTCTTCCTAGAGCATTGTTGGTTGTATGGAGAGAATACATTTTCTAGCTATAGGGGTGCACTTGTCAATTGGAAAGTCATTTGTTTTTAGCGGAGGATTTTATGCGATCAAGCAAAAGTTTCTACCATTAGCAGAGAAAATGTTGTGACAATTAGTTTTTTCTCAAAAATATTTGTTTTCTTTTTCCTGGAATTTTGTTTTTCAAGCGCTGGATGCGGTTCTATTAATATTATCAAAAAGGTGATATAAGCTCGAATTTTAAAAATAATATTATTAAAAGACTAATCATCTATAGTTAATTTATTGGCTGATTAATTCGAATTGAGTATCATAAAGACTCCTTATGGAGATGATCTTTTTAACTCAATTTATTTCATTTACAATGTCAGAATTTGAACACCTAACATTGTTTAAAAGGTTTAGTGCCTTATCCCACTAGAATAACTGATTATACCATTAATAATGTATTTGAACTATGCTATTTTGTAATCACATTAAAATTATTAAAAAAATTATATCACAAAAAATAATATTTGAGTAATTTTTCGATACAAATGTTGTGTGAAAAAATTACACATGTATGTCTATTTACTCTTAAAAAACTTAAATCTAAACCCTTATCCTAAAATCCTAAAACATAATCATAATTTCTAAACCTTAAAAACCAAACCCATAAACTGTAAAATATAAACTAAAGGCAGAAGGTAAAAAATAGCCCATAACGTTTTATCATTTGGTCAATCACCACTTATTTTTTTTTGGGTGCAAACAAGCACCCAACGTTTGATTTTCATTCAACTTTCGCCCTCGTTGGATAGAAACCGTTAGTCAACTAACAGTCAACGCATAAAGCTGACATGGCATGTCTGCTTGTCATGGGGAGATGGCGTGGCGATGCCACGTGGCATCACATTTTTATAAAAAAATAAAAAAAATATTTTTATATATTTTAACCAATAAGATGATGCCACACGGCATCACATTTTTTTAAAAATAAAAATAATTATTTATATATATATTTTAACCGATAAGATGATGCCATGTGACATCACTTTTTTATAATTTTTTTAAAAATAAACTTAAAATTTTCAGAATAGCCCCAAAATTTGAAATCTCTAACCTCAAATCTAAATCCCGATTTGAGCCGATTCTGCAGCTGATTGCCACGTCGCCGCCCACCATATTGGTCGTTGGAGCATCACGATCATTTACCCCACCATCTCGTTGCCGAAAATTGACTGACGTCATACGAAACGCTATACGAAGGCGAAATCATCGAATGGTTCATTTGAACGAGTCACGACAAACGGCGGCAGAACGAATAACGAACGATGTGTGGGTCATTCGACGATGGGAGGACGTTTCATTCCGTCGCCGGCTACGCGGCCAACGCCGACGGGAGTGGCTGGATTTGGGAGTTTAAGGATTTGAGGAATGTTTTAAAAATTTTAGGATATTTTATTTTTAAATATATATATAAACAATTATTTTTTAAAGAAAATACTTTTTTTAAGATATTTGTAACTAATCGAATGATGCCACGTTAGCAAAGTGTCAGGTGAAATCATTCAATTGATAAAAATATTTGCTTTAAAATATTATTTTTTAAATGTCACGTCAGTAAAGTGTCACGTGGCATTGTCATGTTATTTTCCCATGCCACGCCAATCTTAGGCGTTGACCGTTAGTTGACTAACGATTTTCATCCAACAATGGTGAAATTTGAACGAAAATAAAACGTTAGGTGGTTGTTTGCACCAAAAAATAGAGCTAAAATGACCAAAGGTCAAACGTTGAGGCTATTTTTGACCTTTTACCTAAACTAAATTCCTAACCCATAAAATACAAAGGATTGTGTCCACAACGTATATATCAAAGTTTCCTCTCTTTGTATACACACACTATTCTTATGGTATACTTACTATGAGATGAAAAAATAAAAAAAAAATGTGAATATAAAATCTAAACTAATAATTATTTATGAGAAAAAAGTAATAAATATTAATAGTGATAAATTTATAAGAAACAAATAAGGAGTGTTTTTTTAAGAGTACAGCTTTGATGGTAAAACTAAAATAAAATTCACATAATCTTATTAAATTTAAAATTTAGGGGTTAAGTTAGGATTATAAGTTTAAGTCGTAGTGTTTAGTATTTAAGATTACAATTTACGGTTTATGACTTAAATTTTATGTTTTAGGGTTAGAAATTTAAATATTAAAATCGTATAGTTTAAATAAGAATTATTGTGTAAATTTTTGTTGCACGTATTGTGTATCAAAACATAACTTTTTAATGAAACTAGTTTCAAAGATTAATTTAAAAATACAATAATTGTTCATACATATTTTTAACTTTTTGACAATACACACACATCTTATAGATAAAATGATTGAGCTCAATCTCTTTAGATGAACATCATTTACTTTTTTACTAAAACCACTTGTTGGGTTCACATAAAAGTAAATTTTATATGAGTAGTTAGTTATTTATTAATATTAAAAGACTTAACTGAATATAAAACATCACGAGACAAACTTTAAACATTTTCAAAAGACCCCCCTAAAAAGTTTGACATTACTTCATTCCCTTTTGCTTCACTTTTTGAATATATATATATATATATACATATTATTCATAGATCAAGGTAAAATGTTAGATTTACTTTTGGGTAAGTTCAATTTATTGGTTAAAGTAAGGACAATGAATAAGTATTGAATATATTACCAAATAATTATATAATAAACATGATTTATACATATTTGGCTGGTTGAACAAAATACTCATTTTTATTCCTTCATTTCTTTTAGGTCACATCCCCTTCCTTTTAGGTAAGATTAGGATTAGAATTAGGGTTTGTAAAAAAACATAAAGAAACACATTACACATTAAAAAGCATATTGAATAAATATTGCATTAGAAAATCTTTAGTCCTTTTATTTTAATTTTTTTTTAAAAAATATGATCTTATATATGAAAACTTTAAAATAAACAATTTTCTCCGATTAAGCCGACTTGAGATGTTGATATCTCAACAAATGAAAAACAATGTGACACAATGATGAGGCTAAACAATAACCCTTACCAAAGGTTATTGTAGTTAGCACTTTACCCATAGTTAGGTCCACTCTATTCAAACATGACCATAAATGAAATGAAATGAATACCCTTAATTTACATCATTTCTCTTTCAAGAATCAGGTTCTGGGGTAAAGAAACTTATCTTGGATTTGATCCACATCGAATTGGGTACATGTAGGATGATCAAATTATCTGAGTTTGATAGGTTCTCATCATGTCCCATTTTATAAGGTCAAGTCTTTTTAAAAAAAAAATTATTTTGAGTCGGATTTAGATTTATAATGAAATATTTCTGACTCAAAATATTAATCTAAGTTTATCTCCAAATATTTCAAGACAATTGCTACAAACATCACGAATTGACTGATAGGGTGTTGGAGGAGGAAGTTACACGTTTGGAAATTTCAAACTCCTATATAGTTTATTTATTTTCTTTGTATTTTCCTTCTATTTTATATCGATGACTTAATTCGTATTCCTTGACATAAAATTTTGCGTCCGTCCTTGACTAAGTCCCTCTCTCTATATTTTTCCAACTCTCTATTTATTTTACTACGTAATATAAGGTTTTATTTGTGTGAGCGAATTTTATCTCAAAATTTGAATTGAACAAACATCTTCAAATGTTGGATCGAGTTCAAATGTAGACTTTTAATTTTTAAACAAATATGAATCAACTAAAAATTCGATCTGATCCGATCCATGACCATACCTAGACGCATGCATGCATGTTTTCATTCACAGAGTTTGGTTTTGATCGGTTCCAATGAGAATGGAATAAATATTACTTTTGTTGAGAAGCATGGTTTCGTGCATGTTGTAGCTTTTGTTATTGGTATAATAATAATAATAATAATAATAATAATAATAATAATAATAATAATTGCTTGAGGTGGCAGTCTGATCCAATATTTATCTTTTTTTGCCAGATTTAATTGAAAAGTGGAAGGTTGGTAATAAATAAATAATCACACACATATATATAGCCGCAGAGCAACTGAGCGTAACCAACATTTATAACTAGTTGAGGAACTCTTTGTTTCCACAACTCTATTAATAATGGTGGATTTAGCCAGTAGTTGGTATATGTGTCCCCCTTTCTTAATTGTTCAAGGGTCACCCCTATTCTAAGTTTTGCACTTTGGTTTATAAAATTTAAACCCCATTTATTATAACTTTTTAGATCGAGTTGAATTAGACCACACTTATATTTCAATACAAATATGATATAATATCTATATTATTCAAATACAGAGACAAATAGGGGTGTAAATGAACAGAGCGTTCGACGAATTGTTCATATAATGTTCGTTTATTAAGCTATATAAACGAGTGTGGGCAATTTTTATGTTTGTTTAATAAACGGATGAACGCGAACAGAGGTGCGCTCGGTTCGTTTATGTTCATGAACAAGTTCATTTATAGGTTCATTTATAATCTCGCTTATAAGCTCGATTATAGGCTTATTTATAAACTTGTTTATAGCATGAAAAATGTTTATGGATGTATCTAAATATTATTTTTATTGTTGCTAAAGATATTATATAAGTTCACGTTGAAATGTAAGTTTTTTTTTTTGCTTTTGTTTTACTTATTTATTGATCATTAATTTAATAAACATTTCTGAACATATAAACGAACAAGTTAGCGAACGTGTTCACACTAACATGA
This sequence comes from Hibiscus mutabilis, assembly GCA_019671005.1. Taxonomy (NCBI): domain Eukaryota; kingdom Viridiplantae; phylum Streptophyta; class Magnoliopsida; order Malvales; family Malvaceae; genus Hibiscus; species Hibiscus mutabilis. Next base: position 2,042,303 of record CM033716.1, read on the forward strand.
ACACGTTCGTGAACACTAAACAAACAAACACGAACACATTTAAAAATAAATAAACGAACACAACGCAATATTAAATATTTAAACGAACACGAACCGAACATGAACGCTTTTAAAAATAAATAAACGAACACGAATATAGTCTTGTTCATTCAAGCTCGATTTAGTTACACCCCTAGAGATAGAACACAATAGAGAAAAATGATTTCCTCAATTAAGTATTGTTGAGTCTTGCTATGCTCAAATCTTTGCCACCTATAAATCGGAGGATATTACAAACTTAAACGTAATAAATCTTGTATCGTATTGTATATTGTAATTGTAATAATACTAATTAAACTAAACTTAGTCGGCTACGATTTTTAATATAAATGAATGTTTAATGGTCTAGTAATTTATTTATATAATATGGTCCCAAAAATGCTACTCCAATTATGGGCCACGACTATCTGGTCTAAGTACTAGAGTTCTTGTTAATGATTGTACTCAAAATTTTGTTCCAAGTTAGAAATATAATTATTAGCTTTTATTATTATCATTAAACTTGAACGATTTTCGTTATAATTAATTATTATATGAAAAATGGAGTGAATAACAATTAAACTTAAATAAAAAAAATTTTGAACTGAAAAACTACACATAATATTTATATTTGATAAAATTCAGACATGAAAATTTAAAAATTCATGACCTAAGCGATCCACTAATTAGTTGGGTATCCGAAGATACTTATATTATTTCATTTTATATGAGTTTAATTTTCGATATTTATCCGAAAAATATAAACATCTCATCTCAATTAAAAAAATCTCATAACTTCAAATTTGTTAATCCAATCAAAGTCTCATCGATTGTCCTTAAATTTTTAAAGATTAAAGTATTATAAATAATATTCGGATATTAAATGCTATTATTAATATTTTTCACAATCTCATAAATTCAATGAGAAAGTAATTACTAATAATGATTTTAAATACATCTTTAAACACCGGTTAGCAAAATTTAAAAGCTTATAGCCTTTTCGAAGTTCAAAGTCAATAAGGCAGGCTTAGAGACATCATTAATTATCTCTTATAACGTTAATGTTATGGTGATAAAATTTGGGTACTTATTTGATATATAGAGCGTATAATATTATATAATTATACCTATTTAAATTTAAATATTAAATTTTAAATATTTTCCGTCCCCACACTTTTCCTGCAGCACCCGTTCGGGTTTTAAGAAATTTCATCTAAAAAAATAAACAAAACTTATCATTTTACTAGTCAAAATATATGGTCAACTTCAATGTACAAATTATATATTCATTACAGTTAAAAATATCTAAATTTTAATATATTAAAATAAGTCTAGGTAAATGGGTGGTAAGTATATATTTTTTAAAAAAGTAAAATATCGGGTATTCATGTGATATTTTTTAGGAATTCCCACAATATTTATACGAGTATAGTTCGAGGATTTCTACCGTATATATATAGCAATCTCCAACCTCATTCCTATTTGAGCTTCAGGTATAAAATTTCCTCAATCTCCATCCTCGTGGGTGAAGATTTCAAATATTCTCCCCTACGCTGATTTAAATTCCCATAATTTTCGGTTATTCATCATCCGATTACCGCTCCTAGTTGTATTGTTATTGTATGGACTCATCTGGATGGGCCTTGCTGGGTCGTATTAGTTAAAGCATATGGAAATACATAGGACTGGAGTAGTAGGAGAGTTGGGCTTCTTTTGGACCACTGCTGAAAGAACGAATGAAAAATCTTTTAAGGGACAGAAATGAAGATTTTCAAGTGTTAAAAAGGACTAGGTTGAATGATTAACTTATTAATGGATAAAAACTACAATTATACCACTAAACAAGGGGACTCAAGGCCCTGCACATTGTAAAAACCTTGTATTTTTAATTATTTAAATACTAAGGCTTAGTTAAAATTGAAAGACAGGTGAATTCAAAATCCAGATTAACATGTAACCAAAATTGATACAAATTAGTTTTATCCTCTTAAACTTGGATTAATCCTATGCTATTACTGTGAAGCGAATCAAAGGAATATATTCGTATCCGACATTTACACAAAATTTGTGAATATAGTCTTGAAACATGGAAGGGCCACAAACATAAAATGGTAACCAAAATATAGGACCATTAGTATCCAATCTATTAGATCGACTAATCTAGATCGAATATTGTAAAAGTTTATTACAAATACGACCCTTTCAACCTCTAAATCTACTCCATTCATAAATCACAACATCATAATTCAAAATTTTAACTTTGTTTAAGGAATTTGTCTCATAACTTGGACCGATTATTAGTTGATTTAGAAAAATTACTTTAAATTACGTGATTATATTTTGATATGTTAATTTGAAGGACTACGTAATAATGGCTAATTAATGAAATAAAAATAAATAACAAATCAAAATCTAACTTTTTTTAATATGTTAAAACATAAGTTTAAATCATAAAATAAAATTATAAAAAACTATTTTGAAGAATGAATAATTTAACATAAAAATACATATACAATTATAACAACTCCTGGGGGCTGGGGCCGGGGCCATGGCCTGGCTCCTTAACATGAAGATTTCATATCATAATCACATGTATGATTAAGTCATCTATTGTTTTTGAGACATTAACTGTGACTCTTCATTATTAACCGTTTATGTTGTCTTCCTGCACTAGTTAATTTCTGTCTTTAAAGAGACCCTTCATTTTGTTTTTAAGCTTTCAATTAATTAACAGGAAAAAATATATAAAAGAAAATAAAACATTACATGTGATGTCTTTTGCTGTTTTGAGAAACCAAAGTTTTAGTTTAGATTTTCTTGTCCCCATCTACAACATGCACCCATTCCCATTACCAATCCATCCTTCTTAAGGTTTCCAGCTATCTGGTTTTTATACATGATGAACTTTGTTGTTAGATTTTTTGTTGGATTTTAAAGCGTGCATGTTAGTGCCAGGGCCGGTCTTAAATATTTTTTGGCTCGGAAAAATTAAAAAAATAGGCCTCTAATGCAAAATAAATTTAAAGAATGTGTAATATAAAATTTCTTTTAGAATTTTTTATCATCAAATTAAACAAATTATAATTCATTACAATTTAAAATGTCAAAAATATATTTAAACATACAAATACTTATAAAAAAAATATTGCCTTCGAGCATTTCTTGATGCAAATCATTGATGATAGTGTCAACATCAATATTTTCAGCATATTTTTCTCAATACATAAAATAGTTAGCCTATTCAATCTTTCTTATGACATTGTCAAATTCAAGTAATTTTTCAACAATTTCAACTTTAAAAATTTTCTTTTTGCAAAATTTGCCAAGATCTCCCTTTTGTGATTCTATTAACTCATCTCTTTGTTGTTTTTTTTTTATCTCTTTTTATTATCAGATAAATGTTTTTTAAATAACATTATATGACAATGCAATTAATATAGAAAAGAACAATAGCACCTATAAAATAAAAGATCCTTGGTCGAAGTATTTATATACCAAATTCGAAAGACCATAATAACTAAACTCCGAAATTAAATAAATAATTTACCTTATAATCTGTAATATTTCTGTTAAAATGAAAAATAAAGACACGTTAATAATACCCAAAATAAAAGGAAAAAAATTATTTGTCATATATTCTTAATTTTCGGTTAAGCGCAACATATAAAAATCAGAGGAAAGAATTTGAAAACATGATCTTACGTAAAAATTTTAGAAAAATCTTCAATATATTCGAGCACTGCAGTTGATGATAAGAATTGTGATTTTGTGTTCGTAAGAAATATGAGAAATTGAAAAGTGAGAGTAATAATTTCTAAATAAATTGTGAGATATAGAATAAAAAACCATGCTAATTATACTTAAATTTCTCATCCTATTAAATTTTGAAGAGATAAAATAACGTTAATGAAATTTTTTATCCCAAAGTTAAAGAGATTTAATTGGATTTTTATTAGATTTTGGGAAAAGAAAATATTCAAATTAAGTTTTTTGAGAAGTCAATCCGGTAAGAAATTAACGTTAAACTTATGGGAAATATTTAAAGAGATTTAATTAGATTTCTTATTAGATTTTATGAGAAATATTCGGTAAGCAATTAATGTTAAACTTATGGCCTTTATTTTTCACTTGATAGTTTTTTTAAATTATGATATGAAAATAAGAGTTTATACCATGAACCATAAATAAAAGGTTAACTAATTTTTTTTTAATTTATGGGCCCTGGGCGGGCGCCCCTTCTGCCCCGGCCCAGGGCCGGCCCTGGTTAGTGCATGTCAAGTCATGTGTGAGGATTGTTTTTTCTCCGCAAAAATAGAGAGGAGTCGTGCGCTTCCTTTCTTGGGTTTCATTGAATTTTGTTCATTCAATGAAGGGTTGTGTGGCTTCTGCCGTCAGGTTTGGAGTTCCTGGTCCATCGGCGGCGAGATTCGCCTGTGTAATATGGGTGCTTGTTTTGTTTTGCAGGTTCGATGCAGATTGAATCCGCTGGAGGCTCGATATAAGTCAGTGAAGAGGAGGTTGAAGTCTGGTTTTGGTGGTTTTTTCGATGGAAGTCAAGGGTTTGGTGGTTGGATTTGTCTGAGTTTTGTTGGGAGATTTGTGATGTGTGTTTGGAGACAGTTTTGTGTTTTGATTTTATTTACGGTGGGTAGTTTCACGGTGGTGTTTTTCCTGCCGGCGAGTATCGATGGTATTGGCTTTGTCTGATTAGGATAGAGGAGGATTTATCAGAGTTTTTTAAAAGGGATGTGTTGGAATGGGATTCTTTCGGTGTCAGATTTGTCATGCATGCTGCATGCAGGGGATCTACGTACGAATGGACTAGAGTTTAATATAAGTGATGCGGTGCGTTTTGTTTATACAAGGTTATATCTGGAATTTCGAGAGATTCGCGTAGGGTTTAAACTGTTATAGTTTGGAAGTCTCTCTACTTTCAAACTCTTTAACCTCTATAGGGAGTGGCTGGGCTGTGGGAGTTCGGTATCTTCTGAAACTGTGTGCAAAGTTTGGTGTACGTCCTACAGCATGATTAAAGAAATCACAAAGACGCTTGGAGAGATTAAATTTACAGAAGTTGAGTGTACTATGCTGGAAGATACTGCAGTGGAGGATGAGAGAGTGGAGAATTCAACGGCCTGAGTCGTTGGGACTATTCTTAATACTAAGAAGCTGGATAGAGATTCGGTTCTCCGTGTGTTCCGTAAGGTTTGGAAGGATGAGTGTGTGGAAGATCTTTCGGCTCTGAATGACAACTTTTTCCTGTTTAAATTCCACACTGTGGAAATTAAAGACGAGATACTAAAGAAGGTTCCTTGGACGTTTAATGGGGATTTGTTAGCTTTACAAGATTTTAACCCTGATTGGAGCCCTGAGGAGTATGATTTCTCAAGTATGCCAATCTAGGTAAGGGTGTTTGGGTTACCTATAGGGCATATGTCACGTGTACTACACCGGAGATGAATGCTACCCTGTGCTGAAGTGAGAGAGGCTTTTCTTCAAATTAGTCCGACCAAGGCTCATGGTATACCTGCTAGTTTTTATGGTAAATTTTGGTCGTTAATTGAGTCAGATTAGGGATGGGTACGGGTCGGATCGGGTTTTTGGCCGACCCAACTCGAGTTTACCATCAATAAAAACCCAACTCTACCCGACTCAATTTTTTCATTAAAAAATCAGATCCGATCGGGTTGGGTCGGAACCCGACTGAATCGGGTAAAATGCCCATCCCTAGGTCAGATGTTATTTCTTTATGTCTTAATTTATTAAATTCTAGAGTCCGTTTTGAGGAGGTCAACTCTACAGTGAATGTACTTATTCCTAAAGTTGATAGTCCCAGATCAATAAAACAATTTAGGCCGATAAGCCTATGTTCCGTACTTTACAAGATTGTTTCTAAAGTGTTGGTTAACCGTCTTAAGCCTGTGATGCCAAACTGTATAATTGAAAACCAATGTGCTTTTGTTCCCGGTAGGTTCATATTTGATAATATTCTTTTTGCCCACAAATTATTCTATTCGATGCATAGTTCATTTTATGGCTCGAATAAAGGTGCGGCTTTGAAATTTGATATGAAAAAAGCATACGACAGGGTGGAGTGGGATTTCTTTCGTTCTGTTATGTTTAAAATTGGTTTTGATATTTCACTGGTTAGTCTTATTATGAATTGTGTAACATCGGTTACCTATCATGTTCGGATTAACGGTGAACTTTTAGATTTTATAGTACCAGAGAGTGGTTTACGACAAGGGACCCATTGTCTCTATATCTTTTCTTGTTTTGCACGCAAGCTTTATTGGCGCTTCTGTCCAAGGCACAACAACATCGGTCGCTGCCCGGCACTAGAGCAAGTGTGCATGGTCCACGAGTCAACCATTTGTTCTATGCTGATGACTCCTTGGTGTTTTTGAAGAACCCGGTCGATAAAGCTTATTCAAGATGTAATCACTAATTTTGTCCGGGTTGACTCATTTTTTTATTTTGCAATAATGGGCTTGTATATATTAGATGATGATAAAATTGGGCTCATGTGTGTTATTACATGTACTAGGTATGTATCATGAGTGTGTGTGTTTATTATGTATGTTTATATAAAACATGGACATATAAAATTGGGCTCACGTGTGTTATTATATGTACTAGGTATGTATCATGAGTGTGTGTTTATTATGTATGTTTATATAAAACATGGACATATATGCGTGTTTTGTCAACCTTGCATGTGATATACAATTGTATGTATGTGTTTGTTAATGTGTTTACTATTGTCTTAATACCATTAATGTCTAGATGTGAGTATGAGTATTGAATGTATTGCTTGCGTGTATGTGAGTATGTATTCATTATTACTTCAATTACTTTAAGGTTTAACTATGAATGTATGAATATTGCATGTATGATTATGTACGTATTATGTGTGTATTAATGTTAGTGTGTTATGTATAAGTATAATTGTTTATATGTGTATGTGTTATATTATAAGAGTTAATTAAAAAGATAATAAAAAAACAGATCAAATAAATAATTAAAACTCACTGTTTATATATAAGTCCAGGTCCATTTACATATCCATTAAAACCCAAAAATATTAATATATGTTATCTGGCCCAACAAGCCCAGTCCTAAGTCTGATAACTATCTAAAAGAAACCCTAATATGATGCTCTTCTCATGCGCAACCAAATCTAGACCGTTGGATCAAGGGTTGTTGATCGAACAATCCAGATTGAATGGAGATCCTTCAGCTCACCGCACACCACGTGTCATCATCTAGCGCTGCCACATCAACCATCAGATGCTCTGGACCGCCCATTCCAGAAGAGATCTCAGTTGTCGGATCAGATCTGATCCAACGGCCCAGATCGAGCCAGACCGTTCGAATCCCGCGCGTGTAGCCCACGCTCCGGCCGTTCAGCTTCTTCACGCGCCCACGCACCGGCACCGGTTTATCCCTTCATCCGCATGACCACGACACCAGGATTTCCGCTGCCACCATCGGCTTTCAACCATCGAACAGGCCGAAACACTTAAAAAGGCCATGTTAGAACATCATCATCCACAGTGACAACATTTAATGTTTGCTTAAACATGTAAACGATAGGATCAATAGGCAATGAGTAATATGAAAGATATAAAGCTATGTAATCAACCATTTGTAATGACATGGAGGTTCGAACAAAAAAATCCAGAAACAATAAACAGAGAAAAAACCTTTCAAGGTATATTTTCTTCTTTTTTCAGTTCAAATATATAACATGCATGTGTATAATAAAGGGAAATAGAGTTTAGGGTTTTACCCTCGTAGATTCTTTTTCCTTTTGCGTCATTCTGGATTTCTCCAGCCGTCACTCTGCCGTTGATAAGCCGTGACCTCCTCAAGGTCGAGTATGGTGAAACAGTGCAAGCACGCAGCAGTGGTAGTCATTTCTTTTGATTCGGCTTTTGGTTTTTAACTGGGAAAGGGGTTCGATTTCGAGATGATGGGTTCGAATCTAGGTTTAGTATGAAAATGGAGAGTTTTTGTGGGTTTTTAGGCTCGCCATCTGCCGCCGAGTGACGACCAACACAGAGGCGAGCCGACCGGTTTCTAGAAAACACGACGGAGGAACGCCATAATCTGGGTTCATGATGAACCCAAATGAACTGGAAGAACAAATGAGAGCATTTTGGGGAGAAAGTGTTATAACAGAGAAAAATGGCTAAAAGGGTTGGATGTTCGGATAAAAAGGGGATTTATAGTGTTATAATTTTTTTTAAATGGTATAATTACATTTTAAGGGCCTCCGCCCTAAAATAATTGCGCTAGAGGGGCTTCGCATGGTCCAATTGCATAATTAGTCCCTCTGCGTGGTCTAATTACGAGGGGAAGCCATTCCGCCTATTTTAATTATTCCCCGGGTCCTCTATAATTTTTCAAAATTTTTAATTACGTCCTCGTTATTTCTTTTAATTTCATCCTTGTATTTTATTTCCTCACAATTAGGTCCTTTTTCCAGTTTTAAATTAAGTTATTTTATTTATTCTTTTTCATGCATTTTTAGTTTAAATTTTGCACACTTATTTCTAGCAATTCCAATTTAATTTTAATGATATTATTGCTCGTTTGTGATCGTGATTTTATGGATAAAATTAGTTCGAATGGAATGTATATTAGGAATTTAATATGCACACAGATTTAGTACAAAATAGAAATGTGACGTATAATTTTATGTTTAATATGCATTTGTTGGTAAAGTAGAAATTGGTAAAATAAAGTGTATATTTCTCAACTTATAATACGTTTTAGAATAAAATAGAAATTTGTAAAAAAAATATAAATGTTTTAATATATAATATATATTTTTAGTATATAATATTTTTTTTTAAAAATAATATATATATATATATATATAATAGATACTTTCGATATATAATAGTTTTAAAGTATAAGATAGAATTTTGTAAAATGTAATATATATATATATATATTTAGGACCTATAATACATATTTTTCAAAGTATATAGTATAACCTTACAAAATAATGTATATATGTTTTTGATGTAATATATTTTTTAAGGTATATGGTATGATTTTGAAGAACGTAACATATACATTTTTAATATATAAAAGCATATAGTTTTTTTTTTGAAGTATATAATACTGTTATGCGAAAATGAAATATATATGTGTGCTGTATAATATAGTTTAAAGTATATGGAAGAAATTTTGCAAAATAAATAACGCATATTTTTAAATAATATGTTTATATATATATATATTATATAATTTTAATACATAATGTGTTTTAATGTATATTTTTAAATAATAAGTTTTTTAATATGCTATATTATTTTAATACATAATGTATCTTAATTTTTTTGGGCCTTTATTATATAATAATAATTTGGGCATTAGGCCTAGCTTTATAGTCTAGGGCTTGGTTTTAGGTTTTTAGGCCTTAGGCCTTGTTTTGGTCCTTTTGGGCTTTTGTCTAAATTAAGTGAATTAACTCAATTAATCTAGATCGTGTGGTCGTCTTATAGGGGCACGATCCTAGAATTAAATTGGCCTTAGGTTTTTTAGAGCCTTAGTTAGATTAGAGTTTAAATTAATCTAGTGAATTTAAATTTATCCTTGGCTTATTAGGGTAGATGTTAAATTCATTAAATTAATTGAATATTTCTCAATTACTTTAGGGGTAAAATCAATTTTAAGTTTAACTTAGCATTAAATTACAAATTAGTCATCATAAATTGTGTTTCTTAATCTTTTAGGGCTAAATATATAATTCGGCTATATATTAAATTGTGACTTCCTTTTAAATGTTTACATTCATGTCTTTGATCGTCATGCCTTAATTGTCATTCATATAATCCTTAATCCTAATCGCATTCTAAATTAATCTAAATCGTAAAAGGGAGGTACGTATTAATTCTAATATTTGTGTCATAACAGTCCGAGCTTAAAGGATGTTGACCAAATATCCAAATTAATCATTACCATCTCGAGGTAAATGGATTAAAAATTAACAAGAATCATCACATCATACTTAAATGTTTGCATCATGCATAAAGGTGACGTACGGAAGTTGAACCATGAATTAACACGGCAGTCGGGCTTATTCGATGTCGGTTTAATCTATGGTCCGGTATGTCGTCAACCTTATTAACTAAATGTCCAATTAATTTGAATCCACCAATTCGATAAAGCTCATGCAATCTAATTTAATTTTCATCTAAGAACTCCGAATTAAATTGAATATGAATCCCAATGAATTTTATCCTTTTAAAAGTAACAAATATTTTGGTACCGATCTCCGGGTGTGATGGGGTGTTAATCCTTCCCCACGCGTAACCAACTCTCAGACTCTTTCACAACGAATCTCTGGTTTCTTATGGTGTCCGGCCTACCTCACCCAAGTGGCCGGTGGCGACTCCAAGTTTTCATCATTTTCAAAAATTTAAGGTTCTCAAAAGAAATCCCTAATCCTCCAAAAGATTTTTATTAGTGATTTATGAGATAATTAGTAGTCGACTTCTTTTCTAAATAAACACTCTTAACGCCAGTCTTAACACCAATTCTTTTTCAAAAAGGAAGAAAAAGTTCGCTACACAAGGAAGTACCGGTCATTCAAGATGGCGTTTGGTTTTCTCCGTGAAAAGGTAATTAAAAGAATTATGGGCTGGGATAAAACTCTTCTTTCGTATGGGGGAAGGGAGGTATTTCTTAAAGCCGTTGCACAATCCATACCGGAGGAGATAATGACGAGATGGTTAAAGCTATGCGATCCTATTGGTGGACCGAGAGATCGAATGTTCGAGGGTGGCCGTTAGTTGCATGGAACAAGTTGTGTACTCCTAAAGCATTAGGTGGATTAGGGTTTTGCGACTTGCAAAGCTTTAACTTGGCGTTATTAGGTAAACAGGTCTGGAGGCTATTACAAAATACTGAATCACTTGTTTACCGTGTTTTGGCTGCAGAATACTTTCATCACCAGCATATTCTTGATGCGAAGCTGAATGTTAAAGCATCGTATGCTTGTAAGAGCATTTTTCGTGCTATGGAGACTATCAAACCTGGCCTTTTCTGGTGTGTGGGAATTAATAGTAAAATTCCTATGCATGCTGCTGCATGGGGAGCTACGTCGAGGGTTACTTAATGATGGTTAATGATGGTTAATGATGCAAGATTGATAGTTAATGATGCTTCCCTTTTGCAATCTGAGTTTTGTTTGGCTAATGCAAGAGCACCTCGTATCCCTGTGGTTAGGCAGGCTCCCCGTTGGCAGAAACCGGCTGCTGGACAGGTTAAGATCAATGTGGATGGGGCATTCAACCCCTCCATTGGCCAGGCTGCTGTTGGGGGCGTTGTTAGAGATCAGGACGGCTTTGTTCTGGCTGGTTTTGCTCGGAAGCTGCATGGTTCTCATAATGCAGGCACGACGGAGGCATGTGCTTTCATTGCTGGAATTACATTAGCATTTGAGCATGGTTGGTTGAATGCTACCTTTGATATTATCAACCGACTAGCTAATCCCTACTGGATTTATCTACTTTAAGTGTGCAATTAGAGGTTGCACGAGGGCTTCTTAGGCAGAGTAATAGTTTTCAGTTCCGTTATGTTTATAGGGTATGCAATGTAGTTGTTCACACATTAGCACAGTGGGCTATTAGTGATAATGTTGAGTTCCAATTTGATATGGCTGATGCCATCAATGATTAAATTTATAAAGTTCGTTTGATTTAAAAAAAAAACATTGTTGTCAGAAAACGAACTTTGCTGAAGCAGAAAAGGGTTTACAATATCCAGATGAGACATATGGCGGAAAACAGGGTTCGGTTTGTTGTTTTTGTCCTAGGAAAACGACTGAGGTGTAAGAGGCTAATGAATCACGTGGCTAGTTCCACATGATGCCGGTTTTGTTGTGAGCTGCCGACTGCTATAAAAAAATTAAAGCGCTAAGGGTAGGAGTAAGACATGTTCCGTTTTAAAAAAAAAATTAAGTTCAAATTGTAAAGATGATATTGTTGGGAGTAACAATTGCAAAACCGGCATATAAAATACTTTTATTCTAAAAAAATGGGTTGCTAACTTTTGGGTTGTTGCAGTATTCAAACCTTAAGATAAATAGAAATTTTCGACCTCTTTTCGGTATCTTTTTTAAGCTCATACTAAAAATTAAGTTTAGGGTTTATATATAGGATTTAGAAAATTATAAATAGTTTATATTTTCAAGATTTAGAAATTTAGAATTTAAAATTATAATTTAATATTTATTTTTTAATGTTGGTGCATAAAAAGAGCATCGAAAAAAATCATAAGATTTAAAGATAATATTTATAAAAATATCAACTCTAAACCGGAAATAAAAGATACTTAACTGTAGATAATGTTAAAATTGCGTTGTTGACCTTCAAACTATTACAATATTTGAGTCTTAAACATGAAATTGTTGAATGAAATAATTCGACATAATAGATTCTTTAAGTATTAAAAAAGAAGAAGTTGCCGACCTTCGGGTTGCTGCAGTTTTAGGATGCATCATTTTACGGCTTCAAGACACAAGTCTGAAACAAGGCAAAGGGAAAACATCCCACATGGTTGAATTGCAAAGACAGTGGCACAAAGGCTTGAGATCTGAAGATCAAGTCTGGACCACGTATATAATTTTTTTTTTATTAAGTAGATATATTATATTTTCAATAAAATATTATAATTTAAATCTATATAAAATAAAATAATATAAATATCTTTAATCACTCGACCTATTAATATATATCTTAATTTTCTTCTCTTTCGATTTGAGTTTATTTTAGCTTCCTTCCGCTTGGTTTGGGTCATAATTAATGTATTCGTCTTACATTTATGTAATTTTATGTTACAATTGTATTTAGGCTTAAAAATACATTAGCATTTCCATCAACCATTTTTTCTTAAGTTGGTATTTAAAAAGTAATTACTCCCGTATTGAGATCTGAACTAGGCACATTCTACTAAGTTAATACTTAAAGAATTAATACTTCCAAGTTAATAACTAAACTAAACATTTTCTGCCAAGTTGGTAACAAAACTTTAACCCTTGTTATATCAAGCTACCCTCTTTATTTAAAAATTATGACCCTCTTTGGCAATTAGCTGATAATTGATTACATTAGTTGATTTGACTAGCGGGTTATATTAGTTGATTGAATAAAAGTGTTTGGTAAAATTAACTGATAACTAATAGCTATTTAATTATTTAAACAAGCAAAATGACATATAAAGACATGGTTCTATTTGATACTTGTTTGAATAGTTTATTAGTTATCAATATTTTGCATCTATTAACACTAATTACATTAATTTATTATTTATATAATTATTTTAAATACATTTTTTGATCAATTTTTTAATACATATAAAGACATGATTCTATTTGATGTGTAAAATATTTTTTTGATATACATTTTTTGATCAATTTTTTACTAAGCATATTTGAAGGACCTATACATTAATTTATTATTTATATAATTATTTTTAATACAATTTAATTAATTATTAAATTTAAATACAAATATAAATGTGTGAGAATAAAAAGGAAAAAAATAAAAAAATATTAGTTTACAAATGTCACAATGTAAATACGTGAGAGTAAAGAATTAAACTATAAAATGTTTAATTTAAGTTATTTGGTAATTGTTAAAGGTAAAAGAATATTTATAACTCTTATGTCAAAACCTTTAATTTTCAAAAAGTTTATATTAACAACTTTTTTTTTAAAATTAGAGGTTTCACCTAAATCTACCATTTCAATCCACTATTCACCAAACATACAAATTAGCGGATTTAACCGATCAAACCTCTAATTTTGGCTCAAACAACTATTTACCAAACATGATCTATATTAATTTAGTTATTCTCCTAAATGGTTTGTTATTCTCCCATAAATTTTATATCACTTTCCTATTATAATAAAGATTTAGCAATAACTTTTTGTTGCATTATAGTAGAATGCAATTAACCAACTATTGATTTGATCCGATAGACTAATTTGGTTGGATGACATCACAAAAATAACTAAATTTATGAACATTTTAAATATGAATGGTTAAATTTATTGAATAGTTTCAAATTACGACCAAATTGAGAAAATGTACAAGTTTTCAAACTAAAACTGTTAATAAATGTATCAAAATAGCGGATGAAATTAAAATTCTGGTACCAATTTAGGTGCAAAATTTTTTAAAAAACCAACTTGAAAGATTGTGCCTCGTTCAAGTACTAGCTTCCGAGTAAAAATTCTTAAGATACCAATTTGGGCGAAAATGTCTAGTTCAAATATCAAATATATATTTAAGCCTTGTATTTAAAATAATTTTTAATTATAAATTTTGAGACATTTATATATAAAATTTATTTTAATACACAAGCCAGCGTAAAAAAAATTACACAAACATTCCTATTTAATTTATAAAATTAAAAAGTTAATTAAATTCTTACCAACAACCCGTTGGTCTAGTAGAATGAGACACTAGATCCTTTAAGCAATGCTAGAGGTTCGAATTTTAATGTTGTAAATGGAGCAGTTGGGTTGGAAGGTCTCTCTCATGAGGGTGTCTCTACGGTACCTAATCTAGATTAGTCCGTCAATGTGTTGAATACCGGTGGTTATACAAAAAAGCTAATTTCCTAAACATAACATCCTAAATCTTAAAGTTTAAACCACATAAATCTAAATTATAACCTTAACTCATAAACCCTAAAATTAACAATCTTATATAAATTAAAATTTATGCAATCTTATAAATCAAAGTATTTCTTTACATGTTAGTATGGTACTTACATTATTTCTCCTTCCGTGTTGTAATATTACCTCTAATATCACTCAATAAGATCAGACGATGAAGCTAACAGTTACACTAACACACAAAAATGCACATCGCATTGTCACATGTCCATGAATGAACCATTAATCTAAAGATTAGAAATTTATTTGGAGATAAAACGAGATTTAATGATATATATATATATATTAGTGTTATAATTAAAATTTTAGCACATTATTGTTTAAAAAGGACGAAGGCGAGAATTTTATATTAAAAATTTAAAATAATTACTATAAGTTTTTAAAGGATAAATTTTATTTTTCATTTAGCTCAGAACGACTTCGATTTTTTTAGGAAAACAACTTCTATTTTCTAAAGAAGGAAAAGGGGTAACTTACCCCTTACGACCGTTAGATTTTTTATTTAAAATTTTAGTTTATAATTAGTATTTAAAGAATATTTTAAAGTTTATAATCTAAGATTTATATCTTATAAGAAATAAGTATAAATATATATGTTGATATAAAATAAGTATATATTTTATGAAAAGGTAACTATTTGAATGTATATAATTTCTTATAGGACCGATGGGACTGTTGCCTAAGTAGAACCCATTTAAAAGCACATTTTATTTACTGGCCTCGGATTTTTTTTATTCTTTATTATATAAAGGTTGAAGTTTATAGTATATTATTTTATCAATAAAAGACTGTATTTTACTAATAAACCAGTTGCATATTTCTAGGATCTCTCTTTTTGATCAAGGTGACCGAGAAAATAAATAAGATAAAAACACTTTTTTACTGAAATTTGTTATTTATTATAGTCCAAATTTGAACAAAATAATAAAAAATTGTGATGATAAAATTTGTTATAAAATAATATTCCGAGTGAAATATAAGAGCTAAAATGTTAGGTAATTGAAAAAAATGTCATTTTTAAATGGAAATTTACTTGAAAATTTTTAGAAAAATATTTTTTTAAACGTTTAGATATTTTAAATTGGTAAAGATGAAGATTGAAGTCATAAAATTAGAGTTCTATATTATGCTTTGTAAGACTTTTACAGTAATTTATCATATTTTTAAAACGACAAAATAGTTGAATGGTGACGAAAAATTAATGCTCAAAATAAGTCATATGAATTATATTGAGGAGAATTGAAACCAACTTAAAAGTTATCGAAATAATTAAGGTGAAGTTCTCTCCTCCTGTGAGCAGAGAGTGCAAATTCAAACCTGCCGGGGTTGCTGGTGCATGCGCCTGTACATTGTACGTGATGTGTAAAGTCCAAATTTCTAGTCCAGACATTATTTTGGGTAATTGCTACCTTAATTTACATGAGAATATATGATATTGATGACTCCCTTATTTCTGAATATTTAGTTTTTAATAATTCTTCAGTATGAATCTTCTATTTAAACCTAGTAAACATACTTACAGTCCACTTGTCATTACAACCGTACTATAGTTGTGCTCATTATATTGTTATTTCTTAAAAAACAGTCGATCGTTCTCCAACACAAAAAAAACGACTAAATCAATCTTAAACAATCTGAGAAAACAATCCTCAACAAATATGCCATCCGATTTCTTGTCTGCAACGAATAAACTATTTTAATATTATTTTTATATTTGAATTTTGTTTTAGATATAAAATAAAAATTTAAATTAAAAGTTCACATTTAAACATAAAAAATGATATTATTAGAATGAACAAATCACAAACTTCAAATATAAATAGTGATGCAAACATCAAAGATATCGACCTAGATTATACAAAATAATTACAAAATTAAAAAGGGTATTAAAACATGGTAAAATATTGATACACAGACTGTGTAATTTTACACAAGCATGTATATTTATACTATAAAATAAAAATTCTAAATTCTTAATCTTAATCCTAAAAAACTAAACTCTAAACTCCTAAACTTTGAACTAAAACACTAAAGACATGTGTAAATTAAAATTTACACCTATGTGTATTAAAGTTTTTTCATTAAAACATGTGAATTGTGATCTTCGTCGTGTAGATATCGAGTTAGGTTTTCCTAACCGAGACCTTGAAATGTGTCGTAACATGGAGGTCACATGACACATGGCCCATGGCACGGCAAAAGTTCATTGCATTTTCACCAAAAAAAAACCCTCAACATCTTTTTACGTACAATATAGCCCTTCAATCAGTTCACCGTACCGTAGCAACAAAAATTTGACCATATTACGAGGAAATTGCGATTAATAGCAATTGATTAACGATCTTATCGATAATTTTAATTATAAAATAACATGTATGATGCAATCAATTCCATTGTTAATTCTTAAGTCGGTGTTAACTCCATCTTATCTGCATAAGAATCTAAGTGTGATTAAATTAAGTAAAAAAATATCGAATCGTAGACTTGACCATATGGTCACTTTTAAATCTAGCTGAGAAAATGCGGAATATGTGACATATCACATGTGGAGACATGACTCTAATTAAACATTTTTTTAATAAAAACCGCTAGTTTTATTAAACGAGAAAATACTCAAAATTATAATAAAAGTTTATAACTATCATCGTAAATTAAATACACAATTTGAACATTTTCCTAAAACTAGTCACTTTAGATCATACGAGGACCATACATGAAAAATGTTAAAAACTCATCCAAACGACTCGAATGAAAAATAGACACAAACAAATCTGACTGCATTGGCAAACGAACTGCAAAAGGGGATTAAGCTATTGAAAGACCACTGAGAATCGCAAATTAGAGCCATGCATCATGAGAAACTATTCACGAGCGCAAACCACGTATCCAAATTCAATATGTGGGTCTAGAGTATGGAAGATCAACAAGATTACAAATAAACGCCATCTTGATCAGTCGTGGCGTCGTCAAATCTAACTCTGAAAAAAATATAAAATAAAAAAATAGTCAAATAACCGAAAAAGAAAAAAAATCTACCAAAAGATATAGATAAACTTGTTACAAAGACATAAAAAACGTGTCAAAAAAGCAGAATTATTTTTATTAAAAAAACTAAAAAAATAAAGAAAAATAGATCCAGCGATTGACAACCAATATTAAAATTGGTGCCCGCCGGCTAAAAAATGAAAAAAAAACGTTGATTTTTCTATCTAAACATTTTAAAGTATAATATTATAAAAACCGTACAACATATAATATTAAACTGTTATTTCATAATTTAAATTAAAATATATAATGGGCACATAAGTTTCAGAATTAACCTCTGCTTCATTGCACGTATCTCTTCTTTTCCTGTATCTGCTCTGTCTTTTGGCACGATCCTCGTATTCTTGACTCTATTTTAGATCTGTTCTAGTATGGCTACTATAGAAGATGACATGGCTGGTTTGACTATCAACAGTGGTGAGGATGATGTTCTAGACGCTGATTTACCGGAATAGGAACATGAGGTGAACTATGATTTCTGCTTTGTTGGGTTGTTTCTGACAACCAGTGTTATCAATTTTCCCTCTATGAGATTTACTCTTGCTAATGTTTGGCGCCCGGAGGGGGTATTTCAGTTTTTGAATTGGGAGAGGGGTGTTTCTTTTTTCGGGTCTATAATGAAGTTGATGCCGAGCCGATTGATTCTGGTGGTCCTTGGAATTTCAATGCGCATCTTTTAATTTACCATAGGCTTCAGAGAGGTGAGGCGCCTATGATGGTCCCTTTAACACACTTATGTTATTGGATTTTAGTTCATGATGTACCCCATAGTTTCATGTCTGAGAGAATTGCTCGTTCGCTTGGAAATTTAATTGGATCGTTCATTGAGTATGATGTTAAGGAAATCTTTTTAGGGTATAAGGGCGTTATGCATATTCGTGTGAGAATGGATATTCGAATTCCGCTCAAACGGCGAAAAAAGTTATTATTGACAAATGGTAAACATCATTTTGTTAGATTTGAGTATGAAAATTTGACACTATTTTATTTCATATGTGGGCGACTGGGACATGGTGAGAATTTTTGCCCAGTAAAAGTTACTAAGGGGGCAGATAATGTCACTAGGGAGTGAGATCTGACTTTACGAGCTCCTCATCGTCGTGCAATTCCTCCGACCAGTGTCTGGCTGAGAGACTCGGTGGCCTTGGGTAGGCGTGATTCTAGGGATCCTCTAACAGCTAATTATGGGACTGCTAATGTTGCTCTGTGATTTCCTCTCTATCAAGTTTCAAATCTCAGTGGCTCAAATGTAGGGAATGACTATAATCATAGGAAGTCAACTAATCTGAGTATCTAATTAAGGGCAAAGAGAATGAGCCTACGACACTAGCCCATCAGATGATTTTGATGCTTTTATGGACCCAATTGGGGAGGAGAATCCTCTTGAGCCCACTGAGGGCACTAAGAGTCTACGAGTCCAACCCAACTCATTAGTAGTTTATCATGCTCAGATTCTACTAGTGGCTCTAATGTTTTGTCGACAGGCCTTGTTCAACAGGCCAGCCGGGCGTAATGAAAATCATCAGTTGGAATGTACGTGGTTTGGGGAAGCTACGAGCCGTTGGACGTCTCAGAAACAAAGTGAGAGAAATTTTTCCCTAAATTATGTTTCTAATGAAAACTAAATTATCTACAAGTCGTATGGAACGTATCAAGAGAAGGTGAGGTTTTGTTCATGGCATTGATGTAGTTGCAGATGGTTCTTGGGGTGGCCTATCTCTTGGATGGTAACAAGATGTACAAGTTTCGTTAAGGAGTTTTTCCCAATCTCATATTGATGTTACAGTTACCGATTTGACCACCTCTATAGACTGGAGACTCACGGGCTTCTATGGGAATCCAGTCACTAGTCAAAGGGAGCTATCCTGGAATTTGCTTCATTCTTTGGGATCTGATCAGAGCCTTCCTTGTCTAACTGTTGGTGATTTTAATGAGATTCTGCTTGCTAGTGAAAAGTGTAGGGGTCGCGTCCATTCAATCCAATATATGGAAGCTTTCCGGTCGACTATTTTAGATTGTAATTTGTCGGATTTAGGATATGTTGGTCACTGTTATACTTAGGAGAAGGGTCGTCTATTGATGAATAATGTTCGTGAAAGACTTGATCAATGCTTACCTAATCCTGCTTGGTGGGACTCCTTCCCAGATTTTACTCTTCGCCATTTATCTCATACTATCTCGGATCATTGTCCGATACTTGTTGCTACTATGGGTAATGTTCCTCTTCAGCTTGGTCTTGGTATTCATTCTAGATTCGATGCAAACTGGATACTTGAGGAGGATTTTGAAGAGATTGTTCGTGATTCCTGGTCTGCTTGTATAGGTGATGTTCCCTCTAAACTAAATCAGTTGGCGATTAAGCTTAAGGAGTGGTGTCGATCCTTAAAAACCTTAAGGACACGTCGCAACGCTGAGCTTCATTCGCGATTGGAAGAACTTTCTGTGGCAGATCCAGACGACGAAAATTTAGCCGAACTACTTGAGGTTAAATTGGCTCTAAATCTTGAAGTAGACAAGGATGAGCTCTTTTGGAAGTAACGAGCAAGAATCAACTGGTTGCAGAAGGGAGATCGTAATACTTCATTCTTTCATAAGTAGGCTTCATTCTAGAAAAAGAAAAATAAAATTCAGAGACTTCAAAAGAATGATGGCTCGTGGGAAGATAATGAAATGGCTATGGCAACTATGGCTAGGTCCCACTTTGAGACCTTTTATACGTCTTCAAATGTCTTGGACCCTTTTGATATTCTACCATATGTCAACTCTCCAATAACTTTGGATACAAATGCTATGCTTCTAGAACCTATTACCAAAGAGGAGGTTTTCCTAGCTGTCAAACAAATGCCACCTATAAAAGCATCTGGCCTAGATGGTTTCCCGCCTTTGTTCTACCAAAAATACTGGCACATTGTGGGTGAAGACATTGGGAATTTCTGTATCTCTATGATCATGGACACCCGGGATTTGTCTGAAATCAATGGCACGAGTATAGTGTTGATTCCAAAGATTGAAAACCCCACAACAATAGACCATTTCTGCCCGATCAGCCTTTGCTCGATTCTCTATAAGATCATTACGAAAGTTATCGCCAACCGTATGCGGAAGGTTCTTAATAGCTGTATTGATCAGACATTAAGCTTTTTTGTGCCAGAAAGGTCAATCACTGACAATGTCCTTATTGCCTATAAACTTATGCACTCCATGAAGGTTAAAATATCTGGTTCAAAGGGTTCATTTGTTTTGAAACTTGACATGGCTAAAGCATATGATATAATTGATTGGAGATTCCTTAAGAGGATGCTTCTGCAGCCGGGTTTTGACAACCTACGGGTTTCTACAATTATGAACTGCGTTCGGTCTGTTTCCTACTCGGTAAACTTCAATGGTGTCAGTAGTGACTCTTTCATACCCACTCGGGGCCTTCGTCAAGGTGATCCGCTAAGCTCGTATCTCTTCTTACTATGTGCTGAGGGTTTCTCTTCGATCTTATATGCAGCAAAAGGTGCTGGTATTATTTTTCGAGTGAAAACTAGGAGACATGGGGTTTCTATCGCGCACTTATTTTTTGCCGACGACAGTATCCTTTTCGGTGCGTGTTCACTAGATGAAGCTACCAGACTCAAGGATCTCATACATATATATAAACAAGCGACAGGCCAACAGGTGAACTTTCATAAATCTGCCATCTACTTTAGTGGTAATGTCTCTCCTAATATTGTTGCCTCCATCGGTTCTTTGTTTGGAGTCCGTGTTTCCACGAATCCAAAAAAATATCTTGGTTTGCCTAATCTAGTTGGCAGGAATAAAAGACAAGCCTTCACTGGCCTTTGCGATAGTTTGAATAAAAAGTCTGATGGCTAGAGTGTTAGACACCTTCAATGGGTGGCAATGAAATTTTCATTAAATCCATTATGCAAGCAACTCCTATTTATGCTATGCAGTGTTTTCTGTTTCCTAAGTCTCTATACAATGAAATGGAATCAATCATGAAGAGATTTGATTTTGGTTCATGATCCACATAAAAATCTCTAGTGCTATATTGCATGCAAATGTATTATCGACGTCGATTTGATTTTGGTTCCACTTATTACCAGACATGACATAATCTATTGAGATTTATTTATTATCAGGTACTTGAGTCAAGTCAATGTCTCTGTTGTAATATTTGGATAATTAATTTATTATAAAACTATTCTATAGTCTTAAGGGTTCGAAAACTCAAATCATATAAACTTGGTTCGTATCTGGGCCCTATAACTCTAACAGTAGGGCTTAGAATTTTTATAATATATTATATTTATAAAAGAATATTTTTATATCAAATATAAGACTTAATTATTTTTAATATTTATTATTATAAGTTTAATTTTTAATGTTTATTATTAAGGCTTCTTTTTTTAAAATTATTATTAGGAGCCTATTCTTATAATTTAATTTTTTTAATTTTGTTATTAAGTGCTCAATTTTTTCAATATTTCTTATTTTGAACACTTTTAAATTTTAATTTTTTTAATACTTATTATTAAGGTTTATTTTTTCAATTATTGTTATTAGGGGACTAATTTATTTTCAATATTTGTTTTTAGGGGCGTACTCTTAAAATTTAATTTTCTTTTTAAATATTTGTTTGTTATTAAGAGTGCAATTTTTTCAATACATTTTATTAAGAGCCTATTTTTTCAATACTTTGTATTAAGGGCCCAATTTTTCAATACTTTTTTATTAATAGCCCAATATTTTCAATACTTGTTATTATAAAACTACTCTTAAAATTTATTTTTTTGCAACACTTGTTATTAGGGACAATGATTTAAATAATAGTTTACAACTGTTATGTTCACAATAACATATGTTATTAATAATTCACAACTACGATACTCGCAGTGACCACAATAAAATATATTATGTCCGCAATTACAATAAACGCAACGCGACCAAAAACATGACCGCAACCGTAATTTATCCTTGATTATGGGCTCAATCTTTTGATTCACCCTAAGGCCACCAAAATCTCATAAACGGGCATGTCCAACAGTTGCGTGGAACTTCTAGGTTACAATGAGGGTAATAATTTTTTAGTCACTCAACTTCAAAAAATTCAAATCTATCATTAAATTTTTAAATTCTATTCGTTTTGGTCAGTCGATCATTAAATGTCTATCGCAAATTTACTTTTTGGGTAAATTTATGTTAAAAAAAACTAAAACTTTACTCTAAAACCCATATTTTTGAGTTCCTTTTATATTGTCTTCTTCCAAAACTCGAATGGTAGAGAAGTCGAGAATGAAGAGAAATACAATATATTTAGATTTCACAATAATCAAACGTGAAAATTACATATTAGATGAAGATAAGTCAATATTTATTTGAATTTTATCGATTTTAAAATAGTTTTGAAGAAAAAAAATAAATTGAGACGAGAAAAGAGGGGGGAAATAGTACTAGTTACATCACAAGTGATGGACAATGACGGTGGTAAAGGATTCCAACCATGAAAAGAGAGAAGGCTAAAGTTTCAGAAAAGTCCCAAAACACAGTGTTTTGGCGTTGACGAATAACCAAAACAAATGAAATTAAAAAAAAAAAAACACTAAGTGACCTAAACAAAAACATGGGACTACAAAAGAAAAATTACCCTTGGAATAAAGAAATTAAGATGCAATTCAAGAACCTAGAGCAAATTCCAAACGTTAATCTTCCTTCTCTTACGGTATGCAACCGTTCAAGTTTCATTTTGTTTGCATGTGGATATAAAAGCAAAATGCAACATTTGTGCAACTCTTTTCATTTTTTAGCAAAAGTAAACTTAATAGTTCCACTTGTATTTACACAAATCGCATCATCAAGAAGTTCCCAAATGTAAGTTTCAGAGCTTGATTTACCGACTAACGGGTTTATTTATGCGTCGAGTATTTGATGAAAACTGCTACCCAAGGAGCAGCACTCATTCTCCTAACACAAACAACTAATAAAGTCGAAACAGTTTGAAACACATTTTCTAGCGTTCAATGTTATTTAGACAGGCCATTGGACTGTTTTCGACGTTCCATAGAACCAAACCTCGAGCTATCAATCAGCAGTCTGCACTCTGCTCGACAGTCTCACATACTCTACTATTGTATTCATGCTTTGTTCTTACTATGGAGTCCAACTCTGCTCAACGATCTCGCGTAATCTCCTATTGTATTCGCGCTTGTTCTCACTAAACATCCGAGCAGCTTCTGAATTTGCAGGGGAGTTTGGATTCGGGTCGGAAAGCAATGACTGCATGCACAAAAATAAGAGTGGCTTAAAACAGATCTAAGGGAGAGATGACCATAAGTGGCATACATGTTAAATGCATTAATACCACAGTTCTATAACAACCTATCTGGATTAAAACCAAGGATTCTTAATTTAGAGGTACCGACATTTTCACAAGAAAAGTTCCAATTGTTTATCCTCGAGCCCAATCTCTATATGTTATATGTGTGTATACACACAACAGGAAGTCAAATCAATGATTGGATAAAAATATATATGCCAATATCATCATTACAATGAAAGATCTTCCAATAAATACCAGTAGCTGCTCGTCCTTATAGCTTTGCAAGGGTAACCGATGTTTTCACTTCCATATCTTTCATATGGAAGTTCACAATATTAGGCAGGCTGTTTCAAAGCATACACCATGACAGGAGGAATTGGAATTAATAATAATTCATTCCATGGACCTTAGATAGCTGCAAATGAAAGCCTGAAGAAATTATATCATACCTGAATGGATGTCAGTATTGCAGCTACGTCATAAATCGGACTCCATTGATTTTGTAGAATGTCCAAACAGATGCTTCCATCAGCGTAAACTGACAATTAGCAAGACACATGCGGATCAGATCAAGAATGGCTAAAACTGTTGATTACCAGAATATACAAGATCACAGAGATAAAACTTGTATCATAATAATAAATAAAATATAATTTAGTAATCAAATGCTGAGAACCAAAAACTGAAGCCAAACATGTAAATTTGCCAAGTAACATCAGCTTCAAAGCTTTGGTTGTAATGATGGCTAGGTTCCTATGACACAAACGATGGCCTTGTGTTCCTAAACATTAAGGGTTATATTTTGATACACAAGCTGTGTAAAAAAAATTACACAACCCTTCTATAAAATTTAAAACCTAAATCCCGAACCCTAGCACCCTAAACCTAAACTCTAAATTCTAACCATAAACCTTAAATTCTACACCATACACACAAAACCCCTAAACTCTAAACCCTAAAATTGAAAGGCTTGTGTAAACCTTTTGGAGATTCATAAACAAATGCTATATGTATCCTCCTTGAGCACACTTTCGAAGTAGGGGTCTATTTATTCAGAAATCACAAGTATCAATCACTTTCCGAGTATTAGATCTTCTCATTCAGAAGATATAGTTAATAAAAATAATGGCATGATGAGTGACAGAAGCACAAACGTTATAGTTGCACCCTATGACCTACGAATTACATCTAAAATGCAAGAAATGATAAATTTATCTTGCACAGATGTGCAAAAAGTTGAAGCTACAATAAAAAGCTTAGAAGCTGCATGGCATGCAACAATAAATGAAAATGTATGATAGAAATGTGGACCCAACTAAAAAGAAGAGGATTTGTCTAGAAGCTTACTATTTGGATGGAACATTCGTGATACAAAACGAACCGTTGGTGGCTTGTTTGGATAATCCTCCGTAAACTGAAGTGTCAACTTAAACGTACCTAAAAGACCCAAAATTATCAAAACAGATATTATTAATTTATAGTTGTTAGAAGTTTACCCACATTATCTTGGAAAAAATATACAAAGTTATAGCTTATATAATCCTTAAATTCTACTATTCAAACTAAAATCCACATCAGAAATAAGCATGACAATTTTCCATCCAAAATGCAGAGGTCTTATGGCCATCTTCTGAAGAACATCCTTGACAAAATCATTGGGTCATTGAATTTAAAGATTCCTAAGGCTCTAGTCCGTAAAAAGATTGTTCCACTTCTGCTTCACTTATTCACGTGAAAAATAAGTCCACGGGACAATTAAAATGTCACTCCCCATTGAACAAATTCAACCTTCAGCCTTTTGCATTAAGTACCGGGCCAAAACAAAACAAATTCATCATTCAAAAAACCATTCGGAAAATCTAGATTAAAAAAAAGAAGCTAGGTCAGAGGAAGCATGTAACCAATTAATATATGGGAAATTGATAACATCATTATGGGACTATAGAATTATTGAGGAATTGTCTCCAATTAAACAGATAGATTATTTCCACATATAGTGCGCACGACAATCTTTTAAAGCGACAATCAACCAAAGAACCATAGATGTTTAAACTTCAAACCAAAATATGCCCCAGAATTTACTTTACCTCCATCCCATGGGGTGTCATCAGGCCTGCAAATCCATCAAGTAAAGACATTAGAACATGTTATTGAATCTCAATCTAAACGATACAGATACTACATTCTTATTTTATCATCTACCCAAATATAACAGCATTCCACAGCATAATGTTGTTATCTTGAGGAGCGCCACTAATTCCAGCAGGAGGATCATGCTGCAACCTCTTAAAATCCCTCATCAATCTCTTCCTCGCAGGAGTCGACATCCTCGCCTCCTCCTGTTGATTTAAAGGAAGCCAATCCAAAATCAATATAAAGATGCAAAAAAATGAATGATAAAAGCCAAAGTTCTTTAACATACACAAAAAACAAATCGGACTAAAATCAGACTTCTACAAGTAAACCAAGTTTTGAACATCAGTTCTGCAACTTTATATGCAGATTGACACTCAAACCTCAATACTTACTTTGAGAAGCACGCATAGACCCGTAAATCAAGGGCTACACACAACAAGAAGCAACTCATTCCAATCCCATAAACTCTAGTTAACACCCCACGGTTCTAATTAAACATTTACAACTTAGAATCTCAAGCACTAATGGCTGGGAAACATCAGTTTGCATACTAATCATATAAAAAAGGGGAAATTGCTTACGGATCCAATTGAGAGAAAAGAACCAAAGATGACAGAATTAAAGCACACTTTTGCTTTTAAATTTTGTTCAGGACACTGACTCAGCAAATCACAACCATTAAACATGAAAGTAAGATTATAATTCAATAATTTCTATAATTATTAGAACAAATTAACACCTAGCACAACCCCCCGGAGAATCTACGCATAGAAAGTTAAAATCGCCATGAAAATAAGCTAAAAACACAAACCTAATTAACAGCCAAGAAAAATCAATCCAAACCCAAGATCCATAGCTATAACAACAACGATAAAAGAAGCTTCAACATATCTTAGCAATCAAACCTAGAATTTCCATTGCATATGTAATTACCATACACAAATCTAAGCAAAATTAAAGAAAAACAAGCAAAAAAAATCTAGTTCTAGAAATTGAAATCAAAGAGCAATAAAAAGGTAACAAAAAGACGTTCATACAGAGTAAACGCGGCGAGTTAACTCGGATTCTCTAAAAGAAAGCTTCACAATCACGAGTTAACAACAGGAAAAAGAAAAAGTAAGTTTTCCTTCCCGAGATTTGCTCAGGAAACAAACGGATTTTTTTTTTTATCAGAGAACCATTTTTCTGAAATTCCTTTTTCTCAATCAATTATAAACCAATTGATCCAAAAAGAAGTTTTGATTTAAAGAGAAGCGTAAAATAAGTCAATTTTTAATAAATTTTAATCTTAATTGAACGATTTAATTAACCGATAAATTTTTATATTTAAAAAGAAAAGAAAAATTGACATGTCACATTATCTCTACATGTCATTATATCATATCAGATCGTTATTATGTTGGTAATAAATAAAGGGAAAAAAATTTAATACACAAGTAGTGTAAACTTTACACCTTTTAATTTTAAGATTTAAGGTTTAAGGGTTTAGGTTATAGGGTTTAGAATTTAAGGTTAGAGTTTAGAATTTAGTGTATAGAGTTTAGGGTTTAGGGTTTAGTTTTTTAGGATTAGAGTTAAGAATTTAGGATATGGGTTTTTATAGTGTAAATATACAGACTTGTGTAAAATTAATTTTACACCGTTTGCGTATCAAAGTTTTACCATAAATAAATCAATAATATTAATAAAAACACTTATGGTAAAGAGATTAACCTCTGTTATTAACAGTAAATAATTTTACTTAAAAATATTAGTAATTCTTTTATAATTTTTAGCATTACCATAATTTACAGTAGAAAGGGCACTAAGGATTAGGTTCACTTAAGTGCCAGCTTTATATATCTAGTCTTCACCGTTTTTTTTAACCACTTGCTTTTAACTGTGATTAATTAATTCAAATTAAGTACTTTAAAATTTTATTATAAAAGTAATTTTCCTAACTTAGTAATTATAAGGTAAACTACTTTGAATGTCATTAACTTTAAAACACTTTAAATTTATGACTGGATTTTCGTTTTGTCCAAGTAGATCATTAAATCGTTAGGTGTGATGGTATAGTAGTTCCTTTCTCGTTTTTCTGCAGAAAATCTTTAGTCACTACTTTGATTAATTACCGTTCGTTACCATTCACAGGAGCATAAATACTAAAATAATTATATTTTACTAGGGATAAAACTTTGATACACATGCCGAGTAAAATTAATTTTACACAAGCCTATGTATTTACACTATAAAAACTCAAATCTTAAATTCATAACCTTAACCCTAAAAAACTAAATCCTGAACCTTGAACCCTATACACTAAATTCTAAACACTAACCTTAAATTCTAAACCCTACAACATAAACCCTTAAACTAAAACCTTAACCCCTAAAATTAAAAGGCATGTGTAAACTAAAGTTTACGCACGTCATATGTATCAATTTTTTTTCCTTTTACTAGTCCTTCTTCTCAATTAATTTTTCACGAAATTTACTTTGATAGAAAATTTATATAAATGTTTGACTTTTAGTGTTTTGATCTCCTACAACAATTATTAGATAAAGTTAGTTTTGAAGAATATTATTCGTCTTAGTAGACGTAATAATTCCCACCATTCAGGTTTTTGAACAAAATACCCTAAATTCCTCAAATACGACAAACTCATAAACCCAACATTAATATTTTATCTTTAATTTCGTGTTTTTAAAAAAAATTAAATTACTAGCATGGTAGAACAATGAGACAATTTCATTGGTTACTAAGTAGACCACCGCATATGTCGGAGAATTATGGTTTTTAACGGTGACTCGAGTCATTGTTAAAGTTAGAACATTTTAAAGTTTAGCGACTAAATGACTAGATCGATATATAACTTAAAATTTCCAAGTTAACATTTAACAATCGGACTAAAGCAATTCTTTGTTTCAAAATTACAACAATATACTACGTATGTTAAATTGTAATTGTAGGATATTAAAATATATATTTTAAATTATTAATAAATGGTTTTACATAATTTGATATTTGCAGGAGCATTTCAACTAGGTGTTGATGGCATGTTCTCAAACCCCCATTTTGCAATGTGACAGTTAGAGAAGTTAGCTATACACATAAATAAAATAACATTTTCTAGCACAAAAGATTTAGTCAGCTGAACGCAGTGACGGAATTTAAAGTAAAAGTTTAAGAGAGTAAATTTAAGTTTTTAAAAAAATTAGAGGCTTAAACGAAAATTTAGGGTTTAACTAAAAGTTTTAGTAGTTTTGAGAAATTTAACAAAAAAATGAAAAAATTAAAGAGAGAGTTTAATTAAAAATATTCAAAATTTTAAAGTTTAATATAAAATTTTTAAAATTTTGAGGGGACCAAATTAAATTTTTTAAAAGTCTTAGACATAAAATTCAAATTTCTCGGGGGACCCTTAGAGAATACGCCCCTGGCTGAATGACAAAGAATTAATTCCATATTGCTCTATTCAAAAAAGAATTAATTCCATATTGTTTATTTAACTGTTTGTAAACCATACTTTTTAACCACTTGATTCAGTTTACTCTTATTATGCATTTTTTATTCTTTCGATTTTCGGTACATATTCGGTTACCTTAAAAGTTTTAAGGCACCATTCCACATGGACTGCCCTGTTTTATCATATAATGAAAGCTTACTCTCTTCGGATTCTAAACCAGACAGTGCATTTCTGTTGTTGGAGCACATAAAAGGGACATTATCAACTTCTACCTCGGTCACCTCCTCCTCGTTTTCGTCGTAATTTGCATTCAAGTTCTGCTCGACTAGTTTGTTAAACATCGAAGACCTAAGGAGGAGACTCAGTGCCGTCGAGGGAGACGATGATGAATTTGGACAATGACTAACGACGGCCTTCTTTCGGATATCTGCGAGTTCCTCTGCTATTAAGGCTTTGGGGTTAAAGAGAGGTAAGCTATTTGTTTGTTCAGTTGGGAAAAAGTTCGATGTTGGCGGCAGCGTGTCGTTGTCTTAATTTGATCCGAAACAAGGGCATCATTGGCTCCTGGTTTTCGCCATCTGATGTATGTGCTTAAATCAAAGTTGGTTACTGATATTCAATTGCTGCAATATCATAAGCATGTGCAGCCTCCTCTTGTGTACCTGCAATAAGAGACCATGCCATCGGACTTAATCAACTCGGATCGATCCCGGACGAAATTTAGAGTCTGAAGTAAAAAAAATAAATAAAACTCACTGTATGTTCCAAGATAAAGATATTTATTTCCAAGAACCCTGCCTATTCTTGTCTCCCATCTCCCATTATGATGATGCCTGCAATGGAGTTAGTAAAATATCTCAATTAATGTTTCATTATTTTTCAAACATTTTGATAAAAAAAATGTTTAAGTTCTTTTTCCTTATATGTTTACCTTGCTACTCCTCTGTACCTGGAAACACCCCTTGGGAACCCACTGCTTCTCCTATAAAACTGAAGATTAAATACCAAAAAAAAAAAAAATGATCATATGCGATCGACTTTTCATTTTTCGTAAAGTACTCATGTCTACTATTCACGTTTGACACATAACTCGAAAAATTGAATATATTTGTACCTAATTTTTATATTCGAGCCTGAATAATATAATGTTATATTTTGACGGATTGGAAAGGGAAATCACCTTCTTAAAGAGGCTAAGTATTCCTCTTTTGTCACATTTCTCATTATCTCAATCTTGTTCTGATAATTCGATACCTGAAAAATATTAAATACTCATTGAAATTTACTCTTAAATTTATTTTGGTTACTGAAATTTTAAAATATTCAATTTATTCACTGAAATTTAGAAATTGAACGTGTTTTTTATCACTAAAGTTTAGACATTGAATGTTTTGTGACTCTTAAACCCCAAACAGTTGTAAATGGTGGTCGTTCGGTCTTAAATTTCGCCAATCATTTTGTCTCGGCCCCCTAGTCTAAATTCGACACCCATTTTGTCAGAAAGTGTTCAGGAGTTCACGAATCGGCCAAATATTTTTTGATTTTTCTCTCATTGATCTTCCTCCTCCATCATCGAATGGAGCCCGCTTTTCAGTACATTGCAACTCTTGTGCCGATGGAATTTTTTATCCTTCAAATTTTAAAAAAGTTTTTTTGTTTGCCGGTAAATGAACGTCATCAAAAAAATTTCAGTGAGTAAATTAAGTTTTTGAAATTTCAGTAACCAAAATAAATTTTAAAAAATTATTAAGTAATGATTAACGTAATTTGCCCCGAAAGGAATAATTTTCTCAGATCAGCAAAGACAGTAATTTTACAGGAAAATTTGTGAAAGTAGATGTTCCCCGGTACTTAATTGCAGCCAAATCATATGCTCTAGCTGCAGATTCTTCTTCATCATAAGCTCCTAATTAAATACCAAAAGTGAGTTTTCCATTTATTTCACTTTTCTCCCCAAAAAAACAAAAATGGTGCTCCAAAATTAAGGACTCACCAAGATAAACTGTTCCATCCAGCAAAATCCATCCAAGGTTCAACCGGATGACACATTAAACAATCATAGCATTAGCAAATATGTGCATGTATTTGCAGAAAAACTGGATTCCATAAGTCGAAAACTCGAAAAATACCTTGTTTTCCTTTCTTCCTTTGTGTTGGATTTCACGAAGCTTTATCCCATAAAGTGAGCTTCAAACTTTCCGGTCCATCGATGTCTGTTTCGGAACGTAATAATTAGTCGCACCGTTAGATGTTTAAAGTATTTTAACAGAGAAAAAAAATGCATGTTAAGAACCTGTTGACTCTCCTGAATCTTGAACTTCTCTTCACTGTGGTTGCAGTAGGTTGATCACCTTATAGCTGTTGTTGCTGATCGTTGTACCCCGGTGCACCGCCATTCGAATAATCTCTTCGACGTCATTTGATGCACTTTGTGTCAATTGCGTCGTCTTTGACTGTGAACGAACGAGTTCTCCGGGGGCTTAATTCGAATTTTGCAGTGACAAGTTCCATGGTTACAAATTCTCAAAAATATCAAGGGTGCTGGACAATAAGAAACTAAAAAGTTGTGTTTTAGATTATATACATAGCCACAGCAGTAGCGTATCTATATATAAGTTCTGAACTTTTTAAAGTTCGTACATTTAGTTTTATATTTCTTAATTTTTATGAGTTAGTCTTTACATTTTTTTAAATTTTTATTATTTATGTCTACTTTAAAATTTTAAGATTCTTATGACTTGTAATTATCCTCAAAAATATTTTTAGATATGCACCACAGGCGGTGCAACTTGGTGTTTTTCACTTAAATCTGCTCCCTTGCTGTCTGATATTGTTTCGGACAAAACCTGTCGATGCTCACAACATCAGCCAAAGACAAAAATGAAGTGTTTGTATTCTGCCTTTGTGAGTCGAGCAGGGATGTGGCCGATATTATTTTTATTTATTTAATAAAAATAAATAAAATATTCAAAAAATTATTAAATATAAAATTTAATATAAAAATAAAATGTATTAAAAATTATAAAATGATAAAAATATAAATACAAAAAATTAAAAGTATTAAAAATTCAAACAATTTTATCAAATGATAAAACATAAATATAAAGGTATAAATATAAAAAAATCAAAAAATCAAAATATTTAAAAAAATCATTAAAAAAATCTTCGACTATTTTTGGTTATGTTAAGACAAGGAATATTCTTTAAACATATTTTTAATGAAATCATCCTTCCATTAGAGTAGTAATAAAACTTATCAAATATTAATGAACATCAATTTGACGTAGGAAAGCGAAAAAAAATTGGTGAAATTATTAAATTTTTTAATACTTTATAAATATTTTTTTAATTTTTATATTTATATTTTATTATTTTATAATTTCTAATACATTTTAATTTTTATATTAATTTTTATTTTTAATAATTTTTTTGAATATCTTATTTATTTTTATGAAGTTTATAAAATTTAAAAAAATTGAAGAATATTTTAATTTTTTGTGAGAGTTCTCACTTTGCTTATTTCTAAAATTACCAGAGACTCAAATGATATTTATACTAATTTGTTAATCGATTTTTTTATATATTTGTTTGTAAAATTTCAACTTGAAAAATTAAATTATTTATTCAATTTGGAAAAAACTTTGATACACATGCCGTGTAAACTTTAGTTTACACGTGCATTTTAGTTTTAGGGGTTAGGGTTTTAGTTTAGGGTTTAAGGTTTAGGGGTTTAGGTTGTAGGGTTTAGAATTTAAGGTTAGTGGTTATAATTTAGGGTTTATGGTGTGAGATTTAGTTTTTTAGGGTTAGGGTTAAGAATTTAGGATTTGGGTTTTTATAGTGTAAATACACATGCTTGTGTATCAAAGTTTTACCCATTCAATTTTATTCAAAAACTAAATAAACCGAAGGCAAAATTATTGCAATTGAATGACTTCAAGGGCAAAACTGACACGTCAGCACTTTAACGGTCAACATCAGTCAAAGGAACATTAATGCAATTGACCGACTTTGACAAAATTACGAGAAAAAAATAAAAAGAATATTGTTAACTTCAAATTACTACATGAGCAAATTTGAACTTTTACCCTAAACATTTTTGCTACTCGACCAAATTAGTAGACCTCAAAGAATAGTATTTATTAATATCGATAATCAGATTCATTATATCCGAAACTGTGGCAGATAAGATAACACGAGACGTAAGATTACAAATAGAGAAGCAAAGTTTTGGAAGGAGGCAATCAGACAAGTTTCCTTTTGTGACAAAAACAAAATTGGCATCTTATGTTATCTCTTGAAGAAAATGCAAGTTTTTGTGACCTGGGATTGTGCTACGTTTGACAGCAAAATGTCTCATTTCTGCTTAGGATTTTTCGTCAGGAAATCTATGTATGCATATATCACATTGGTCATCAGCGGCTTCTGTTGTTTACATTTTCAGATTCTAATTGAAAATTTGAAAGATTTAAAAGCAAAAAAAAAAAAAAAAATTAAGTTTACCACGGAGCTCTTGAGGTTCAGGGCGGTTATTACTATATGAAGAAAGAGAACCTAGAATATTCTCTCTTAATTATAAATATTTTCTATTTTACAATGCAACTAGAGTTTTACTAATAAATAAATAGTATTTTATTTAATATCAATATAGTATTTTTTTAAAAATATGAATATATATCCTATGTATACATGAACTATATAGTACATAAAGGATACTGTTTCCTTCGACATTAGCTAACTGGCTTCAATAATCACCTGGTTTAGCCTTGCCTTTAATCAATTCCCCTCCCCCGACGTATTTCCGAGTAAAAAATGCTACAACAATGCCAAGTAATATCGGCGAGGGTCGACACCCTCCCGCTATCCCAAACAAACACAACAATACAGGTTTGACATTCTTCGACTTGATGGTCGACGTCCGTGTAGGATATATACACTTGGACAAATAAAGAATGCCAATGGTTTTACATTTAAGATGTTTCCCAAACCTTGTAATCTTTCCCTTCAAGGGCTACAGACCATCTTTGGGGACCACTTGGAGGCTCAAAATAATCTGGCCCGATCTTCATTGCAACTTTTTCGTCCATGATGGCTGCATACACATCCCTCTCCGCCTTGAGGATTTTAACCTGCCATATATAATTCACAATATGTAGTATTTTCTTTTGGTTGTCAATATTTAACCTGGTTGGTGATTTACCAACAAAAATAACTGCCTGAACTCTCCCTACGAAGGGCAAATGAAGAGCAGTCAGGTAGCAAATATACGGTGCAGATAAGTTAGAAAAACCTAAATTAGATTCATGCAATCGGAATAAGCAAGTGAGATGCACTCGGATCAGTCCAGCAAAGGTTTCCGGTTTTTCACAAACCATACATTGGAATTCTAATAAACAATGTTTATGTTTACTTCCCAATTTTATCTCTTTATAAAGTAAGATTTGATTGTGTTAGCTCTCTAGTATAAAAGAACTGACATAAACCTTAGTCCTCAAATATGAAGGGAAGTATTTGATACTCACCATACTCCGGCAATGGATTTGGTTTCTGTTTCTGATAGAGATAAGGGCAGCGATTTCAGATCGATAATGAGAGAATATGTGATCGTAGAACACAGCTGGTGTTCCTGGGTGAGTCAAGATATAAGCATATCCTTGCATTTCTTTTCCGCCCGGAAACCTCCAATGACCCTTCAACAGTGGTGCAAAAAAAAAGGATTAAAATGGGGGGGGATCATTCCCTCTCCTCAAAGTTTGAACTTCTCTCTCCTCCAAAGTAAAATTGCAGTGAATAAATATGGACATTACATATTACGACTCAACCATTTATTAAGTCGAATACTTCTGCAGCCCGACTTCTATTACAAGTGAACTTGCCTTGAAAACTTAAAGAACTAACAATAACTTGCTTAAATTCATAGTACATGTGAACACTGCTCTCGTCTATAAAATGTTTGAATCGAGTAAACTTTAACTGAAAGCTACATGTAACTGAAAGCTACATGTAACTGAAAGCTAAAGAAGAAAATTAATCTTCGTATATGAGAAAAGAGGAAGACAGAACTTCAACAATTTCATCAAGCCTCAGTTTCAGGGTAAGTGTTATTATAACATTTATCTAGCATGTACCGCATATTCTTTGGATTAGTTCAGTATAGAAAAAAAGAAAAAGAAAAAGTGAGACTCGAGTGAGATTAAAACCTGTGTGGAACCGGTATCGTGATTCTCTATAAAGGTAACGGCACGAGATGGCCACCATCCCACAACCCCAGGAGGCTTCCCTTTCTGATCCGATAATCTCCAATATTCACATCTTTCCAGAGCCTGGGTGAAACAATTATCCGTAAATATTCCATGTGCCTTGCTACTTTAGAAAATAAAGGATTAGAAATAATTGCCAAGGACAAACGACGAAGAGGACGGCCAGTTAGGAAAAATAAAAAATCATTTCTCTATGAGTTTCTCGACCTCTTTTATGTTTAAACGATGCAAAAGATAACAGTATATCACGCATGCCATAAAAGCTAGGTGCAATACACCTGGAAACACCAAATAGCGGTTCTCAATTTGTGGGCAGAACAAGCGACACCATCAAATAGAAACAAGGTTGTATTTTCCATTAAATAAAATTCTACAGAAGAAATTTGAAAGAAAGCTTACCGAATGAAGAATTCCCTTGGTTGTGACATCAAATGCACCAGCAGTTCCATTCGTAGCATTGATCCAGTCAATAATTCTCTGCCGATGGGCATCTTGATTGTGGTCCATTTCACCGTATGTGTAACTAAGAGAATCCCAATATTCACCCACAGCAATGTAAGGTTCACTTGCATCCAAGTAATCCTTGACATAACCACCCCAAAATCCTCTAACAAAATCCAGCCTCCAGCCATCATAACCAATTTCGTCTCTGCATGTCACAAAATGCCAGTTAAATATCACATCAACAAAACCGTGCAGTAGAAGTATGTATTATGGAGAAACATGAAGTAAGAAATATTCTTGAAAGAAACAAAAAGATAAAAACTTTTTTTGAAAGGTAAAATATGGGGAGTATAACCAAAAAAATAGAACCCAAGCAATTGAAACAATCAAATATCTCAATGGAATGCCATTCTGAATGCAAGACAACTATTAATAGCTATGCCAAGAGAATCCATCATTAGAATAAAATATTTTTTATTTTCACAAAACCTTCTGTAAAATTAGGCCATATAGCCAGCACAAAGAAAACTTTACTTTTCTTCTTTTTTTTCTCTTGTGAGAGGAAAAGGTAGAAATTTTCAAATATTAAGGATTGTGCTAAAAACTTGTGACAAGGAACCACTATGTTGCCCCTTGTTTGATTACAGAATAAAAATTTTCCATCAGTACACCCTTTTTCTGTTGGGCAATGTATGTAATTCGAAACACAGGATAAATACTAATTAATATAAACTGCAACTGTGTTTCTAGTTCACTTATGTAATCGTCGTATTGCCAGTATATCTTCAATAGTAGCTGCAAAAAATATCTAAATATTTCATGATACCTATATTGTATATCTTCTATCACAAATTAGAGGGTTTTAAGTAATATTTTGACACCACAAGGCAATTTGATCAATAGTGTCGAACAAAATAATCATATGTATCCATCTGTTTCCATCCAATAACTTTTGACAGGGAAAGAAAAGAAGGCACAAGCAAGATCAAACTAAGAAAATACATGCTTTAGTAACCCTTTCATGCATGTTTGATAGTGGACAGAAATGAAATGAAATTCAAGTGTTAACCTCAGCCAGCCAAGCCATTCTTTGATATCCTTCCTTACAAACTCTTGGGAGTGATCAATGTTTGGAGCAGCATGGAAATTATCTCCACTACTTTTGTTGCCCCGCCCCTGAATGAAAAAAATACAAGTTCATACCTTCTAGAACATCAATATTACAGATGCATAAAGTTTAATCAAAAGATTGCACCAAATCAAGCATGAAATAAGCAATATTCTTCAGGTCTGGATTGAAAATTTGGAGAACAAGCATAAACACGGGAATGAAGCTAGCAGAACAATGTTCAGCCTATAACAATCAAAATAAAAAGTAACCCGATTAGGAACTTGTGCAACAACTCAGTTGTATATCAACTAAGAAATTTAAGATGTGCTATCCATGAACCTCTTAAATGCCCTATGTTTCTCAACGCTTACAGAACAAAAGAAAACAGCAATACCTGAAAATGAGGATCATCGCCAACCACTGCACGATCATCCCAGTTCAAGCGACCGCCAAAAATATTCCATATACCATTCTGATTTTTAAAGTGTGCACAACGGTGATTCAATACAACATCACCGAGAACTTTCAGACCCACTTCATGGAGGCTCTTCACAAGTTGTTTCAGCTCATCAATAGATCCATATCTGATAAATGAAGAAAATTTACACAATGTTTTGCTTTAGACCCTTTGAGGAGCATTGAACACAAGATTTCTTTCATATGCAAGAAATAGCTACTGATTTGATACATCTCTGGATGTCCAATAGGTATTTGCAACCTACATTTTAGACTAATAAGAGTAACATAAGTCTCAATTTATTTTTACCAATACAGACGGTTAAATTAAGTAAACAACAAACTGCAGAAGAGAAGGTCAAAATCTGATACTTGGAACCAACATTATATGAGCTACTGGAGCAAACATAAAAAATGCAATTTCATCACTTCTTTTCCTAAAAAAAGATTCCTTTATAACTATTATATATATATATATAGAAAAATATTCCATGCACCGGCAGTGGGGAAAAAAACTTCTCCACAAGCGGGTTCAATTTAGGGTTTAGGTTTTAGGGGTTAAAATTTAGGGTTTATGGTTATAATTTAGGTTTTAGAGTTTAGGGGATAGGGTTTAAATTTTAAGGTTAGAGATTTGAATTTTAGTTTTAAGGAGAATTTAGGCATGCTTGTGGAAAAGTTTTTTTTCCACCGTCAATGCATGATATAATAACCCTATATACATATATTATATATATGACCTAGTCCAAGCACTAAAAGATAGACCTGGAAGATTGGTTATGTACAAGCTTGTAATATGTACCTGGAATTTAGATTATACAAGTCCTTTGGCATGTATCCTTCAGGTGAGACAGACTCTGTTGGTGGCGGTAGCCAAATCACAGTAAACCCAAGTGAAGATATTTCTGAAGCTTTTTCTTGTAGTTCCATATACCATCGTCCAGACTTATGGGATTCCCAATTGAAACCTTGGCACAATATCTCAAAACCCGAGCCTGTTCCAGAGGATATTTTAACAGTGGGTTTTGTTGTATCAGTATCAGTTTCTGAAACATCTTCCTCCGGAAAAGTTGTAATGGAGCTCCGGAAGATGCTATAAGCTTCTGCAGCTAGCTGTTCAATTTCTTGAAGAATGCTTTCTTGTGCTTCCTTTGTTTGGGTCTTCTGACTCTTCTCAGAGCTAAGGCCACTAACCAAGTTTCGGATCTCATTGACGATACCATCAGTATACGAATCACTAGAAATTTCTTCACTAGTACTCTCAGATTGGCCATGTTGACCCAGAACACTACTTGCACCAGAG
This sequence comes from Hibiscus mutabilis, assembly GCA_019671005.1. Classification (NCBI taxonomy): domain Eukaryota; kingdom Viridiplantae; phylum Streptophyta; class Magnoliopsida; order Malvales; family Malvaceae; genus Hibiscus; species Hibiscus mutabilis. Next base: position 2,081,532 of record CM033716.1, read on the forward strand.
AGAGGAACATAGAAGTCATTTTCTCCATAGAAGTCATTTTCTCCAAATTTCAACCAAGTGTTATTCTCCAGCTTCAGGACAAAAAGAAATCCAAAAACTTCTTCATCTAAAGTGAATAATGCTCCTGATCTGTTTCCTGTAGCTTTTGGCTGCAAAAGGAAGGGTTTGACGCAAGAACAATAAATGAATAAAATAAAAAATTTAAATCAAGAAGGTCAAAATCCCTAGAACAAAATTACAACAAATAGAAGCTTTTAGACATTCACACTTGATAAATAGCAAGTTTGCAAACTCAATACCCTTTCTCCTTGCTGTATGAACAAACTAACTCTAGTACACCAAAACATTGATTGCTGTTAATCATAGACCTAAACTTCATTTCAAAATTATCTGAGAGCATCAGACAATCAATTCATTTGTCAAAAACTTCCTATTATTTGAACATACAGCTACTAAACATAAAAAAGAAGAAAAATGAATTGTGGTTCAGAAAGAATAAGATTATACCATTCATTTCCTATGCTTAGTGATCTCTTATGATATTTCCATCCTTTGGTTTCTACAGAGAGGTGTTCCAGCACAATCTAACAAAAATCTTTACATCTGTGCCCCAAACAATTATATTCTTTGTTTTATCACAATAAGTGACAAAGGAAAACAAAGCAACAGTGCGGAATTGGTAAAAACTATTTGCTAACATGCCAATAGGAATGTATAAGCTTACTTAACATGTTTTAGCAAGAATGGAACTATTTATTTGTAGGAAGAACTTAGCCTACAGTTAAGTTCTCACTGAGAAAATATAATCACAATTGGTACCTGCAATAAAGTGCGTAAAGCCTTGTTCTTGAATAGAGTTGTTTCCGGTGGATATGGGGCAGCAGGAATTTCCCATCTTTTAGCATCATCTCTGCAAATGCCCCAGTGAACTACAACATCTCCAGGTATATCAGTTTCCAAATACAACACAAGTTTTGCTGTTTCAAGAGACTTCCTAACAGCGACAGTCACTAAGTTACCAACAGAAACTTCTTTTACAATGGACTGCTCCTCATAGAACCCTTCAAGGTGCCTATTCTTATTTTTTGAGTCCTTGGACTCATTGCTGTTGTTGTTTGGACTATCAGCAGGTGAATTTTCTGCTTTAAGTAGCACATTAGAGAACTGCTGCAGCGCACCTAGGATCAAGAGAAGCCAAGGAAACGTGTCAGTATATCTCTGAACAAGGAACAGAGATATGGTGGGAAAATGATCCACTGTGTTCCAATCCTGACCCACATCCAATTAACTAGGCTCAGATGGGGATCCTATAAATTATCAGCATGTAAGCTGCTTGGCTCATTATTCTATATCAATCTGTAACTGCAACTAAGAGGCTTCAGGGAAGAAGGCAGAATTCAAACCTCAGATACACTAGCTGTGAGTCGTGATTGCACAGGGTGCAGACCACATGGAAGAAAAGGAAGATAACAATAAAGTCATTTTAGTGATGTTAATCCTACCCATTGTTTCAGTAAATTAAGCAATAAAAGTTCATTATCAGTTCAAAACCACTGAATTCCATGATCTAAAATATATACGGTATTGGGAGTGATCTCTGACCAGTATGCACACCAGAATTTTGTTTTGTTTTTTGAAGTTATACTTGATAAATTTAAATTTTAAACTAATAGCAGAAACTGATTTCTCATATAAGTTGAGAGTCATGAAAGGTAACAAAATATAACACTTTCAGCCACCTGACATTACTCCAAACCCTCTTTTCGCTCCAACTGTACTATCATCATCCTCGAGGTAATCCACAAGAGGCACCTTAAAATCCCTACCTCTGTGCTGATACCATGCTCCAGTTTCTTCATCCTGCAGCAACATGTTACCCCGCAAATAATAAGATTGACTAATGATTAGCATATCTAATGTAAAAGCAGTTTCTAGATAACTTCATATTGGAAATACGAACCTTCAGGACAAAATGTATAGCAGCAATTTCACTGATGAGATTAAAATCGATCTTTACTTCATGAAACATATCTCCTTTAGACGGTTTATTCAAGGGAGTGTCAATAGCATAGTCCTGAAAAGATTCCACTTACTCAATACATTTATGTTCATAATGAAAAGGCAGTCTTCTATACAAAAATTAGAACCCAACGCGTACTCTAACGGGAATTGAGCCAGGAGGTCTCATGTTTTTGGGTGGTTGATCCCATTCACTGCAAAATTTGAAAACAATCTATTAGTACACAGAAAAAGACGTACTAAATACCCTTTTCTTTGCTAACTGAACACCCTGTAAAGTAGCATCTTTCTGTGCACGAATATAATTCAATTCCTTAACCCACAAAAACATCCGAGGAACACTTTGGATCAAGGCTAACCTGCCACTACCACCAAGATAAGAAACTCCCCAATGAAGAATCCACTTTCCTGGAAGACTGCATCCTACTGTAAGCTGCCAATCCTGCTGATTCTTTGATTGATCCAACCTGATGAAAATTTTCCCCTCCACCTAACATCTCAAATCAAAGAAATTAATAGCCGCTAAAAAAGAGAAAACATTTAATCAAACCGAAACCAAATCCAGATCTCTGTTCAAATTATCAGTAATCTCTTTTCTCCAAAGTTACGCTAATACTAGAATAGATTAGTCAGATCTGTTCGACTTGAAAACGGTGCTTCCCCCCGGGAATTATTACAGTGTATTGAATTAAGCCTCATTGATCAGCCGAACTTGCTAAAGTAAAATCAAACTTCTCAAAATTTCCCTACATATCAAGCAACGCCATTCCAAAGTACTAACAAATACGTAAAGCAGAAGATTAGAAAACCTTTTCAATTCGATTGACCGGAAAAGTTTCTTTGTACAAGACATCATCGGAAGAAGAGGTTTCGAAGTTGTCAATAAGAGCTGTCTCCGGTGAGCTGGCTCTGACAACAAGACTCGTCCGGCGAGGCTTGAAGCTACAAAAGCAAGAGCTCCGAGAGAGGAAAAGCTTCCGATTTCGCGAACAATCCAATGAACGAGACGGTTTCAGCAACACCTTAGATTTGGGACGAAACAATATGGTGGGACTCTGGAGAAGAGAATCTACGGTAACCGCCGCCATGGTCGGTCTCCAAAGGAAGTGGAAAGACGTAGATTTTGATTTTTTTTCCCCCCTTCTTTTTGATGTACTTCTTTTGCGGAATCTCGTAAAAGAGAAAGTTCAGGAAGTGATAATGGATTATTATTGTAATTATTGAACCGCTTTTGGCACCAAACAAACTGAAAATAACGCAAAGCTATCTTTCTTTCAAGTTGAGTAAAATCATAAATGCCTCGATTTTTGGCTTTTGAGAGATTCGAATCGAGCACGTTAAACACCTTACCTTTTCTACATTGTTTAAATTATGTGATACTGAAAATATTTTAGGGTAAAGTACATAAATGATTACTAAATCGTTAACTGTTGGGACCTGACAGTTACGAAAATTTATATAATAATATATTTAATTTTTAATATTTATATATTCAATCAATTTAAACGTCAATAATGAAGGTTAAATTGAGAATAAATTAATTAAATGTGTTAATATTTAAATTTCTGTAACTGTCACGTCATCCAATTAACGGTTTAGGGATCATTTTGTAACAAAAACTAAAGTTTAATGTCTATTATGTAACATTTAAAAGTTTGATGATTATTTTTTATTTTAAAGATAGTTTAGTGGTCATTTCTGTACTTTAACCAATATTTTATATATAAAGATATAAATTTTATTTAATAAAATGGTTATAAACACATTATTTATATGCAATTTTTTACTAAACACATGTTTAATTTATAGATGTTTAAATTTAATCATTTTGTTCAACATAAAATATAGAAAGATTAATATAAAATATAATAACATTATATATCATTTATAAATATTTTTCGTCTTTTCCAATTATTTTTTTGTCCCTTTTAATTTTTTTGACTGTCTTTTCTAAAATATACAGTTATCTCATTACATTAATTCAATTAAAAAAAATTTAAATAATTTAAAGGTGATTACAAATTAGTAAACATTTATATTTATTCTTAAACTTTTGACCATATGCATATTCCTTCCAAACAGAACGATTTGAATTCAAATTACCTAAAATGAATATCATTCATTTTTTTTTGATCAATTGTTGATTTCCAATCATGAAATTAATATATATTATAAATTATGGGGATGATACATATTTTCTAAGTCAGTATATCATTTTTTATAATTTTATTATTTCAGTAATTAAATGACATTAACCTTTATATATTATTCGAGTCTTACTCTCCACAATTATAAAAAATAAAATAATTATTGATGCGTAAAATTTTCTATCACGTTAGCGGTATTCGAATTGGTGGCATCAAATAGTTAATGCATAAAATTTAGATTTAACAATTTTGGTTAATATATATTTATTAAATAATTAACAATTAGATCCTCAATCGTGACTCATTAGCTTTATATGATGGTGCTCTTGTGGCTTCGATTCATATATTTATTAAATATATTAGGTATTATTTTTTTGACAAAAAATATACTTTATGCATATACTTTGAAAATAAAATAATTTTTATATATATATTATAACATAAAATATTTTAAGTACATATTTTTAATATATATATATATGAAATAGTTAATTTGATTAAAATGTACGTTTTAAATATTTATTTTGACAACAAAATATTTTAAATAGCTAAATGAAAAATAGTATACATCATACACTTATGTGTGATATAAACGGTTTAATTTGTCTGTTTTTTTCACCCAAAAATAATATAATTGTTTATCATTGGTTT
>CM033716.1:2086448-2305972 GCA_019671005.1 Hibiscus mutabilis
AGATAAATCTGGCCTCAGGTGAACACTATAATACCAACATCACCACTAATGCCGCATTATTGCAATTGAGAGAGATGGTGGCCGGCTTTGATATAGAACTTTGGAGAATCCTACCCCATAAGCTAGCAAAGGTCCATATCAAATTAATAATTTCAATGTTGAAAATAAAGTACCTGATAAGCTTTTGTTTGAATACTATTGTAAAAGAGAGATGCTATATTGTAGTCATATGACGTTCGGAAATTTTTTTTATAAAAAAATGATATAAAAGAGTTCAACTTGTTCAGTGCTTTTCATTGATAAATTCGTTAAAAATCTATAAATTCTTGAAGGTTAAAATTTTCACTGATTTGAGAACTTATATTAATCTTGAGTCATTGCATTTTTAATTCTCCGATGGCCTTGTCTTAGAAACTGTGACACTTTGGTACTTTTTTCCTTCAATAGATTGTAATTAGATTTTGTTCTGCAGGCCAAGGGTTATCGTGTTGGACCAGTATATGATGATGTGTTGGCAATGGCTTGGTTTTTCCTTGAGCTTATTGTTAAGTCAATGGCATTGGAGCAAACACGTCTTTTCTGTCACAGCCTTCCATTAGGTAGGTTTATTTTACATGAAGCATTTAAATGGGCGCACGCAGTGACGTACGTATATGTGCACATGTGTTTATTATCTCTCTATATGTTATAGCAATTGCCTACTGCTACATCTTTCTGTCATTTTCAATATAATTGATGGTTTAACAAGTCGATGTTGGATCTAAAATTATATTCATACCTTCCATGCATTAAATATTGAATCAGTAAGATATCTATTGTGTACTCTTATGATTTAACATTTTATTCATACTGTTCCATTACATTCTATCAACTTGTCATCATGTAATTTTAAATCAATGTTGGTTTTAACATTACATTCTTAGATCACATATATTAATCCTTGAAACTCTTATGATGTCAAAAGTTAACTATGCATTTTTAATTACTTGAAATTTTAGTCCGCATGATTACATGAATAAAGCATAAAATTTAAATTTGGATTAAGGTATATAAGATTAGATTGGCATAAGTTAATCCCTCACTTTCAATAACACCCTTATATGTGCAAGCTCTCTGATACATGTACAGGATTCTGTTAAATGCTAATTCTTCAATGATTTCGGTTAGACAAAATTGAAAATAGCTTATGCATTCTATCATCAATTTAAATAAGCTTTTGCTTTCTTTTAATATAGATGAAGATGTTCCTCCGATGCAGTTGAAAGAGGGTGTGTTTAGATGTATCATCCAGCTGTATGATTGCCTCCTAACTGAAGTTCATGAGCGCTGTAAGAAAGGGCTAAGCTTGGCAAAACGGTTGAACAGCAGTCTAGCATTCTTTTGTTTTGATCTTTTGTCTATCATTGAGCCTCGGCAAGTTTTTGAATTGGTAAGTTTTTATTTGATTCAATTGGCTATGCTTGTGCTTGGGTTGAAATGGTACTAACTTGGACATAATGCTTCATACACTTATTAGTTTCAGAGTCTGATTACTGCTATTTCTTTTTATACTTGAGATTGCTAAATTTTGATCTCTGATTAGTGATTAGTGAAACTAAGAGTTCAAACTCTACCAACAGATCTCATGCTTGTTGGTGATTACTATTATTTATATCTGAATAAAGCCTATCCTTCTTATTTTGATGAACTGTAAAAAAATTATTCACAGTTAACTTAAAAATTGAATCTATCTGAAAGGTCAAAAGTTGTCAAACATAGGAATAGGAGAATATGTTTTCCTAGTTCACATAGATTATTTTTAGATTTGTGATAAAAGGTTGACAGAAGCTGTTCCTAAGGTACTTAACATCCTTAAGAAAAAGGTGAGTGATCTATTTATCAAACAATCTACAAACAAATTGGAAAAAACCATAACAAAGATGATTATTATCACTTCTGGCAGTCATCGTCATATCATTTCTAGTATCAGAATTTTTATCCATAGATTACCTTTGTTTGCTTTTGAATCAATCATATCAGCACTATGAAAACCAAGATACGGAGTATGATAAACAAGAAAGTTTAAGAAGCTAAGAAATGGCTTAATTCTATATTATTTAAATGTTTGTCCAAATGCCATAACCCTTAATGAATGCCCAAAGATAAAAATCCATCTGCCTAATGTTGAACAGTGTGCACCAATCCTCCGACATTGCAAACCCAACCTTCAGCAAAGAAAAAACTGAAAGCAGTCTAAGTCTTGCTTTGCCAATACCTCATAAGCACAAACGAAAACCTAATTTAGATATAGAATGAGTAAGACAATAACTAAAATTTTCTACCAAACAACAGAAATAGTCAATGTTAATGAATTCCTCCAATAGTGTGACAAAAAGGAATTATATATATGGATGTTTCAGAAATTATTGATCTAGAAAAATGTCTACGTAAAAATAAAAACTGTGAAATATAAAAAGAATAACACATTTCAAATTAAAGAAACTGATACCTTCTAATTGTGAATCACAATTTTGTTTCTTTTGTTAATGTAGATCTGATTGTTCTGTTTTAGAATGGACAAAAGTATTTAGGTTGGTTCTTGTGTGCAATTAGTCAGTATCTCTAAAAGTCCATTCGTCAGCAATTTAGAATTGAAAAAAGTTATTTAGGTTGTTGAACTTGGATTTGGCATGGCTCCTTCATGTGTGCATTGAATCAGCATGGCTCCTTCATCTGCCTTTTAATGAGCTATGCCACTGATTGGAAGCCTGTCTTATTTCTTTTTTAATTTTTAGTCCAACTTATATTTACCCTATCTGATATTTGCATTTTTTGGCATGACTCAAGAGCAGTTGTTTTGCTTTATGTATGAGGAGAGAGGAAAGGGAAAATAATTTTTCCAATGTTTTGGTGTATATGACACTGAAAATATTAAATCATGTTCCTGTTTTGATGATCACTTTCTATGTGTTGCAGGTGTCCTTGTACCTGGACAAGTTTTCTGGGGTATGTCAATCAGTTCTGCATGATTGCAAGCTAATATTTCTGCAGATAATATGTGATCATGATCTTTTTGTGGAAATGCCTGGGAGAGACCCCTCAGATAGGTACTTTTTTCTTCCTCTGTTATTATTTTCACTACTTTCATGATGTAAATAAGATAATTTCTGCTTTATGTCATGTCTTAATGGAGAACACCCCTCTCTATAGAGAGAGAACTTATATAACTGGGATGTATAATATGGTAACAATGTTTTCTTGTTGCTCTGGTACTATCATCAACTGTAACAAAAATTCCTTCCTGTTATAAAGCTGGAATAAAGGCTTCAACGTCTAAGTGGATGATACATATGTGCATGAAGGAATTTTATGGTGTGTTCCAAGTTAATTAGAGTACAGTGTTTATGGATATTTTTTTAATCACAAATACTCCTACATAGGAGACCGTTGATGGAGGGGGTGGGAGTGGGGTGTACTAAATCATGAGAAGTAACTCTACATGTCTAATTCTTCATTTAATGCAAGATTTTACATGATTGCTTGTACAGTTCTAGCATTCCTATCTTTCATCTACTTGAGATCCAAAATGAGGAAGTTCCAAGATTGACTTAAAACAACGCCTAAAATATAAAAAGTAAATCAAAGTAAGATAAACTCAGAGACTTATATCTGCTAGAAATCTGGAAATTATCATTAGATCTGACTAAACTCATGAAAATAAAGCCAACAATTTTTTATACTTGAGAAACATAAAAATGACTTAATTGCATTGCTTCAGCTTAAATAAGGTCCAAAAATATCAGAAAGACCATAATCTCAGTTTTTGTTGGCAGTTAATATTGGCTTGCTTTCATGTGATTCTCATCCATGCCACCCGTGTGTTTAACTGACATTGTATAGGGGCCAATTAGTGATGTTAGTTTGTTTCTAGTAATCTTATTAGTTTACCGTAATATAGAATAAAGATCCACTAAGAGTAGTTCCCCCCCCCCCCACCCCTCACACACCCCAATTTCTTGAAAATCAAGTTTTATTTTTTGGTAGTGTTTTTCCAACAAAACCTTAAGTAATTAGCAGCTGAAATGCTAGGATCACTTATTTGACTAATGAATATTGTGATTTAGGAACTATCTTTCATCTGTCTTGATTCAAGAGCTTTTCCTTACTTGGGATCATGATGATTTATCTCAGCGGGCTAAGGTGAGTTGGGATAAAATATGGTCAACTGTTTCAAAAAATCATGCATATAACTTTTTTTTCTTCTGAAAATTACTTTTGCTTTGCGTGATTAGGCAGCTAGAATTTTGGTGGTTGTTTTATGCAAGCATGAGTTTGATGCTCGGTATCAAAAACCTGAAGACAAGTTGTATATCGCTCAACTATATTTTCCTCTCATTGGCCAGGTAAGTTGTATTAAGTAATTTTATGGCCTGACGATAATTAAGGATTATGCATTGATTATAACATTGTTGATTTTGCATCTTAATGATAGTGTAAATAGTATTATAATTGTATACACCTAAATGAGCTTGAAGTATAGACAAACTAATGGTAAGTGTCAAAGTCCATGGCTGTTTGGCATCATATTTGTATCATCCAAAAAAATTCTACATATATGCTACTATTTTCTGCTGCTGGAATTTATAGCATCTTTCTTAAAATGTAATTTAGTATGAATGGAGAACAATATTTTTTGTTGAATTTCAGAGCTGACAAAAATAAGTTGTTTAGAAAGAAAATTGAGTGCATGTATGTTTTTAGAATTTTAGCCTTTTTTAATAGCAGAATTTTAGCCTAAGGCTAACAATATGTATGTTTGTAGATTCTAGATGAAATGCCCGTATTTTACAACTTAAATGCTGCGGAAAAGCGTGAAGTTCTGATTGTTATCTTGCAAATCGTGCGGAATCTGGATGATGCCTCAGTTGTCAAGGCTTGGCAGCAGAGCATTGCTCGGACTAGATTATTTTTCAAACTCATGGAGGAATGCCTGGTTCATTTTGAGGTTGCTATTACAGCTAAACATTCAATTTTCTTTTTCTCTTTGTGCAAAATTTTATATTGGTTCAGTTATTTTATTAGATTAGGTAGCTTCATGTTGGTATTAAGGTTTTATTTGTTTATGTTTAGCGTGTCACCTTTTTTTCATGGTGCAAAATCTTAGCCTGTCGCTGTCTTGATATTGAACTCCGTTATTATTGGGCTTAAGTTTGTAGGGAAACTTTGAGTAGCTTAATACATTTTGCAGTTCAAAATGGGTTAGTGGCATCATTTTCCACGGGATCTTTCCATGATCTCTATGATACTGGATTGCCACCAACTAACCTCTCTTGCATGTGTGTAACGGATAAATGAGCATCTGTATGCTTATATATATATGACTGCTACCTCAACTCAAATTATTGGAAATCCTTTTACTAAACCAAAAGAATAAATAAATAAATTTCAAGAATAATCGGATATTTCATTTGTGTGTATGTATACATACAATAATATAGAATACTATGTGTATAAGAAAGTACATAATGATTTGCAATTTTTTCCTACTACTTGAACTGCTATATGCTGGTAAGCTAATCAAAAGAGGAAAAATATACTGAAACAAACTGACTAATTCACACAGTTGGGTTTTGAAGATTGCATGCTGAAATGGACATTTAGAGTTGTATATGCACATCCTTGTTTATGTTTCAAATTCTGCTTGCCTAGCCTTGCTAGACTCTCTTCTATTCTGGTCAATACTTTTGAACAGTATGAGCTTTTCAAACGTGATATGGAAATTGGTCTGCAGCAGGGTCTTTTTTACTTCTCAACCTTCTAATTATGCTAAATTTGCATATGCTTACAGCACAGAAAGCCTGCTGATGGTATGCTTATAGGTAGTAGTTCTCTCAATCCCGCGGGTGATGGACCTACATCCCCAAAATATTCTGATAAGCTTTCTCCTGCAATCAATACTTATTTATCTGAGGCATCAAGACAAGAAGTTAGAGTGAGTTGTATTATTGTCCTTTCATCTATTGCTCGTGAATCTGGAAGTTCATTTGTTTGCTAGTGCTGGTTCTTAATTTTTAGTAGATACAGAGAACTGCTTGTGCTAATTATTTTGTACACTGTTTGATTGCTCTATTGCAGCCTCAGGGAATTCCTGATGATGGTTATTTGAGGCAGAGGGTGAATTCTCAGTTGAGCTCCCCAAGCCAACCATATTCCTTGAGAGAAGCTCTGGCCCAGGCCCAATCTTCTAGGATAGGAGCTTCAGCCCAAGCACTTAGAGAATCTTTGCATCCAATTTTGCGACAAAAACTGGTACAGTTGTATCAGAATGTCATGTGTTTCTCCAAAATATAAAATAAAAAAGAAGATATTCCCATTAAATATTTGGTCTCGGTCTGGATTTGGCCTAAGTAGCTCATGGTTTTTTTGCTTGTTTCAGGAGCTTTGGGAAGAAAACTTGAGTGCTGCTGTTAGTCTTCAGGTTTTGGAAATAAGTGAGAAATTTTCTGCAATGGCAGCATCCCATAGCATTGCTACTGATTATGGAAAACTTGATTGTTTATCATCTATAATTATGAGCTTCTTTTCCCAAAATCAGCCACTGATTTTCTGGAAAGCTTTCTTACCATTCTTCAATCATGTTTTTGATCTTCATGGGGCAACACTAATGGCTAGGGAGAATGACCGTTTCTTAAAACAAGTTGCCTTTCATCTTCTTCGGCTTGCTGTCTTTCGAAATGATAATATTAGAAAAAGAGCTGTTATTGGGCTTCAGATACTCGTGAGGGTAGGCCCTTTGGCATTCTGAGGACTTATCCTTTGGCCTGCTTTTATTGTTCAATCTGACATTGATTATTTTTTTATTCTTGCAGAGTTCATTCTACTTCATGCAGACTGCAAGGTTAAGGGTAATGCAGACCATCACCTTGTCCGAGCTAATGTCTGACATGCAGGTGACTCAGATGAAGTCTGATGGGACACTAGAAGAAAGTGGTGAAGCAAGGCGGCTTCGAAAATCCTTAGAGGAAATGGCAGATGAATCCAAGAGCTCTGGCCGTTTGAAGGAATGCGGACTTCTTGAGAATGCTCTCTTGGCCACTCCGGAAAGTTTTAAAGAGAATCGGTGGTCCTGGTCAGAAGTAAAATCTCTCTCTGGCAGCCTTCTTCTGGCCCTTGATGCTAGTCTGGAACATGCACTGTTGGTAAGTCTAAAAGATGTTAGTTTCTTCTGGGGATCATGATGAGACTGATATTTGAAGAACTTATTGTTGTTGATAAATATTATTGTGACGTACAGAGGAGAGTTTATTGTGGTTCACATCTTATATGAGCCTTCAGTTTCCAGTATGATTTTCATGCGATCTGTGTTAGATCAGAAAATTGTCACTAAATCGTACCGCTCAAGACGAGCTATATCCTAACACACAGAAAAAAGGTGGAATTGTTAAATTATACAGTTAAGCATCATAACAGGACCGTGCCCCATCTGAAGCGATAACAGATACCTACTTTCATCTTTTGGTGACAAGGTCCAGGACTCTTTCTACTGCTTTTGTCAGGGATAGTAACTACAGCAGTTGATGATGGTGTTTTAGTGTGAAATCATGCATAGATGGGCTTTGGCCGTCCAAAATCAAACATCCCCTTTAAATGATTAAGCTAGTTTAATTAAAAATCAATGAAAATTATGTTGTTTCACGGCTTAAAATTTTGAGTATGATAGTAGGAACTGTTAACTGTTTTGTCTTCTGTTTCTGCTTGTCATCTGGAGGGAAAAAAGGTTACATTAACATCTAACCATTATTCCGTTTGCAGTCCTCTGTTATGTCTATGGATAGATATGCTGCAGCTGAAAGCTTTTATAAGCTTGCAATGGCATTTGCCCCTGTCCCTGATCTTCACATAATGTGGTTGCTGCATTTGTGTGATGCACATCAAGAAATGCAGTCTTCGGCTGAAGCTGCACAGTGTGCTGTGGGTGTTGCTGGTGTTGTAATGCAGGTTAGAAAGTCCCAGACACTTGTTTGCGTGCAGCCATTATAGACTTCTAAGCAACCTGACTATGTAATGTAGTAACTTTGGCCATTCTCTCACTTGGGATCATTAAGTGTTGGGAAATCATGAATTTACATGTTATAGAAATGAAATTTCACTAGTGAAAAGCATGAACTGTCTGTATTTTCTATTAATTTCAAAAAAATGGGAGGAATACCTTCTGAAGTACGTAAAGGCCTTTCTCCAGAATTAAACAGATAGAAGGGAAAAAGGCTGTCAATGAATTAGAAATTAAAAATGAAGTTAAGATTTCTATTTATTGCAGATTTGTTCATATTTTGCTATTTTCTATGAATCTCTATTTTGTAGGCCCTTGTTGCTAGAAACGATGGTGTTTGGAGCAAGGATCATGTCACAGCCTTGCGTAAAATATGTCCTATGGTCAGCAGTGAAATCACGTCTGAGGCATCAGCAGCAGAGGTGGAGGGATACGGTGCTTCGAAGCTCACTGTCGACTCTGCTGTTAAGTACTTACAACTTGCAAATAAGCTTTTCTCTCAAGCTGAACTCCATCATTTCTGTGCAAGCATTCTGGAACTAGTTATTCCAGTTTATAAGAGCAGAAGGGCATATGGACAACTGGCTAAATGTCATACATTGCTCGCAAATATCTATGAATCAATCCTTGAGCAGGAGTCAAGCCCTATTCCTTTCACTGATGCTACTTACTATAGGGTTGGATTTTATGGTGAGAGATTCGGCAAGCTGGACCGGCAGGAATATGTTTACAGAGAACCTCGTGATGTGCGCTTGGGTGATATAATGGAAAAACTCAGTCATATATATGAATCTAGGATGGATGGTAATCATACTTTGCATATTATTCCTGATTCCAGACAGGTGAAGGCAGAGGAGTTGCAGCTGGGAGTCTGTTACCTGCAAATAACGGCTGTTGATCCGGTCATGGAAGATGAAGATTTGGGAAGCAGAAGGGAGAGGATCTTTTCACTTTCTACTGGAACTGTCCGTGCACGTGTCTTCGACCGTTTCTTATTTGACACCCCATTCACAAAAAATGGCAAGACCCAAGGTGGATTGGAAGACCAATGGAAAAGGAGGACTGTTCTTCAGACTGAGGGCTCATTCCCTGCTCTTGTCAATAGGCTCTTGGTGATAAAATCTGAATCACTTGAATTTTCCCCAGTTGAGAATGCAATTGGAATGATTGAAACTCGAACAGCAGCCTTACGAAATGAACTTGAAGAGCCTCGTAGTTCTGAAGGAGACCAGCTGCCACGTCTTCAGAGTCTGCAGAGAATACTTCAAGGCAGTGTTGCAGTTCAAGTGAGCTCATTTTTTTCTTTTTTCTCGAGTTTCTTGTTCATTTTTGTTTTCCCTTTGAAGTAATTATATATGTAGGAGTGATTTCCATACTTAGAAAGACACTTCACACATGCAGGTGAACAGTGGCGTTCTGAGCGTGTGCACAGCCTTCTTGTCCGGTGAACCTGCCACCAGGTTGCGTTCTCAGGAGCTACAGCAACTTATTGCTGCACTCCTTGAATTTATGGCCGTTTGCAAACGTGCAATTCGAGTACACTTCAGACTAATCGGAGAAGAAGACCAGGATTTCCACACACAACTAGTGAATGGATTTCAGTCCCTCACAGCAGAGCTATCTCATTACATCCCCGCGATTCTATCAGAGCTCTGATGATGCTGTAAGCATTACTTGCTCCCGTAGTTTCTTTCTGGTGAAGCTGTTCATAAAGATTGCGACACATTCTTTTGTAGATCTGTGGTGCTCAAATGATGATTGCTGATGTAATAACCAATTTGTTTTGTGTGTAATGGTAGATTAATTACTTATTGAAGCTATCCCTCCTGCCTAAGCAAATTGGGCAAGGCGTTTTGGTCCCAACTCCTAAGTCACATGATACTTCTAGCTTTCCTGATGGTCCGATGAGAATCAGGTCAGCTCGTCTGCCTAAACAATTATAGCACATCGTGTAGTGTAGTATTAACAGAATTGGTCACACAAACTCGAGAAAGTGCCAATTTTGACTTCGATTTTTATTTTTTTAGGTTTAATCCTTCATTGTTATTAAATTTTGTAGCTTATTTGTATGCTAGTATTTCTCTTTTACTCGTAAAACAATGATTTTAATTTGCTTTTGTGATTGGTTGAAAGTTTATACTAGACACTCTATACTAGTAATTTTTTTTATATGATGATGCGTGATGCACATATTATAATTAGAAGTAATTATGTCTTTAAAGTATCAATATTGTATCGGTCAAGTCATTTATCAACCATGGAGTGTTTGGCAAGAAAATCATGGCTGTAACGGATTTTAGGTCGCAAAACGCAACCAAAAATGAAGCTTTAGTCATCAGTTTTGATGATAAATGCCAATTTCTGTTAGTTGCTGGTGTTGCATTCATAAAAAATGAAAAAAAATAACTTTTTAAATCTCTATGATTATAGTTTTAATCAATTTGACTTTAAATCTTTAAAAAATGTAAAAAAGAGAGTTAAAGGCCAAATTGATAAAACTATAAATGTGATCGACTAAAAATGTTATTTGTATTTTTTTGAATGTCATGTCAACAACTAATAAAAGATTTGACCGAAGTTAGTAGGGTCAAGATTTTCAAGTAAAAATGGTATAGGGATTTAAATGTCACAAAGCTAAAATATTAGGAGTAGATTTTAAATTTGAAATGGTACATGGACGGTCATATTTAAGGGTAAAATTTTGATATACTGGCGGTGTAAAATTAATTTTACACAAGCCTGTGTATTTACACTATAAAAACCCAAATACTAAATTCTTAACCCTAACTCTAAAAAATTAAACCCTAAACCTTAAACCTTATACACTAAATTCTAAACACTAAACTTAAATTCTAAACCCTACAACCTAAACCCTTAAACTAAAACTCTAACCCCGAAAATTAAAAGGCACGTGTAAACTAAAGTTTACACGGACTGTGTATCAAAGTTTTTTCATATTTAAGCCTAAAGTTAAGTCATTGTTTGAAGATACAATTAATAAGGTTAAATATAACGTTTGGTACTTAACTTTGAAATTTATGTGTAATATGACACCCAACTTTTTTTTGGTGCAATTAGGCACTTAAATTCTTTTTTTGGTGCAATTAAGTACTCAACTTTTATTTTTAGGAATAATTAGCTATCTAACATTTTAAAAATAAACATGATCAATTATGAATGGCTTATATATAAACCGTTTAGTTAAAGTAATAATATATGTTATAGATTCAAGAGTTAGACATTAAAATTTTATATATAAACCCATGTAAATTCAAAAAAGAAGGTACATAATTGTACCAAAAATAAAAGTTAGATACCATATTGCACATAAATAACAAAATTAGGTACTAAAAGTTATATTTTCCCTTAAAATAAAACAAATATAGTGACGCAAACCGGGATATATGGAGAGGGTGAAAGGATTTTGGGTGAAAAATGTGGGGCATTTCCCCTCCACGCAGATGAAGGACTCCAACCAAAACCAACAAATATGAATTATCCTCTTCTGCTTCTGTTCTTCGCCACACAATAATTCCTTTTCCACAACCCGATAAGTCTCTTCACTTTTGTGTTTAATCCCCAATCTTGTTTCAGCCCCAGGAATCGGAGCCATGCTCATTAACTTCTCTTCTGTTTCTTCTACTTCTCCACCTTCTTCTTATTTTTCTTCCTCCTCCGCCACTTATTTCCCCAGCAGATTATCCACTTCCAGACCGCCGTGCTTGGAGTTCCCATTAAAACCCAGAACCCACCTCGTTAAATCTCCTTCTCCTTCCGTTTCTTACTCAAGCAAGACCAAGTTGTGTCCTTCTACCAATAAGATTGATTTCAGGCCATGTGCTCTTCCCGGACTCGATTTCGGGAACGTTGAGTCCGTGCTGGAAGCCGCCGGCGTCTTGACTGCCATCATTGTTGTTCACGAGACCGGTCACTTCCTCGCTGCTTATCTCCAGGGAATCCGTGTAAGTAAATTCGCTGTTGGTTTCGGTCCAATTTTAGCAAAGTTCAATGCCAACGATGTAGAGTATTCTCTTAGAGCTTTCCCGTTGGGTGGATTTGTGGGGTTTCCCGACAATGATCCGGACAGTGATATTCCCGAAGACGATGAGAATTTGCTTAAGAACAGACCTATATTAGACAGGGTCATCGTTATTTCCGCCGGTGTCGTCGCCAATATTATTTTTGCCTACGCAATCATCTTTACTCAAGTCTCTTCTGTTGGATTACCAGTGCAGGAGCCATTCTCCGGGGTGCTCGTCCCGGATGTTATACCCTTTTCGGCCGCTTCCCGCGACGGCCTTCTTCCCGGTGATGTTATCCTTGCTGTTAATGGTGTTGAGTTGCCGAAAACTGGACCTAGCGTAGTTTCTCAAGTTGTTGACATTATAAAGAAGAATCCCAAAAGAAAAGTGTTCCTGAAGGTGGAAAGGGCGAAGCAGGATTTCGAAATTCGGGTTGTTCCGGATGAGAGTTTTGATGGAACAGGGAAAATTGGAGTCCAGTTATCACCAAACATTAAGATAACTAAATTGAGACCCAATAATATCTTTGAGGCCTTCAATTATACTGGAAAGGAGTTCTGGGGTCTCACTTATAATGTTTTGGATAGCTTGAAGCAGACTTTCATGAATTTCTCGCAATCAGCAAGCAAAGTCTCCGGCCCTGTAGCTATTATTGCTGTGGGTGCTGAAGTCGCAAGGTCCACCGTGGATGGCCTGTATGAGTTTGCAGCTCTTCTGAATCTTAATCTTGCAGTCATTAATCTTCTCCCTTTACCTGCTTTGGATGGCGGTTCACTGGCCCTGGTACTTCTAGAAGCTGTTAGAGGCGGACGGAAGCTTCCTCTAGAGCTGGAGCAGCGGATTATGTCATCTGGTATCATGTTTGTTTTACTCCTTGGGTTGTTTCTTATTGTCAAAGACACACTAAACCTTGAGTTCGTTAAAGATTTGTTATGATTATCGAGTTGCCTTTTGAAGTTTGAATGCCACTTGTGTTGAAAACATTCTTATGGAGATAGAACCATATGAATCCGATCCATGCATACGATGTTTTGTAAAGAAGATGAACTCATGATTCTTGCTTCTGCAAAAGATGCTATATTGCAGGTACTTTTAGCTTATTGGTCTCCTTTGATCCCATCAAGATTTCTATATTCCCCATACTGTTGTAAACTAAGATTACTTTGAAGATAGTAATGTAGAGGAACAACAGGTAATGGTTATGGATTCAAGAGCTTGTTTCCCTTACTTTGAATTGATGATATAGGCATCTTGTATGTGATATTGTGATGTGCTGATGATGCCTGCCGGTCATTTGAGTTCCTGGAGAAAGATAAGCTCATGTTTTCACCAAACTTCCTCTTTTTTGCTTTCTTTTCTTAGAAGTTCCATGCTCATTGAATACTTTCAGTTCGTATATAAGTCCGACTTGGTGGGATTAAGAAATCATTTTGGGGTTCTTGTCAGAGCCGGATGCCATCATATTGACTAAAATTCGGATTTGGGGTGGGGGTGGGGGGTTATCATCTCTAATAATAGGCGCTTTGTTGAAAAGCATTGGGATGATTTTTGCTCTTTGCCGTCGTCAAAGGCTAATTAGTCTGTTATCATCTTTGGTTTGAGCTTAGACTTAGATTTCAGCTCATGCAGTTTTCTGAAACACAAAGGTGGTGAAAGCAAGTGATGAAAGAATAGCAGAGATGATGAATTCATATGGGGAAAAATGAACTAAGGACAACTTCACGTACTGTTAAGTTCACAACTTGAAACTCGAATGAAATCATCTCTCGTCTCAAAAATATGGACCCGAGGCCTTGAATGGGATCATCCTCCGTACATTAGCATTACCATCTGGCAGCTCATGGTATATGAAAACCCCAGAACGTGTGCAGCTAATTGCTATAAGCTTGAAAGCACAGCTTCTGGTTGGAGCATTCGTGTTTTCGAACAGTTGTGCTTCTTTGGCATTGGGAACAAGCTCTCATCTCTTGTTGTGGTATTCTTTAATATTGAATGAAGAGGAAGAAAACTTCAGATTCAAAGACTTTTATTAGTTCATTTCCTGAATATCATATTCGGTTCTGACCAAGTTTTTTCAACTTGCAATTTGCAGTCGTAAGAGAGTAACGGGTTTCCTCTAGCAGTAATATTTTAGTGGTGAGATATAAAGAAATTGAGAATTTGTTTTAACTTGCCGGTTTTCATTATGATTGTTGGTCTGAAATCTATCATGTGATGGCGTAAATGAAAATAAACTTTGCCGAAAACTGTTTGATATAGCGAGATGAGATGTCAGGTCCCTTAAACAAGGTAAGTGGTTTGAATGTGAATGAAAAAAGTTTGGTTGAGAGGGTCATCCCTAGTGGGCTTGTGTAGAACTGAATTCGAATTAATCGATTAATAAATTGGATACTAATAATTTAAAAAAAAAAGAACTTCAAGTTTCCTATGAAATATTTACTCCTATAAATTTTGTTGGTCAAGGCGTTAAGCATTCTTTTCATTCCTTTGTTAACTTGTTTGACCATTAACCACTTACTCAGGGGCGGACCTATAGGGCTTGGGGAAAAAAATATTTTTTAGTCTTAGTTTATTTCTAAAAGAATAATTTAGTATGTAGAGGGAAAAAGTATAAAAATGTGTATACTTATTATAAAAAAAGTATTTTAAACGTTTATTATTAAGTTTTTGGATCTGCCACTGCACTTATTTGTACAATTGTTAATTTAAGTGTAAATCAGTTTTAACCAATTGTTGAGGAATATTTAGAAGGGAGGGAATTCATCTCACGTAGGGAAGGGCACGGGTCGGGTTCGGGTGGACCACGGGTTGGGTCGGATTATTGGTCCACTTGAATCTGACCCGAAAATAAATAATTTAAATTCGACCATGATCTGAACGCATTCGGTAAAAAATGACCCGACCTATTGAAAAATAATAATTTTAGGGACCT
Source organism: Hibiscus mutabilis (assembly GCA_019671005.1). NCBI lineage: Eukaryota > Viridiplantae > Streptophyta > Magnoliopsida > Malvales > Malvaceae > Hibiscus > Hibiscus mutabilis. The sequence goes on from CM033716.1 coordinate 2,101,432, forward strand.
AATTATAAAAAAATAATTTTAGGTAACTTAATCATAAAAAATATAATTTTAAGGGCTAAATTATAAATAAAAATTTAATATTAAGGACTCAATTATAAAAAAATATATAAAGAGAGAGTGTTATTATAAATGTTCCTAAAAGATTTAGGGGAAAATTATATAATTAATCTCGGTCGGGTCGGATATTTTCTACTCTAAACCCGACCTTTAATAAAAATCCAACCCAGTCCTAACATAATTTTTTTTATTAAAAAACCCGACCCGATCAGGTCGGGTCAAGTAAAATGCCCATCACTGATCTCACGGAAGGTTCAGATGTAATTGATATTTCATCGGGCATAAAGAAGTGTTTTTCGATGTTAATTTCATTTTAAAAATTTTCATAAAATTATAATTTAAAAATAAATTGTAAATTTGCGTGTAAAATAAAGGTAATTATGTAATTTAATAATATAAAATATGTATAAATAAAAATATTGAAAAGGCTAGCAAATGTTTGAGCCATATATTATGGTGTTCGAATTAGACTTGATCGATAGCTTGGGCTATTCAGATTCAGATTTGGTTTGATTATTACTAAATTGACTTCAATTTTTTTAAAATCAAACTCGAATAACTTGCATATACTAGTGTTTAATTTACACCCGTATTGCTACTCAAGCTATGAAAGGAAGAAGTTAAAATACAAGTTGAATTAAAAAGAAAAACAGATAGATATTGAAATTGAAGGAGGCGTGTGAACATATTAATTTGGTCAAATTTTATCAAACGTAAAACTATTTATTTTGAAAAAATTTAGGCTTAAGATTCACTTTAGTCCCTATATTTTAGTGAATTTTTCATTGTCCCTTTTATTTTATTTTTGAGAAGGTTTCCAATGATGGATGATCCAATCAGATTTCCTCACGTATAAAAAGAATATTTAAAATTCTAAATAAATGAAAATATATAAAATATAAAATCTAAAAAATCTTTAAAATACTGAATTTAGTAAAAAATAACACAATTTTTTAGAAAATTTTATTTTTAGGGAGTTTTATTTTCTTTAACGTTTTAATGAATTTTTAATTTTTACAATTTTTTACGTTTTTCTAGGATTTTATTAATTTTTAATTTTTTAACAAAAATATGACATGGTAAAATTTGAAAACGTTAGCAATTTAGATGAAATAAAAAATGAGGGGTTAAATTGACAAAAAAAAATAGTAAAAGAATCGCAATAAAATATTTCCCTAAAATTATATAGGATATTTTTTATAATCACTGTATTTGACCATTTAACCGATGAATCTAATTCGGGTGCTACAGAAATTTATTATGATGTCGATTTTCTAAATTCAATTTGTTAAACAATCTAGTGTCTTATCTCCAAAAACTTCGATTAAAAGTGATATTTTTTTTTGAATAATTAAAAGACGATTACAATGTAATATTTGTTCATACATATTTTTAATATTTAAGATAAACATTATCCTTTTTTCCGCTAAAATTCTTATAGGTTCTAAATCAACTGATAGTTAAAATATACTAGTCATTTACTCATTTTAAGCGAAAATGTTATAATATCCACAATAATGGCGTCCTAAATGACACATGCAAACGTGAAAAATCTGCAACAAATTAACGGTTGAATTTCACGGGTTAGCTATAAGATCTAGATTAGATTAAATTCGATTATAGTCGATTATGTAATTTTTTCTTTAAAAAAGAGAGTATTTATTTATGGGTAAAATCCTAAATTTCTAACCCTAAATCCTAAATTTCTAACCCTAACCTTAAAAAACTAAATTCTAAACCTTAAACTTTATACACTAAATTCTAAACACTAACTTTAAATTCTAAACCTTACAACTTAAACCCCTAAACCTTAACCTGAACTAAAACTTTAATCCCTAAATTAAATTAAAGTTTACACCAAAATTTTTCCATTTATTTATTTATTTATTTGTCAGAATCATTCACTTTTGCTCCAGTCCTCACAAATCACGTTTTTTTTCTTTTATACCGAAGTTGGTTACCGGATTGATGGCAACCCCAGCACCACCTCCGCAATCTTCTCCTCCGGCGCCGTCACCGCCTCCCTCCGTGAGTACTCCTCCTCCCACTAATGCTAATCCACCACTCTCTCAATCTCAATCTCCACCTCCAGATGTTTCCATTGCTCCACCTCCATCCCGGTGGTCCCCGCATCACCCCTCCCCCCCCTACTACTCCACCCACTTCGCCTCCTCCCACTTCCACCTCTCCACCGTCGCCAGCGCCACCACCACGACAATCAACCCCTCCATTTAGTCCTCCACCATCTGCACCCAGGCCATCACCTCCTCTTACACAAAATTCATTGCCACCTCTATCTTCACCTCCGCCTCCACCAACACCATCTACTCAACCACCTGTTGCTTCACCACCACCGCCGCGGAGACCACCACCATCATCACCACCTATTAATTCACCGCCACCAACACAACCTCCCCTTTCAACGCCACCACCACCAGCAGTACCCCCAAATTCCCCGCCACCACCGTCACAAACTCCGCGAACAGAACCACCAATTGCCCCTCCTCCACCATCTTCAATATCTCTTGCTCCAACATCTACTCCTAGGCTTACACCGCCCATTTCTCAACCATCACCTTCTCCCCCGAATTCTACTTCAAGCTTATCTCCATCACAATCCATATCAAGACTATCACCACCTCCCGAGCTTCAACTCCACCTCCGACCGTAAATGCTTCCGGTCCTAGTGCACCAGAAAGTTCTGCCTCCCCTAATAGTGGCATTGGTGTAGGAGGTACAGTTACTATAGGAGTAGCTGTAGGGATCATAGTGCTTGGCCTTATAGGGCTGGCTGGCTGGTGGTGCTTGAGAAAGCAGAGGAAAAAGAGTCGTACTCGGCTTAACAGTGGTTACGTTATGCCATCCCCACTAGGCTCTTCCCCAAGAGATAGATTTTTTAATCGCCCATTGTTGATTCGGAAGTACCTGCTTGTTTGTTTATTCAGTTTCTTAAGGAATTGTTGATAATTTCGGATTTACTTGTAATTGGAGTTAATGTTTTGATAGTTGTCACATGCTTATAGATTCATCCTACATAAAGACACACTCTTCAGCTCCTCTCATTGGAAGTACTACTGGAACCGGAAGTGATTTTGTTCATTCACCACTGGCGATGGCAGAACCTGGCGGATTAGGCAATTCGAAGTCATTGTTTTCGTATGAAGAATTAACCGAGGCTACAAATGTTTTTTCAGACCAAAATCTTTTGGGTGAAGGTGGATTTGGGGCTGTTTACAAAGGGTGCTTACCAGATGGAAGGGAGTTGGCTGTAAAGCAGCTAAAAATCGGTGGGGAGCAGGGTGAACGAGAATTTAAAGCCGAGATTGCAATTACTAGTCGTATACACCATCGCCATTTGGTTTCACTTGTCGGTTACTGCATCTCTGAGAATCGGAGACTGCTCGTGTATGATTACGTCCCGAATAATAACCTTTATTTCCATCTTCATGGTAAGGCCATAATTAAGCTTTTATTTGAAGAATTGACCAGTTGCATTGGACTGCTGATCTGATATGTCTTACTCCTCGGCCCTCGCTTTTGACAGGAGAAGGTATACCTGTTCTGGATTGGGCAAAACGTGTTAAAATTGCTGCTGGTGCAGCTCGTGGGATAGCTTATCTCCATGAAGACTGTAAGTATCTCCATCCAGATATCAACGGCCAAGAAATAAACAATTTGGTTTATCAAATTGTCAAGTTTATTATTTATGTTGCTTTGATTGTTCGATAACCATATTTCAGGTGATCCTCACATTGTTCATAGAGATATCAAGTCGTCAAACATTCTTTTAGATAACAATTTTGAAGCTCGGGTATGCATGTTTCTCTTTTCCGTGTCATCTCAAACAACATTCAACTGTTGTTCCTTTAATGAGGGGTCTCCCAATTTCTATTTTCCAATCTATGCTACAGGTTTCGGATTTTGGCCTTGCCAAGCTAGCTCTGGATGCAAATACACATATAACAACACGCGTTATGGGAACTTTTGGGTAGGCTTTTTTACCAAAGGCTCATAAGTTATTTCTACTAGATTTTAAGTATAGTAGCTTAAGGTATATAGACTTTCTTATTAACAAATATCGACCACATTTACATTTGTTGTTCAGATACATGGCCCCTGAATATGGATCAAGTGGTAAATTGACTGAAAAATCCGATGTGTTTTCTTTCGGAGTCGTGCTTTTGGAGCTAATTACTGGACGGAAGCCTGTAGATGGTTCTTAATCTCTCGGTGATGAAAGTCTAGTTGAATGGGTAAATTACTGATTTAACCATTCATGAATGTCTTGTTCCAATTTCTAAAGTTCATGTTATACACAAGTATTAATCCATACGAATCAAACTGTAATATTACTTCACTAGTAACACATTAAGGAAAATATTGATGTATCTAGACATGCATGCGACAGGCGTGAGACCAAGGAAAATATTGAAAGACATTCGAGGATGGAATGCTAAAGAAATAACTGAAACTTTTCTCATAAAATTCCTTTTTATGCTTCAGGCCCGGCCTTTACTGAGTCATGCACTGGATAGTGAGGAGTTCAAAGGTTTAGCAGATCCAAAGCTTGGTGGAGACTATGTTGAAAAGTGAAATGTTTCGGATGATCGAGGCTGCCACAGCTTGCTTGCGGCATTCAGCTGCAAAACGACCACGGATGGGACAGGTAGTAAAAGTTTGTTATAGCATGTCTTTTTCTCGTTTCCCTTATCCTAGTCTGAATATTAGAACCATATGGAGTTGGTGTCACCGTTACCGTCACGCCTTTCTTACTTGAGCTATTTTCCTCAGGTTATGAGAGCTTTCGAAAGTTTGGCCACCTCGGATCTAACCAAGGGAATGAAAGTAGGTGAAAGTGAGGTATTTAACTCCGCACAGCAATCTGAAGAAATCAGATGGTTTCGGAGGATGGCTTTTGGCAGTCAAAATTACAGTACAGATTATTTAAGCGAAAAGGGCAACAGCAGGGGTAGTAGCTGAAGAAGAACATGACACACGTATTGACCGGGGCTGGGCCTAAGCAACGCGGGGCTGCCTGTGGTGCGAATTCAAATCGGTATATCAGCTGGACGTTTGGTTTTCAGCTGAAAAACATACAAAGTTGGCCGTTTCTGGAATCAGACAACACCATGATGTGGAAACAGTTTTAGACCCTCCAATATAATGTTAAGGTGTAAGTAGGAAGCTTCTGTTTTAGTTTTACATAAAGTGTCATATATGTATATTATTAATATTTTTGGCTATCCCCATTCAGCCATTTAACTGCAATTCTTGTGTTTTAAATAGTTGATGTCAATTTTGCTCCATCTGAATTTAAAGCTTTTAATAGAGCTTGTACGCAAATTTGCTAGAAAGAATTAAGGAAAAAGGATGCGTCAAAATTAGAGATTGCTTTGTATCAGAAACCTAGCAAGGTGCCGTGCCGCCTTCTCTCTATTCTCTTCTCTGTGAAATAAAAGCTCTAATCGAATAAAAATCTTTTGTCTCTTCTAAGCATCCTTGTATATGCCCCAAAGTAAAAAAACTTAAATTATAAGTCATAACTTTAATTTTAGAATCTCGAATTTTAAACTTTAAATTTTAAAAACTAAAACTTTACATCCAAATCCGTTAATTTTTTTTTAACTTTGAGAAATATATAAAAAATACCAAAAAAGAACAGAATATTTTTGTTCCTCGTCATCTATTACAATTTTCATATGGTTTAAATATATTTTTTAATGATTTCATTTCAAATTCCTAAAACTTCTATAAGTTCACTTTAAATTTATAATACAAATTCCTAAAGCTTTTGTGTGTAAAATCTTGCATCCGTCTGTTCTCAACTGCTTTAAAAATATAAGAACCTGATTTGGTGAGTGATATATGAATTGTTCTCTGGATTTTAAATATAACATATCTAAAACAAGTGAATTAAATTATAAACATAAGTTATCTACAGTTGAGAGATAAATAAATCTTAGTGAGTTTTTTTTTCTCAGCAAATAAAATTTTGTTTAAGAGGGAAATCATATAATTCTTATACCTACATTGTGTGCCTCATTTAAAATCTTCCTACTCTTAATTGGAGGAAAAAACTAATCAAGAACAAAACCAGCACACCACAAAATTTTAATGACTTTTAAGTTAATTCAATAGTGAAATTGTTTTTTGACCCGGTAAAATTTTATTTTAGTTCCTTAAAAATTAAAGTTATAACTTAATAAAATGATAAAATTACAATTTGACTCAAAAAATTAGCATCATCCCTGCCTATTACATGGACAGTGGATCTAATATGTTAAAAAGGAAATAAATAATGTGAATAAAATCTATTACATGGACAGTGGATCTAATATGTTAAAAAGGAAATAAATAATGTGAATAAAATCTATCTGAATTATTCAAATGATCTATATAATGGGTACATACATGTTTATAATTTGATATTCAAGTTTTAAACATTTTTAAAATTATATTTGAACTGATAGTTAACGTTCAAACTAATAACTAAACAGATAAAATGACATGTATGATACTGAATTAACTCGAGAAAGTTAAATGCATATAATTTTCTTAGCGTACAATATTTGTGTTGTACAAACAAGTGGACAACGCCTAGCGGGTACATTTTAGATTGCGGGAGCTAGTTTGTGCTTGTGGCAATGCTATACGTAATCTTCAAGTCACGACTCATAACATGAGTTGAGCAACGCCAATTGCTTCCCCACCTGCCGCATATACAAATCTATGCCTTGCCTTTGGTAATAACCTAGCTAGCCTCCCCTCCCAAGAGGACAAGGAACTGATTCCTTAACAGCAAGAACATGACTTGTGCAACTACAAGTACTCCTTCCCACCTCCGACAACCATATCGATACGGCGATGGAAGACTGCAACACGCTCGTCGCCGATTGCGTAGTCATATGTTGTTGTAGCCAATGCATGATTCTCCAGATCATTGTCTTCGTCTTCCTCAATCTTCCTCGCAAACTAATTCGGAAAACCAAGAGGTACGCCAAGAACAAACTACTAATCGGTCGACGGAGAGGGAAGCGAAGAAAGGAAGAAGGGAAGGTGATAATTGAGCTTGAGATGGTGAAGGGTGGAGTATTCGGAGACGATATACGAGTGGTCGCGAACAATTGCAATTGCATGAGCATGAGTCTTGATTTAACGCAAGCTGGTGCAGCCCAATATGGGGTTCGATATTGTTGTATGCAGGAAGTAGAGAAGGTGTTGGAGGAGTTGTCTCGTAAAGGAGAGTTCGCCTTCGGAAGCTTTTGGGGCAGAACATCACACGACTTAGACGCAACATTATCGTCATCGGCGACGTCGTCATCTGCAGCGTCCGCGTTTCTTCTAGCCAATTATGAGAGATTTGACTTTCTACGCTACGAGTTAGTTGACATGTCTTCTTTGATTTCAGCAGCTAGCTGCTACTAGCTCTCTTCCTCTTTTTTATCACATCAATAATTTAGTCCCTCAAACTAGTCATTCTACTATTACATTACATCAATAATTTAGTCCCTCTATTATAGTGATTGTTTCAAATTAGTCCATCCACTATCAAATGGATCAATTTAGTCAATGTATTAATAAAAAAGAAATAAATTAGATTTTTGTTTTAAATGTCATTTATCGTATAACAGTGTTGATGTTTCTAAAGTTTTTATGATTCTGCAAATGAAATATTTTATTTGTAGTTGAACTGCAAATGTAAAAATGATTTTCATGATTATTTTATCGGTAAATCTTAACTATATTATAAAATTTTAGTCTAATTTGACATTGATTCTTTTAATAGTAGAGTGACTAATTTAAACTAGTCACTATGATAAATGGATTAAATTAATCCATTTAATAGTAAAAGGGTTAATTTGAGCATATTCTTATAATGGAGGAACCTATAAGTTATTTTCACCCCTAATATATATACATATATAGGGATGGCCATGGGTTGGGTTGGGTCGAATTTTTGGTCGATCCACATCCGACCCGAAAATATAACATCTCCATTCAAACCCGACCCAACTCGAAATTTTATGACGTTTCACCCGACCCGAACCAAAACCCAAATTCTAGAGTAAAAACCCGAACCCAATCCGATCCGACATAAATAAAAAATTATCAGTTTTCGCAATTATTCGATAAAATAAAGAGCTAATTGAAAAAAACAAATAAAGAGAGAGCATTATAATAATTATTATATTTTTATTAGACAAAATAAGGAAATAATTGAAATATATATAAAGAGAGGGGCATTGTAGCAATTATACCTAAATATTTAGAATAAAATTAAAAATTACTATTTCGGGTCGGGTCGGGTCGGGTAGAGCATTTTTCACCTTAAACCCAAACCCGAACCAACCCGACCTTTTCCTTAAAAAATCGGACCCGTACCTAAAATTTTCTTTTAAAAACCCCGACCCTATAAGATCGGATCGGGTTGAAACTCATCGGGTATGGGTCAAATGACCATCCCTATACCTATACGAAGATAGGACATCAATATATACCACATGGGGGAGATCCACCTACATCTGTGTGAAATTATAATTTGGATCGGATATAATGGATACTCCTAATTTAATTTGTTTCATTCACAATATTAGAATTCAAACCATTGATTTTATAAGAGTTAGATCAATTAATAGTTGCTGGAAATAATTTTTTAATAAAATATTATTGATAATTTATATTTGAGTTTATAAAGGTAGCATCCTCTTGATTAATATGAAATTCTTATAAAAATCAGAATTCAAAAATCAGGAGACCGATTATGTTTGAAACTAAAAACCAAATCTCACTCAAGCATTGTGATGACAATTTTTTTATTAAATAGAGGTGTATTACATTTCTGTAAAACATATATTTGATTTTGATATAACAAAAAGTTTAAGGACTAATTGTAAAATTAGATAAATTTTTAAGTATTCAAAAGTCGCACAAAATGACAAGGACTTGAACCTAAAATTGTTTCTAAGTTAAAAACTTAAAACTCCAAAATTTCCTAAGTGTTTTCATACTCAAATAACAAAAACGCCCAGACATATCGATACGCTTCTGAGCGTTTCGATGCGAATTTTGATTAATGGAATTTTAATCGCAAAACCTACCGATACAGTTGTCCCCGTATCGATACGGCCTTCATCTGGGTTTGTGTTCTTGGTTACGAGTACCGATACGAACTTCACCTTATCGATACAGGGTGTTGAGATTTTCAAATCTTTGAATTTAATTTTATTACCGTTGCCTTTTCAGTTATTGGAATCACTAATCTTTAAATTTCAGTTAACTCGTATTGTTACGCCCCTTAGGCGTACCGATGCATTTTTCACTAGACTTTTTCCTCAAATTTCAGTGAGCAAAAATCGTATCAATACAGCCTATCCATATCGATACGCCCCTGCTTTTACACTATGTTCGTTTCGATACGCCTTAAAGCGTATCGATACGCCTTTGTACAACGATTCTTTCTTCTTTTGACAGTTACCGATACAGAAGTTTGTGTACCGATACGGTTGGTCACCAAACAGTATTTATTGCGAGAAAATGGTCTCAAACGGCTCTATTGATGATCTCAACCACCCAAACATTTAGAAATAAACGAGGGGATATAAAATCAAGTCTTTAAAGCTTCAACAACAAGAAGTCAACAAGTCTAAAGCATTCAAGCAAAATTCCAACTTACTTTGAGCCTATTAGAGTTATATCCTTTGTAACCCACTTGAGTTGAGCAAATTTGTAATTCTTTATTTCAAGTTGGATTGAGTGTACTTTTATTTAGGCAAATCATTTACCTTTGAGAGGTTTTCATTAGTTTGCCTATCTTTTTGTAAAAGAAAGTGAGTTTGATCAAGCTTTGGGTAGAAAGCTTTGATCTTTGTAACGATTTCCTCCTAAGCCTAGAAAAGGGGAAGAATTTCTTAGTGAAGTTGTTTGAAATCCTTAGATGTGAGCTAAGGTAGTGGATGTAGAGCTTGTTAGAAGCTTAAACCACTATAAATTCCTTGTGTCACATTTTTCATTTATCCTTTTGCTTCCCTTCAATTTTTTAATTGTCTATTCACCCACTCTTGGCCAAACTGAGTTGATTAATCATCCCAACAATTAGTATTAGAGCCTAGCTCATTTGAGGGATTAACCTATACTTGAGATGATCCTAAAGGTGATTTAATCAACCGACATTCAAGCCATGGCGTCTACTTTCGACCACAACTTGTATGAGTCTCAATCTGTCACCAAATCGCCATATTTCAATGGGGATAACTATCCCTATTGGAAGAATCGCATGAATCAAATCCAATGACTACCTCCTATGGGATGTAGTGGAAGACGAACCTACCATACCGATGAAGAGAGAATGCGACCGATTTGTTCCAAAGTCCAAGCTTGAGATGACCGATAAAAAAACGAATGTGCTTACAAGTCAATGATAAAGCTATGTACATGCTCTTTTGTACGTTTGGACCAGACGAGTACTCGAAGATGTCTTCTTGCACGAGGGTAAAGAAGATATGAGACAAGCTCGAGACCACATATAAAGGCGCAAACGATGTTAACGAGACCAAGATTGGACTTCTCAACTTCAGCTACGAAAATTTTAAGATGGAGCCCGATAAGAGCGTCACCAAGATGTTCGATTGTTTCTCCGTCATCATTAACTGTCTCAAAGGCTTCGAAGAAGTCATCCCCGAAGACAAGCTTGTTCAGAAGCTCATCTACTCTTTTTCCGAGTCATGGGATAGAAAGAGGACCGCCATCATCGAGGCCAAAGACCTCAAAACCTTGAATCTCGATGCTCTTATGGGATCTCTTCTAACCCATGAGATCATGAAGGAAGAGAAGATCAGAAGAAGAGAGAAGAAAATAAGATCGAAAAGAATGAATTAGAAAAAAAAAGATGGGAATTACTCTCAATGCTTCACAAGAAAAGAGTGATTCTAGTGAGAAAGAAGATGAAGAAATGACCATGCTAGCCAAATGGTTCACTCAGTTCATGAAGTCTAATCGGGGAAGAAAGTTCCATCGAAGAGAAGACTTCAAGAACAAGAACAATGAGGAGAATGATCAACTCATTTGCTTTGAGTGCAAGAAGCTGGGGCATATAAGGACCGATTGCCCCCAACTCAAAAGGATGAGCTTCGGGAAGAAGAAGAAGCTCAAGGCAAACATTGCTACTTAGAGTGGTGAGGAATCATCCAACGAAGAGGAGCAAGAAGTTGCCAACCTTTGCCCCATGGCTCTTGAAGAATATTCTAAGGTAATCTCTAACTCATCTTCATTTGATTTTATCTTTTGATGAACTTCAAGAAGCATACGATGAGTTACAAGAGGTTTATAACGAGTTGGTGGAAAAGTTTAAGAAATCGATTTTGAAAAATAAGAAAATAATTTCTAATTTGAAAAACCAAAACGATTATCTTTCTAAAACCAACTCTGAACTTGAAAAGAATTTTTTTGACTTACAACAAAAACAAATGATTTTGAAAAGAAAAATCATGATTTAAACAACCTTTTTTTCTAAAATTTATGATGATCACCCCAATAAGGTGAGTGATCTTAAAGTTTCTCTAAGCAAGGTTGGGAAACAAAGTTTTGAAAAAACAAGTTCTTCAAAACCTAACTATGTAAATAGAAACATTAATGGGTACAAACAAAGAGGCTTCCCAAGGCCCTCATATGGTAAGAAAGTTAGAAGTGTATGGGTTCCTAAGGAACTAATTGCTTCTAACAACATTAGTGCTTTGTCTTCTTGGATTCCCAAGGGAACCAAGATTTTGGGAGCTAATATTCATGGACCCAAAATGACTTGGGTACCAAAAACCAATGCTTAATTCTTTTTTGTAGGGGGCATTGCTATAAGGCCAAAGCCATATGTGCAAATTTGTGGTACCTTGATAGTGGATGCTCGAGACCCGTAACCCGTGACAAGAGTCGGTTCTTGGAGCTAAAATCAAAAAGTTGAGGAGTAGTGACTTTCGGTGACAACTCCAAAGGCCCCATTGAAGGAATTGGTTCCATTGGTAATCACTCTTATATCCTTATAGACAATGTTTTATATGTCAATGGTCTAAAACATAACCTTTTGAACATAAGCCAACTTTGTGATAAAGGTTTCAATGTTCTTTTTGATTTAAATGGTTGCAAAATTTTAAACATTGAAACTAACAAAATTGTGCTTATTGGTCATTGCATAGGAAACATATACATGGTGCATTCATTCATATTTCAAATGCATGTTTTGTTGCAAAAGATGAGCATGATTCATGGTTATGTCATAAAAAACCAGAGCATGCGAACATGAGTGTTTTAGAAAAAATAGTTTCAAAAGATCTAGTAAGAGGTTTGCCTAAAATAAAGTTTTCTCTTGATAAAATTTGTGATGCTTGTGCAAAAGGCAAACATAAAAGAGTTTCTTTCAAACCTATTAATGATGTTTCTACTAGTAGAGTTTTACAATTGGTTCATATAGATCTTTTTGGCTCTATTAGGACTATGAGCTTGGGTGGAAAATCATATGCATTTGTTTTAATAGATGATTACTCTAGATACACTTGGGTTCTATTCTTAATTACCAAGGACGAGGCTTTAGAAAAATTCATCAAACTTTTAAAAATTACTCAAAATGATATTGGTCAATCTATTTCTCATATTAGAAGTGACCATGGTACCGAATTTCAAAATTCAGGCATTGAGGATTTTTGTAATTCAAATGGTATAAGCCATAATTTTTCCGCTCCTCATACTCCTCAACAAAACGGGGTAGTTGAGAGAAAAAATCAAACCTTAGAAGAAATGGCTAGAACCATGATTTGTGAAAACAATTTTCCAAAGTATTTTTGGGTGGAAGCCACTAATACCGCTTGTTACATTGTAATTCTAGTAAGGATTAGGCTGATTTTAAAGAAAATGCCTTATGAGAGTTTAAAATCCAAAAAGCCTAACATTAGCTATTTTCATCCTTTTGGATAAATGTTTTGTTTTAAATAATAGAAAAGGCAATTTAGGCAAATTTGATGCTAAAAATGATGAAGCTATTTTCTTAGGTTATTATTTAAACTATAAAGCTTATCGTGTATTTAATAAAAGAACATTGGTAGTTGAAGAGTGTATATATGTGGTTTTCGATGATAACCTCCTTCCAATGAAGGATTCTTATGATGATGATGATGATGTAGAAAATTTTGAAGCCAATGATGGTGGGAAATCATCAAAGGTAGATGAAGTTCCTTTCAAATAAAAAGAAGCACGAGATCCACCTCTAGAAGCCTTGAAGGATATGACTCTAGAGGGGAAAAGAGTGAGCTACCCAAGGGAGTTTAACTATGTCAAAGATGATGAAATTTTAGGTGATCCATTCAAAGGGGTAACCACTAGACTTTCTCTTAAAAATACTTGTAATGTGCATTTATCTCATGTATTGAGCCTAAAAATATCAAAGAAGCATTAAAAGATGATTATTGGATATTGGCTATGCAAGAGAAGTTAAATCAATTTGAGAGAAGTCAAATTTGGACACTAATTGATAGGCCTAGTAATAAGTCTACCATAGGAACTAAATGGGTTTTTAGAAACAAGCTAGACTTGTTTCTCAATGTTACACTCAAGAAGAAGGAATTGATTTTGATGAAACCTATGCACCTGTAGCTAGAATGGAAGCTTTGAGGATGCTTCTTGCATTTGCATGTTATCATGAATTCAAGCTTTTTCAAATGGATGTAAAAAGTACTTTTCTAAATGGTTTTATTAATGAAGAAGTGTATGTAGAACAACCACCCGGTTTTGAAGATACAAAATATCCAAACCATATTTTTAAATTTTCAAAAGCTTTATATGGTTTGAAACAAGCTCATAGAGCTTAGTATGAAAGGTTGTTAAGTTTTTTAATTGAAAAAAGGTTTTGAAAAAGGAAAGGTGTATACTACACTCTTTATTAAAAAATGGCAAAGTCATTTTAGTAGTTTAAATTTATATTGATGATATAATTTTTAGTTCTACTAATGAATTGTTTTGCCAAGATTTTGCTAAGTTAATGCAAGGTGAGTTTGAAATGAGCATGACGGGGGAGCTCTCATTCTTTTTGGGACTCCAAATCAAAAAATGAAGTGTTAGGATATTTATTTTGATATAATAATTTGAAAAATGTTTTTGGACTTGTTTGAATATTTTGAAAACTTATTTAAAGTCCAAACAAACTTGAAAAAATTGTTTCAAATGAATTCCATCTTAGCCGATCTTTTTCTAAACAGGTATGATCCATTTTTCCACTAAAAATTCTATTTTCCAGACTTCAAGGCAAAAAGGATCGATCCCCTAAATAAAGGGATCGATCCATTGGTTGACAATTTCAATGTACTTTTTCACTTCCAGCCTTTTAGTGCAAAAAGATCAATCCTCTGGTTTATAGGATCGATCATTTTGTTTCAACGGTCATATTTGTATGAAAAATGATCGATCCCCTTGGTAAAAGGATCGATCCCTTTAGTTATAAATGCTGAAATTTTTGTAGGTAACGACTATTTCGCATCCCCAACGGCCATGACTTATCCCCAACGGCTAGAAACCCATTCCACACTATATAAACACTACAAGGACAATTAAAGAAGACAAGAGAACACATCCAAGCAACATGGTCAAGAGAATTTGAGTCCAATTCTTATTTCTTTCAATTCTCTTGTATATAGTGTTTGAAAGAGTGCTTAATTGTAAATCCTTTGTACTCTTGTGAGCTTAAATTCTTGTAAACACCCACCTAAGTGAGGTTTTAGAGTTTACACAAATCCCTTGTAAAAAGAGAGGTTCTAGTTTAGCCTTAGAGAAAAACTAGAGTAGTTCTATCTTAGCCATTGAAAAGATAGGGTTGTAAGGTTATCCCTTTGACCTCAAAATGAAGAATTCATGGTAGTGAATTGGAAAATCCTTAGTGGTGTGCTAAGGTAGTGGATGTAGACTCCATTGAGGGAGTTGAACCACTCTAAAATCATTGTGCACAATTGTCTACTATTTTCTAGTTTTAGCCAATTATTCGGGAAGCAATTTCAACCCTCTTGACGATTTTTAGAGATCGATTCGAGCACGCAACGAGCTTAACATGAAGGATGACATCTTCATCAATCAAGCTAATTACATCAAGAATATGCTCAAGAAGTTTGGCTTGGAGAATGTGAAACCTTAAGCCACACCAATGAGCTCTTTTACAAAGCTTGACAAAGATAAATGAGGTAAGTGTGTTGATTTAAAGCTTTATCGCTCTATTATTGGATCTTTGTTTTATCTTACCGCAAGTAGATCGGATATCATATTTAGTGTTTGCTTATGTGCTAGATTTCAAGCTAGTCCTAGAGAATCACACCTTATAGGTGTTAAGAGAATCTTTAGATACCTTAGAGACACACCTTGTTTAGGCCTTTGGTATCCTATAGATTCCTCCTTTTATTTGCATGCTTATTCAGATGCGGATCATGAAGGTTATAAGATAGATAGAAGAAGTACCTTCAGTACTTGTCAATTCCTAGGTAGTATGCTCATATCTTGGTTCCCTAAGAAACAAAGTGTAGCATTATCTACCACCGAAGCGGAATATATATCAGCCGAAAGTTGTTGTGCTCAAGTCTTTTGGATGAAACAACAACTTTTAGATTATGGAATTGATGTAGGTATCATTCCTCTTAAGTGTGACAACACTAGTGCTATATGTCCAAGCAGATAGAGATAAGATATCATTTCATTAGAGATCATGTCTTGAAACACGATGTTGTTCTAGAATCTGTAGGCACCTTGAATCAATTAGAAAATATCTTTACCAAACCTTTAGACAAAGATCGTTTTGGTCTCTTAGGAGAGAGTTAGGTTTAACTAGTCTTTCTTGAGCCTTAGAGCCTTTTTGGTCTTAAAATTTTGCTTGAATTTGGTTGATTGCTTTGCTTATGTATTTTTTGCTCTTATATGCATCTATGCTTGTTGCTAGGGGAGTATGCATCTGTTTTAGCTTATACATGATGTTCATACATATTTGCATGCATTTCGATTCGATTAAGTTGAATTTTTAAGCACATTGCAGCAAAAAATATTGGCTCAAGGGTACTAATACGGGCTAACGAGTATCGGTACGGGTATCATGAGACAATTTCGGTACAGGTTGACCTGTACCGGTACAGTGTCACGTATCGAAACGGCTAAAAATCGTTTCGGTACGGTGTTCTAATACGCACATGTGGCGTATCGATACGAGTAATCGCTGGAGAGTTAAATGGGCATTAAAAGAGGGTTTCCAACTTTAAATCAAACTTTACTTTTCTCTTAAATCCTAGATACATTTTTCACCTATATAAACCCATCCAAACCCTTTAATTTTTCACAAATCATCGAAATCTTTTGAGGGCTTTGGGTTCTTCATTGAACCCTAGCAAAATCATCAAGATTTGTGCATCATCATCTCCTCATTCCATCCATAATCTCATACTCAAGGTATAAACTTCTTTTCTTTATTTTTTAATTTCCTTCTTATTTTTTTCATTTTTTGTTTCTAATTTATATATTTAGTATGTATATGAAATGTTTTTCAAAAATTTTGTAAAAACTTTTTCAAATCTGAAATTTTTTTGTTCGAATATAAAATTATATCATATATTTTCAACTCTGTTTTTCAGTTTTCTTTTTACCAAAAATTCTTTTTATACTTGTATATGATTTTAAACTATACAATATAGTTTTTTTCATTACCTTGATTATTGGATTGTTCATTGGATTGTTATAGGTCCTAAGAAAAGACAAAAAAAATGACATCTAGTTCCAATCCTCCTAATCAAAATCTCGAAATTCATGGTAATAGACCCAACCTCGCCCATATTTTCCAAAATTGTTTTAATGAGGCAAGATTTCCAAATGCTATGGATCGTTTTAAACATTATCAAGGTTTTAAAATCTTCCGTGAGCATAAAGTTTTGATCCCGTTTTTATCTTCGGAAAGATTTTAATTTAAATATCTTGAGTTGATGCAACAATGGAAGTTCATGCAATTTTTAGCCTTACCCGGGATCTTATACCCAAACCTTGTTTTGATTTTTTACTCCAATGCCTAGTGTGCTTATAATCAAGATAGATCCGAAGTTGTTGCTATCGAATCTTATCTTATGGGTAAAAAGTTTCAAATTGATTTTTTGATTTTAGCATTTTTTTTTTGGTTTTGAGGATGTAGGAATTGATAATGAGGACTCGTTGGGACATGTTCTTGGTGGCTCCATGACCGTGCTTGATGCTCATGATCGTATCCTTTACTTGTTTATCACTTAGTGGCGGTGGAAAATTATCAACAATCCGCCAAGTCAACGACTTTTGGATTCGTTGCTTCCGTAAGGGTAAGCGACCGAACCTTGCTCAAATGTTTGCAGAGATCATATTTCTTGTGCAAAACTGCCATAAAACTCTTGTTTCGTCCTTCACCTATGGGACCGCTTTGAGCTATTTGTTTCACAAGATTGGAATTGATTGTTCTTATGATGTT
The DNA here is from genome assembly GCA_019671005.1 of Hibiscus mutabilis. Taxonomy (NCBI): domain Eukaryota; kingdom Viridiplantae; phylum Streptophyta; class Magnoliopsida; order Malvales; family Malvaceae; genus Hibiscus; species Hibiscus mutabilis. The sequence continues at coordinate 2,118,977 of CM033716.1, forward strand.
GTCAAACCTCTCACTGATCCTTTTGACGAGCATTCTCTCCACTGAGCAAAGTTTTCATACTAGAATGGAGAATAGATTTGAGCTGCGGATCTACCTCAAGGCGTTCAAACCGATCCGGTGGTGGCTCCTCAAGCAGTTCCAATTTAAGAAGTTCCAATAGCCCAACCTTCTCTTGATGCTCTCATGACTTATCTCGACTGGAAGTTTTCATCTTTGGACACTACCGTGACCTCCGATTTTGCCGCTATTGACATTTGTTTTACATCTTTGGAGGAGAGAGTCACTTCCATTGAAAATCGTGAAGCTTCGATAGATTTATCTCTTACCGCCTTTTATGGGGAGTGGCAACAATCTCTTGGGACCCATGCCAATGATAAAGATGGGGATGAAGAATTAGAAGATGATGAAGACGCTCCTTAGGCTCTTGCATCTCATGACATATCATATTAGGATTAGTTTTATGCATTTATGTCTTTATGTTTTGAACTCTTATGCTTTGGTTTATTTTCTTTGGTTTATGTTTTTAAGTTTTAAGTTGGAGTTTATTATGTTGCTTTGAACTATGCTTTGATTTTTTTTAATGAATATCTATGTTGTTTCCTTTAATGCTTGGAGTACATTTAATGTTTATATCTTGCTTTATTTATATCCTATTGATTTTGATATAATAAAAAGGGAGAAGTAAAGAGCACTTATAAATTTTTCAAAAATATATCTTTTAGTCTTAGAGAAATTGGAGTATTTTAAACTTACTTAAAAATTTACTTTGGTTTTGTTATATCAAAAATGGGAGATTATAAAATTTATATTTGATTTTTGATATAACAAAGAGTTTAATGATTAATTTGTAAAATTGTATAAACTTTTAAGTATTCAAAACTCTCACAAAATGACAATGATTTGAACCTAAAATTGTTTCTAAGTTAAAAACTTAAAACTCAAAATTTCCTAAGTGTTTTTATACTCAAATAACCAAAAATGCCCAGGCTATCGATATGCTTCTGAGCGTTTCGATATGACTTTTGACTATTGGAATTTTAATCGCAAAAACATACCGATACGGTTGTCCCCATATCGATACAACCTTCATCTGGGTTTATGTTCTTGGTTACGAGTATCGAAACGGTAACCAAGTATCGATACGGGCTTCATCGTATCGATACAGGGTGTTGAGATTTTCAAAACTTTGTATTTAATTTTATTACCGTTGCCTTGTCAGTTATTGGAATCACTAATCTTTAAATTTCAATTAACCCGTATCGATACGCCCCTTAGGCGCACCGATGCATTTTTTACTAGAATTTTTCCTAAGATTCTAGTGAGCAAAAATCATATCGATACGGTCCATCCGTATCGATATGCCCTTGCTTTTACACTAGGTCTATTTTGATACGCCTTAAAGTGTATAGATACACCTTTGTACAATGGCTCTTTCTTCTTTTGAAAGGTACCGGATGTTCGTGTACCGATACGGTTGGTCACCAAACAACATTTATTGATGATCTCAACCACCCAAACGGTTAGAAATCAATGAGGGGATATAAAATCAAGTCTCCAAAGCTTCAACAACAAGAAGCCAACAAGTCTAAAGCATTCAAGCAAAATTCCAACTTACTTTGAGCCTATTAGAGTCATATCCTTTGTAACCCAATTGTGTTGAGCAAATTTGTAATTCTTTATTTCAAGTTGGGTTGAGTACACTTGTATTTAGGCAAATCATTTACCTTTGAGAGGTTTTCATTAGTTTTCCAATCTTTTTGTAAAAGAAAGTGAGTTTGATCAAGCTTTGGTTAGAAAGCTTTGATCTTTGTAACTGTTTCCTCCTAAGCCTAAAAAAATGAAAGAATTTCTTAGTGTAGTTGTTTGAAATTCTTAGTCGGGAGATAAAGTGGTGGATGTAGAGCTTGATAGAAGTTTGAACCACTATAAATTCCTTGTGTCACATTTTTCATTTATCCTTTTGCTTCCCTTCAATTTTTTAATTGACTATTCACCATCTCTTGACCAAACCGAGTTGATTAATCATCCCAACAATTCCTATATCCGAATTCGAACCCATACAAGATGAGTAGGGCTGTAAATGAACCAAACTTCAGCGAATCGTTCGTGAACCATTCGATGGGAAGTTTGTTTATGTTAATTTATTTATTAAACAAACGAACATGAACAAGATTTTCTGTTCGTTTAATTAAATGAACGAACACGAACAAAGGGCTCTTTCGTTCATTTACATTCGTGAATGTTCGGTAATCCATTCATTTATGTTCGTTTAAATTTATTCACTATATTCATGTATATTTTATTATTTTTCATGACTAAAGTATTATAATTGAAAAAAACATTATTCACATATGTTTGTTCATTTGTGTTTGTTTACGTTCGTTTATCATTTAAAGAACGAACATGAACAAACACAAACAAGCTATATTCCTTAATAAACAAACACGAACAAGAAATTATGTTCGTTTAGTTATTCGTGTTCGTTTATTTGTTCAGTTAAAATTAAATGAACGAACATGAACATACCCTCGTTCGTGTTCGTTCGGTTTATTTACAGACCTAAAGATGAGACAAAATAAGCATCCTTAGTCACTATACCAATTAATGAAAATCTGACAACAAATTCTTTGTTTTCATTTTAAGACAAAAAGATGCATATTATAACATAACTATGTAATGTGATAAAAAGACAAACTAATCCCTCACATCACCAGATATACTCGTCTCCTGTCTTCTCTTTGTCGTTATATCTAGGTGAATTGCACCGACGTCTACAAATTATAGGTTAAATTATCAATTGGTCTTTAAACTTTAAAAGATTCAAATTAAGCCCCTCAACTATTAACCCCTTTTCAATAAAAATTATATTTAAGACACAAAATGTTTTAAAAATTTTGCACAATCCTTTTTATCTAAATTTTAAATCTTAAATCATACGACATAAACCTCTAAACCTTAAATTACAAATGTGTAACAATTTATGTTATAATTGAAGTATTTTAGATTTACAATTCATTATGAAATCATTTATCTGTGTCAACTTTATAAAAAATAATTTTAACTTTTCCTTCGTATAATAAATACAAAAAATATAAAAATAATAATAATTTATGCTCTACTTTAATTCTTTAATAAATAATTTATTTTATATATTCATTTAAAGTAATTTTATAAAGTTAAATCTATTAAATAGTCCCAAAAAATGACGTTTATTCTAAAATATTCGAGTTTTAAATAATTTTGTATGCAGTTGTGTGTTATCAAAAACTATTTACAAAGTGTTATAAAAAAACTATTGCCAAATTAATTTTATAAAGTTAATTTTCGTTTTTCTTTCTTTCGTTTCCCCTTTTTTACGAATAAAACTAATTATGCAAAAACAATATTTTATTTTCTTAATTAAGAATAATATCTTGTTGGGTATTATTTCATGCACAAAGTTTACACAAGCGTCTTAGTTTTAGAGTTTAGAGACTCTATTTAGGGTTTAGAGTTTAGGAAATTAAGTGAAGTAGTTTTGAATTTAGGAGTTGTTGGTAGAATTTTGGGTTTAAGGTTAAAATTTAGGGTTTATAGCTTAAAACCTAAATCCCTAACTATATTACCCTAAACCTTAAATTTTAAACCTCATACTAAAACCCCTAAACCCTAAACCCTAAAATTAAGGTTTTGTTTCCACTGCTTGTGTATGAGATAATAATCTTATCTTATTTTATATCCTTAAATTAGTGCAAAAAAATTATACTAAATAATAGTATCAAATATTACCCATTTTCACAGTTTGGTGCACTGGCAAGGCACATTGCTCTTCCAATAAAAAAGCTCGAGTTTGAATTTTGAAGACGACATTGCTGAAAAGAAGAGCCACGAATTCCGAATATAGATCATTTTCTCTTGAAAGAAAGAACTACAAATTCCGAATATGAACCATAATACGAATATGTATTATATTAAAAAATATTACCCAATTTTGTACGTATTTACTCAATTTTTTTAAAAAAAGAAAGAAATATGACACCAACAAATAAGTATAGTATTTCTTTAAGTATTTTGATGGTGATGCATGTCGTCCGTCATGAACCAACATCTAATGAAGGAGAAAAGTACAAACGCTAAAAAGATCTGATTAGAATGATAATGATAATTTGAGGATTTAATTAAAACATTTAAAACTTTGTAAATCAGTCTAGAATTTTGGTTCATAATTTAAGGAGATTTTGGGCAATTAACCCGAATATTAGTCAAACGACAAAACACGGTTTTCTACTTTTCATAGTTTGAGGAACCCATATGGGACAGACACGGAAAACCCCGCGCGTCTTTAAAGAATCTCTCAACTCCAACTCCAACTCATTTCAATTGAATTTATTGAACAATCTCAATCTTGTACATCTTCTTGTTCTTCTCCGACATGGCGATGAAGACCGGCGGCGTCCAATCCGGAGACCAACTGAAGCAGCTGAGAGACATATTCACGCGCTTCGACATGGATTCCGACGGCAGCCTCACCCAGCTCGAGCTGGCGGCTCTCTTGCGTTCCTTGGGTCTCAAGCCCAGCGGTGACCAGATCCACATTTTGCTATCCGACATGGATGCTAGCGGCAATGGTTTGGTGGAGTTCGATGAATTGGTCAGCGTCATCATGCCGGATCTCACTCACCAGATCTTGATCAACCAGACGCAGTTGTCGGAGGTTTTCCGAGCGTTTGATCGGGATGGGAATGGGTTCATTACGGCGGCTGAGCTTGCCGGCACCATGGCTAAGTTGGGTCATCCGTTGACCTTCCGGGAACTTTCCGAGATGATGAGAGAGGCGGATTCAAACGGAGACGGCGTCTTGAGTTTCAATGAGTTCGCAAATATCATGGCCAGGTCGGCTGCCGATTTTCTTGGTCTTAAACTCGAGCATTCAGTTAAGTAATTCAGTTAACTATGTCCATTGACATAGTACATTGTTGGATAATAAATATGATTCCAATTCAATCACTTCATTTCTTCTGGATTTATGTATCTTTAATTTGAGTGAAATTATGTTGAATTAATTATTCATTGAAAGAAACATGATCCGACATCTTCAGGTCAAGGTACTTACAAGTAACAACATTAATTACTCAACCATGTACAGTATTTTTCATAAACCCAGAAATTTTGTAAATTAAAAATTACAATTCAAAGAACTAATAGGGTTGAAATTTAATATCGCTTAAGTAGACTTCGAATTCGAGATTTATGTATACAAAAATTTATTGTTAAGAGACTTTTCTACTACAACCAGATGTACGATGCTAATCAATCTAAATTAATTAGGACAAAGTCTTAAAAAATTAGGAAGGCAACTAAAAAATGACGGCTTAAAGCTGCTTTATCCTTCCAACTTGTAACCCGACTCGAGCCCTAATCTTTTCCGAGAGAGGATAACAATCTTTCTTTGTCGGTCTTCTAGAAACCAGAGGGAGTTTAAGCGTAATTTTTCCAATTTTGATACCTGTTAGAGACTAATAAGAAAGTATTTATTGTTTTTTATGGAGTGGTATGATATGATAATATTTATTTATATTTTTTTAAACCTTTAATAAAATCCATATGGGCTCAAACACAATCTTATAGAAAACATCATCCTTTTTTACGGAAGGGAGTCGCTGGTTACATTTAAAAAGTAATTATTGTTTGAAAAGTAAATATCGAGTCATATTTTACTGATAATATCATTTAAAAGAGAGATAAAAAATAATTATGAGATGTAATATTATATTACCTTTGTTTAGTTTATTTTATATAATACTTTATTAAAATATTTTTAATGTTAAAGTTGTGTATCATTTTAATAAAATATTAAAAAGACTAACTTGTATTAGAATAACGGTTTCATCGTTAAATAGGTGCTCAAACTATATTATTTTTTTAGTTAGGTATTTAAATTATTTTTTGGGCATTTAAGGTTCACCATTAATTTTTACCGTTAAAAGACACATGTCATCTCTTGAGAATTTTAAAATTATATTAAAAATAAATAAAATTACTTAATTTTTAGAAATTCTAAGCTTTACAGATTTCACAAAACAACTTTCAAATTTCAAAATCCCTAACTCCTTAAAACCTAAATCTCGATTTGGGCCGATTCTGCCGCCGATTATCACGCCGCCGCCCACCACATCAGTCGCCGGACCATCACGACCATTTCTCCCATCACTCCGTCGCCGCAAGTGGACTGACGTAGTGCGGATCGCTGAAATTATCGAATAATTCTTTCAATCGATTCGCGACGAATGGCGACCGAAGAGGCGACAAACGGCGTGTCGGTTGTTCGACGAGGAGAGAGCGCTTCATTCCGTCGCCAGCAATGCGCCCAACTCCGGCGGGAGTGGACGAATTTGGGAGTTTAGGGATTTGGAGACTATTTTGTGAATATTTGAAAATTTTAGGATATATTTTTATTTTGTTTTATTAATTTTATTTATTTTTAATATAATTTTTGGAATTTTCAGGAGATGACACGTGTTTTTTAACGAAAGAAATTAACAGTGAACCTTAAATGGGTCACGAAATAAAACTTTAGGTCCCAATTTAGCCCAAAAAATAGTTTCGGCGCCTAATTGAAAAAAATGGTATAGTCTGGGCACCTAACTAAAAGAATAGCATAATTTGGGCACCTATTTACCTATTTAGCCTAGAATAACCCTAAAATTTTCGGATACTAAATCATATAATCAAATTATTCGGTGTGAAAGCTTCAATTTTTTTAGGTGAAAAGGGTATAATTGTATAAATCAAGAAGAATTATACATCATATTATTATTACATACCTGATTAAAAGTCTTCTTAAATTTAATTGAAGTAAAAGAATACACGTAACAATAAAGAAATAAAGTAAAACAACTTACAAAAAAAAGTAAAATACATCTTTTATTATCACATATCTTATTAAAAAAAAATTTAATTTAATTGAAATAAAAGAATACACGTAACAATAAAGAAATAAGGTAAAACAACTTACAGAAAAAGTAGAACACATCCCATAAGACATATCAATAATATTAGGCGGTGGGTGATCGAAACAAATTGTTTTCAGACTATCAAATCGCACCAATTTAATCAAAGCATCCGCTATTTTATTTCCATCAACGTGATAGCTTCACTTTTAAAATGATTTATTATCATTAAATTTATTTAATTTTAAGTTACTAATAAATAATAGTTATACTTTTATAAAAAAAATAATTTATGACAAGTTAGTATTATTATCATCATTATTATTAATTTATAATTATTTAAAATATTTACATATTTACTTTTTTTTTACAATAACAACAAAATTTTATTAATAAAAACAATAAATTAGAATTACAACACACTTAAGTATAGAGAAAAATAAGAACAATAATCACCAAAAAAATCTCATACATAAAACAAAAATATTACACTCAAAGATACGAAAAAAATAAAATCTTTTCTTGAAAATAACGTCTAAAGAAGCCAGTAACCTTTATAAAAACTTATTGTCTCTGTTGAACGAGACGCTTTACGAAGTGATAAAAGTGTGGTGAGCAAACCAAACTATCTGGCATACTGCTTCGCTACATAATTTTGATTATATTGGCAACCAAACTTTTATCAAAGAGGAAATCGGACTATACGTGACCACTGACAAACCAATAAAAAAATAAATATCGTGAGAGTCTTTGTGCGAGTACCAAAACAGCCACAATTGTATGCGAAAAACGTACTAAAAATTATAAAAACGCATCATAAGAGCAGGAAAAAAAGTACCACAAGAACTATTTTATTCAAACAACAATTATTACATAATCTAGATTGTGTGACCAAATAACAATAAAAATCACTATTTTAATTGAGGTTATTATTTTATACCTTAACAGTATAAAAAAGTTTTTATAAATAATTTTATTTTATTTTAAAAAATAAAATTTAAATCTCTAATCCTAAAATTTAAAAAAACCCTACTACCTAGTTGCACCTATCATCTCGCATAACTCCTCCGGCTGCTAATAATAAAACCATAATTTAAAACAAAATGAGACTTAATTGATATGTATAAATACTATTTTATTCGATTTTATTAATTTAAAATAATTTTTATATATTTAATCTAATATCATTAAGTGTAATTTCCTTTCTCATGATATAATTCACCCAACTGCAACCCTTAATTTTAATACCTCCATTATAATATCTAAACTCGGCACTACGATAATAATAAATCTCTATTTCTAATCTCATCTCAAATGTTGTGTTGGAACTATTAGTACGAGAAATCCTCTTTATTTTACAGAGATATATCTTCGGACATATACAATTATTATGGTAATACAAATAACTTTTTTATCGGACAACGGTAATTATAAGAAAATACAAAAAAAACAAGAAAAATTATATTGAACGTATAAAACTTCAAAAAAAAAATGAAGCCGAAACAACTGCAATGTGTGTAAATCTATACCCTAAACCACTATTCTCACATCTGCACTACTTACAAATCTCCTGGAAGATAGAGTTATTTAAAAGAATAAAGATATACAATATCCGGATGCTCGCCTCTCTGTAAATTTCTGCCATGAAAATACTGTACATGATCGTTTCCGAGCTGTGATGTGTTGCTTATAGTGCAGGCAGATTTTGGCCATAATGTCACCTCACATCCAGTTTCTGCATGGTTCTCAATTTCGTCTTTGGCTTGCTTCTCGCCGGCTTGCTGCTCGTCGTGCTGTGAAGCCAACAGTTGTTGGCCGGATGGATCTTTGGCGCACCATTTCGACATAGGCCGGATCATCCGACAGCCCTTCATGTCTTATCCACTGTATCATTCCATGGTACATCGGAAAGAAGCGCATCTGAATTGCATTGTATAAGAAGTATGGAGTAAGGGTGGCGATGACGACAAAAAGTGTGATGAACCAGTACGAAGGAGCTGGGGCAAGAGCTTCGACGAAAACTCTGTAGGCATCGGTGGAGAAACTGGGAGGCAAGAGACCATACACCACTTGAAACAGGTACCAGAATCCAATGGAACCCCAGATGACAATATGTTGTATCAAGGTGAAATAACTAATCGAAAGGGCCAGCTGCAGGTTCACAACCCAGACAATGCATGTGTACATTGTTCCCGTAAAAATGTCTCTACTAGCAGTTTTCCCGTCATCGTTGAAGGCTGGCTGCTCTAGTGCTCGAGCGCAAAAGAAAAATACGATTATGGCACTGTAAAATCCATTGAACATCCAGCTCACAATGCGCCGCCAGCTGAAGAGAACGTTCTGCACTCCTTCTTGGTATAACAGAGGAAACTGCCACAAATTAAATGCATAGAAGAAGCGGTTAATTAATAAAACATCCATCTCTCACAATATATATATATAACAGAAAACTCGAAAAGCCACCTACCTTGAGACAAAACCGTGGAGATACGTCCTGGTCAAAAACTCCCATAGCAATTACGGGAAGTGATGAGAAGAAGACGTTGTAGAGTGACAGATACCAATCGTTGTAGGCAGGTTGTGCTGAAAACGACGCATACAACTCGTATAGAAAGATTGTGAAACCGAATGCAATGTTCTTGTAGAAAAAGTAGCATATCTGTCACCACAACAATAAAAAGGCAATTAGGCTTTTTAAGTCAAATCGATAACTTCTTCAACTTCAAATGTTTTATTAACTTCATGAATCACCAGTGAGTTGAGCAACAGAATGAATGTATTACCATTGATGAAATTCTCCTGTAACACCAATGTCCATGCACAAGTAGCAAGCGTTCCAAGTATCGAAACTGAGCGATTGCTATATCACTTGACATCACTGCCTGCATTAGACAATAATAACAAAAATCAGAAGATCGTGGCGAATTTAACTTCCTTCAGCTATACCATACTCCCATCGCTCAACTCGTAAATAAAGCCATAAAGGACTGTATCAGTGTTTATTTACTTTTTTAGACTTCTTTAAACTCGAAACACTAGAGTCAAAGCATTGCCAATTAAATACCTGCATTCCTTCCACACCACTGATTCCAATTCCAATGTCCGCTTCTTGAAGCATTCCCACATCATTAGCACCATCTCCGATAGCTAACGTTGTTTTCCCGGTTCCGGTTTTTACTAGTCTTGTAACCTATGAATTTCAGTTTTGTCATTTAAAGAGATAATTATTTACTTGAAGCAAGGACTAAATATGACAAAGGGGAACTGGAATCAAGAACCAACTCAAAACTGACTTAGTAACATCACCGGAAAGATGTGAACGTACCAATGCCTTCTGTTTGGGTGAAGAGCGGCAGCAAATTACAGATGCACAACCAATGGCAAGAGCTAGAAAATTTTGCTTCATATCATCCTCTAGAGCATAAGCAAGCGATTTCCCATCAATAATTAAGGCAAATGCCTCAGACATTGCACTTAATGCAGAGACCTGAGCCTTTCCTGAAGCTATCTGTTCAAGGACACTTTTTCTCGATGCCTAAAAGAACAGTCGTTCCATCAATACCGATACAAATAAACTACGCACAACATATAAATTACACATGCAGACACTCATGAAGCACAAAATCCATATAAAATAATCATTTTACCTTGATGATAGCATCCTTGTCTCCGGTTTTCTCCAATGACTGGATTTCTGGAGCATCTAAAGTAATTATAATTTGCTTCATTCCTTGTCTAAGCAAACTACAAGCGTAACTGCAAATTTATAAACTTTGGTTAGAGATCAAAGCGAGTTAATTAAAGTAGGTTTTATTTTAAGCAGTAACAGAAAAGGTGAAACTCAGGAACCATACCCGATATTGATGGCTGTCTCCATCTTGTCTCCGGTCAACACCCATAGCTTAATCCCAGCTTGAGCAAGCTTGTCAATGCAGTCAGGGACCTGTAAGGTAAAAATAAAAGGAAAATCTTTAGTCCCCTACTCTGCCTCCTAAAAAAGGTTAAATTATACATGCATATTCCAGCATACCCCATTTTGGAGTTTGTCCTCAACAGCTGTAGCCCCTAAGAGAATTAGATCCTTCTCAATTGTGTCTGCAACTTCGTCAATTAAGGTTTCGCGATCTGCACTAACTGAGTTTTTAGCCTCGGAGAATTTCTCGTTAAACACATTGTATTCATTTTCTGAAAGTTCACGATATGCTAGAACTAGGGTCCTCAGGCCTGCATCAGCATACTCATTCATGTGCTCCCTAGTATCCTCTTCAAACTCACGACCACCCTTGGCCAGCATTTCAAACATGACACTGCATAGGAAAAAAGCATTATGATGATATGTGGTGCAATCAAAGAGGAAACAAGTGTTATTGGTGCCTGCCGAGAATTCGATTTAGTCTATAGATACTAACCTGTCGGCACCTTTGGAAAGTAGAAGAATTTTTCCCTCTTCGTCTCTCACAATGACAGACATCCGTTTTCTGGAGCTGTTAAACTCTATAACATTCAAAAGTTTATATGACCTGCAAAATGAAAATCAGTTAAACATCAAGATATGTTCCTATTATGCTTATAAAAGGTTCATGTGTCAGGTGAACGTATGTCAAGATGATCCTACAATGCTAGTTACGTGCAGAAAATAACATAAGATGATAACATAGTGACATAATGTTTACTTGGTTATGGCATGCGGAGATCCTTACCTGTCAACTGTCCGTCCAGAGACAGGATCCAACTCATGTAGGGAGATGCTTGTCTGTGTCCTGTTGTGGAATTCAAAACCAATCACTCTTGCTGCAATCACAAATGCTGCTTCATCAGGTGATTCAGCCTCATATGAAATTTTCCCCGACTCTTCGTCCACTTCAGGTATTGCAGTATGACAGATTGCTAACAGACGGAAAAACTTCTGGATGACATCCGCACGAGGCTCATTAACCCAGTTTCCATTCATGATCCTTTCATCCTTAAAGTTAAAACCTTTAATGGCTGGGATATCAGCAGAATCCTCAAAATGGTTTGGGCCATTTAGTTCACGGACGGGTGAACCTTTCTTTCTATCCATTGCCCTCTCAACTTCTGTCGCACCGCGGCCATAAGCTGTACCAGCCACGGAACACTTGATGAACTCCATTGAATTACAGGTTAGTGTTCCCGTCTTATCAGATAGTATTGTGTCAACTTGGCCAAGCTCTTCATTCAAATTAGAGGTACGGGCATGTGCTGGTTTGTCGGCCTCCTCGTAGTACATGTGAATATCTTGATTGATGAAGATGCTCTGAAGAACTTTAACAATTTCTATCGACACATACAAGGAGATAGGAATGAAGTAGCTATACAGAAGAAGAGCTGTCAGGAAATGATAAATTGCTGCAGCTGGAGCTCTTCTAGGATCAAAGAAAATTTCGGAACTATCAGGTCTAAGATACCATCTCCTTCTAATCCTTCCATTTTCAAGGTCATTGTCAGTTTCAATCCCAAAGAAAATAGAACCAATAAATCCCATTACAGATACAATACCAAACATTAAGTAGATAATAAGATCCATCTGCTTCTCGATTTTACTTCTCTTGGAAGGAGGGTCAGTAGCATTCTGCATGACCTTGGTGTCATGACCAGTGAACACAACAGCCCCATATACATAATCTGTATTCCGGAGTTTCGAGTCTCGAAGTAGAAGTTGTTGAGGAGAAAGGGGATATTGTTGCTCTTCAAACTCCATAGTTCCAACAAAAGAGTACAAATTCGCATTCGGGTCCTCACATTTAATCATAGCCTTAAAGTCCCGAAAATTATAGTCATCGTGTAAGGATGAAGTTACCTCTAGCGCTTGTTTCAACTTCAAATTTGTTTCTCCATCGAGGTTCATCGTCTCAACGTAGCAAACCGCATCCTCGTAACTGGACGCGAGCAAGATAAGGTCCGTTGGAAAGAATTCATCTTTCTCCACCTTTACAATATCTCCCACTCTAAGATTCTTCCATTCAGTATGATCAAAGTTACCACCACCTCGATGAACTTTCGTCTTTCTGTTGTTCACCTCATTATCCTGAAGAAATCACAGATTATACCATAAAATTTAGAACAAAAGAAAAAACAACCAGACCATAGAAACTTTACCTACAAGCTAATTCAGGGGAACAAAAGTATAAAACAGATATCAAACATGTTTCAGAACAAGCAACAACAACAAAGACAGCAACAAAGTGAAAAAGAGAGAAACCTGTTGTTTTCGGCGCCAATCCTCGACACCTTCTTTGATCATGGTAGCTCCAATAACGATGATAAGAGGTACGATAGCACTAACAGCGGAATAAGGAGCAAGAGCAGTGAAGGAAAGTATACCAGTAACCAAGAAGTAGAAGTTAGCAACCCTCCTGAATTGCTCGAACAAGGACTTGGGCAAGAATGTAGCAACGTTGTACTTGGTCGTACTGACATAATTGTCCGAGTACCGGTGGATTCCCGCCTCCAAGGAACTTGGTTCATTGCAATGAACAACCCTGGAGAATCCTGGGCCCCCAATCTGCGAATGGTCTTCCTTGAATGATGCTTTACCACATCCAAGTCCATAGATCTTGCTCATCAACACCTTCCTCCTCTTGCCACCACCCATTTTCCCTTTTTTTTTCTCTCTTTTAACAACAATAATTAATTTACTAAAATTAATATATACCTCTAATTTCTTCCTGTATATCCTCCTCTTGATCTTATTTTCACCCAAAAACTATATATGTACGTATATATTCAGCTAGAAGAAAAGGAGGAAAATTTATAAAAATAAGAAGATGAATACAAGTTTTCAGATAAAAAATAAAGTTTGGGTTTCTGTTGGTTGAGATCAAAGCCCCAGAAAATGAATAAAAAAATGAACTTTTTTTGAGAACTAAAAGTTGAAACTGAAAAAAGGTTTAGACTTTAGACAAAGAGAGAAAGAGGAAGAAGAGAAGATAAATAGATTTGGACAAAGGATAACAGAGTATTAAAGAAATAAATGGAAGATGTAAGAATTAGTCTTGAAAGAGAAAAATGAGCAGGAAGAGAAGGTTCAGAGAAATAGATGATGATTTTAACACGGTTTTTTTCAAACAAAATACTGGGAAGGAGATGATTCGATGACATACTTTTTATTCTGAAAATTAATATGAAGAATTAAGGAGCCGAGATAGATTCATGTTCTTTGTTTCTAGTAGGAAACTCTTTCTTTAATCTTCTTCACCAGAAAACTTTGATTTGAACGACGACTTTGGACTTTTTGTTTTTTTATTTTTTTTCTTCCAGTTTTGGAGGCCAAGGAAAATAAATTTCAAATTTTGGGTATATCAATATGGACCGTTTTGTGGAGAAATTTTACAATATTATTTTATTTGCGATTAGGGGAGTGGCGTGGGGATCTAGAAAAATATATTTTAAGCAATTGAAATTGCCAATCCTGACCGTTGGTTTCTGATTTCTTGGTCTTTTTTAAGAAGTTTCTTCTATTTTTCTAGTTCTAATTTTATAATACGGGCGAAAATTAATATGTGAGAAGACTTTCCGATATATAAATTCATGGACAAAATAATATGAACGGAAATCTATAATTTTTTTTTATTTTATAAAAAATAAATTATTTCATGATACACCAGATCACTGAAGTAATATTGTAGGTTCGAATTATGACATTGTGAGAAAATAAATTAAGTTTCAAGAATTGTCCTATAATAAAAATCTCTACGAATTGTAATATTCGATCTGAATTAGTCGATTAATAAATTAAATAGCGATGATAATAAAAAAGAATATCTCAACAGTAAAACTCAACATCCTCTTTCCTTAATATTTTGATTCAACTCAGCTAACCTTCACTTTACTTTTAATTACATTACATGTGTCATACCTCAATCTTCAATCGAGCAATCCCATCCAGGAGGATTGGTTTTAATTATAGATATATGAGTTGAGTAACTAAAGTTTTTAATTACAATACTAAAGAAGTTGCTTTTTTTTTTAATATTTTCACGTATATTTTATTGTTTATATTTAAGATTTAGAGTTATTCTTTTTAATAAATTAAAAAAATTAAACAAGACAAAGTTTTTTTTAGATTAAACTGTTCTCTCTCAAATTTGATGGTTTAATTATATTTTAGATCATTGTTTGAATTAAGTTGTGGTCCCTCTTAAAATTTTATTGTTTATTACTATTTTTAAAACCCTATCAAATAAAATTAATGAAATTAAATTTTGATCTTTCATATTTTTTAATTACATTTTAAGACCTTTTAATTTTAAAAATTACTGAAATTAAACGTTTACTCTTTTATTTTTACAATTCAGCTAATGTTCAATTACAAAATTAATTTATTTGTTTCTCTCTTACTTCAATATTGATTCCATATATGTAAAAAAAATTACCCGATTTTATTTTACGAAATTACAACTATACGTTTTAAAAATTTTCATTTTTACAGGTAAATATGCTCAACACCCAAGTAGACTTATAAAATTAATCATGACGAAAAGCTTTTTGAGTCATTTTATGCCTTACGAGTCGTCTTTATCCAAAAAAAATATATATATATACATCTAGATTTTTTACAGTACGCAGCCAACGCCAGGAAAGAATGCTGGAGCGAGGTGTAAAGAGAAAGAGAGTTGCGTTGCGGTCCGTGAAAAGTGAGATCAAACGGCGAGTGGGTCAACGGCCTTCCAGAATTTGATGTTTATTTAAATTTGTTAAAGCCGTCACCTCATATGTCATACATAGTATTTAATCAACAACTTTAATCAATCATCTACATGTCATCCACCTAATTACATTTATTATTGCCTTTTCCTCTAATAATTCACCATGTTCTTTGTTCAACGCATGGCTGCCTCCACATGATGCACTAGAAATGCACGCATAAATAGATAATTTATGTGTTCGGGATTAAAGCTAGATGTATAATTTTATGTTAGAAAATATAAATTTTTATATTTAATAAAATTATATAAAAATTTACAAATTTAAGAGAACGAAATCATATAATCATTATAAACTATCAAAAAATATTAAAATATATGAAAAGTTTAAATTTTCATGGATGGGTTTATCCCTCAATACCTCTCTATTCATCCTTGTTCGGAATAAGAAGGAAGTTGGACTTTTGGACGAAGTAAAATCATAAATTTCAATTTGTGATTAAAACAAAAATTGTGTCAAAAACCTCAACAGTGCTTGACAAATAATCACAGTTAAACCGGACAAAAAAACATCTTCAACAACTAATGCCCAAGAAAAAGGATCTACAAATTCATGAGAAAACTATTAATTAAGATGGATTTGCATTGTGCAATATTTCTCTGCCAAAATACAAAATTTTTGGTTACCCTTTCAGTTCTTTAGGTTTCGTCCTATTAATCCGAACCGACCCACATTGTACACTTGAGTTTGGTGAGTGTGTCTCTCAATAGAGATTTTCTACATAAACAAAATCTTGAACTCAAAACATTATCAAATTGCTTACTTGGATCAACTTCATTGGTCCAAAATACAATTTTTAAGACGAGACAAAATACAAAATTTTCGTTAAATTAAGATGGATGTGCATTCTGCAATATTTCCACTTAATCAGGGATGAAAATCTTCTGCCCCTAATTATGCTCTTTTCTATGCCCCACTTAAAAAAAGTGATTTTGGGGTTTAGAGTTTAAAGTTATAATTTAAAGAATTAGGGGTATGGTGTATTTTTAGTGTGTAGGGTTTAGGGTTTATGATGTGAAATTTAAGGTTATGGTTTAAAATTTAATTTTTTAGTGTGGGTATAATTAGGGACATAAAATTTTTGTTCCTTAATCAAAGGGGCCAAAGGCCCTTGGCTTTCATCCTCATTTAGGATTCGAGTGGGAGATGAATGTGTGTTGTGCACAATAATAGATTTGGAAATATTTTTGAGCATGAACACATACAAAATTTTAAAATATATATAATTTATAAATATTAAAAAATTTAAAGGCTGATAAGTAAAAATCAAAATAATATATATAAAATTTAAAAAGTTCAGAATAAACAACTGCCTACTACTCCTTCGTCCCACTTAATATATCTATTGTTGACTTTTCACGCAGCTTTAAGAAATAAAAAATTTGTGTAAGAAATGTTATGTAAAATAATTGAAACGACAATTTTATGCTTAAAAAGTTGAATTTTGTTTTGTTAAAAAACTAAAAAAATGGTAGAAAGAGAAATGCGCTTTGTAAAAGTTGTTAATTTTTTTAATGAGACATTTTAAATAATATAATTTTAAAACACAAAAAAAAACATCTTAAGTGTGACGGAAGGAGCATAAAATATACATAGATTCTTGTGCAATATTTCAATACCAAACGTGAGGCTATAATGCCATGCAGCAAATCAAATATGTGCCATATCACGTCACAATTAAATGTTAGGCAGTAGTTTATTAATTAGTTAGTAAGTGTATAAAAGCATGTACTTTAATATCAAAATAAATACACTGAATAATCACTTTTTTGGTTTTATGTTAAAAAAAACTTTTGGTTTGCAATTACAGCACGTATTTATCTATAACCAACATATATGTCCTCATCTACCTACCTTTACGTACCTACTACCCTTTATGATACATATTCTCAATAAATTAACTAACTTAATTATTACAATTAGTTATTTGATTTGCAAACACTTTATATCTACATCTCTATAACTAGTTCTAGATTCGTTGTTATTAATTGATTATTTATATCCATAGAAATATGTATAATAATAAAAATATTAATTTAATAAGGATATTTTAATAAGAGGAAGAAATTGAATTTCATTAAAAATAAAAAAATACAACAAATATAACACTCAAATTATATAAAAGAAATAGAGACAAATCCACCAATAATACTCTTAAAGGAAGAATGAAAATGTGTAATCCAAAGGACGTGAATAAAAATGATTAAATCTTCCATTTTTTTTTATAGAAAATTCAATAACCGTCGTGAAAAATTTAGAAGCAGAATTATATGAGGGCATGTGGAGTTCACGACTCCCATAAAATTTTGAAAAATTATCATTTATTTCTTTAAACTTTTTAAAAATATCGTTAAGTACCCTTAAATATTGAAATTTTTTAATTAATTCATTAAAATTTTAAAATTTTCTTATTATTTTGTATTTTTTTTTATCAAAAACCGTATGACTTTATTTGCGAAAAAAATTATACAGATAAATATTAACGTGTGCCTCATTAAAAAACCCTATTAGAGAAAAAGAATACAACACGTTATATAGCGAAAAAACACAATGACAAAACTTACTATCAAAACTTTGTGTTATATAATATATATAAAAAAACACTTTGGAAAAAAATCTCTAATTAGCCCCCAAAGTAGAGTGTCAAGATTCGCTCATGATGAAAATTTGTATATCTTTTCAAACTAAACGTTATATTGATGTATGAATAGAGAATGAGAAAATAAATCTTGCATATTATTCCACTAGCGATTCTAATTTTATCGAAAACTATCATAAAATGAGATCTAACCATATTGGACCGTTACCTTTTCTGATTAGAGAGTGCGTCATGATGACCACTATACGAACACCAAACTACCATAAAAATAGACAAAAATCGTGCCACAATATAAACAAAAATCGTGTCAAAAAGACAGACAAACAAACACAATAATGAATTTAAAACAAAGATGTATTTATTTGAGAATAGAAACAAAAAGAAAACACAAATAAAAGAAGAAGAAAAAAGTCAAATTTTTTTTAAAGAAAATCTAGCAGCTAGGGTTTTATTAATTTAATAAAATTGAATCTTAATTTGATATATCTTTATTATAAGTATGCATTCGAACGTTTTAAATGTGCATTAATATCCATTTTAACAATTTAAAGTTATAAATAATTTAGATATTATTTCAAAAGAATATCAACATGAAAGTCAATATAATATTCTTTTTTTACTTTTTAAGCATCATAATCTATATTTTATTCAAATTTAAAGTTTACAATTTCATGTATGCTATATATATATTAATATCATAGATATGTGGTATTTGTTGTATATATTTGTTACATATATCAATAAGTATATATACAAAAAATATGAAACATATAGCGGATGAGACAATACATGTTCTCAACACCCACTCTGTCCCTATTCAAAATCTTTTACGTGTTAAAGAATAAAGTTGTTTATGTAGGATAACTTTGATATTTTAATCAAATAATTTAATTTTTATATAAGAATATTACACAAGATAAAAGATAATTTTTGTGATCAAGATATAAATTGGCGATTCATTAAATTACTCGTCCTGGTTGGGCCATGCCATGCATAATAATTAAGGGTTGTCTTAAGCTAACCAATCCTCAATCTTCCAACTACAGTTTTGTGTTTTTTTGCATGCAAACAAAAGGAGGTGACTTCACACGTAGTTCTTAATACAAATAATTACTTACTAATTACGATAGAAACAAATAAATAAATGTATTAAGATGAGCCATAATTTGTAGCATGTTTTATGTTTCTTCTTGTTTTGGTAGCCAAAGGCAATGAAAATATATTTCTATAAACAAGGGTTCATGATCCATCCGGTTGTTAAGGAAACCGTAATGCGACAAGATTGTAAATAATGGGCAAAATTGGTAGGATATTATATCCAAAGAAAATATTTTAAAAACTACCATATAGTTGAAATTATTTCGAAAACTATGGTGTTTTCAACAGTGAGGTCGGATTGCTTTCTAACCGACCTCATACCATTAAAAAATTAAAAAAAACATGAAGACCCCTTGAAAGCAATCCGACCTCATGTGTAAAAAAAAAATTTGACGTCCCCTTGAAAGCAATCCGACCTCATAGGGTTAAAAATATAATAAAAAAATGTTGAGGTCGGTGGGATTACCATCCAACCTCATGCTGGAATAATAAAAAAAATTAAGAGGGCGGTGGGATTACCATCCGACCTCATGCCAGTCCCATAGGGCGCAGCGTGTGGTCACGGGTAATAAAGTGAAAAAAAAAAAGATAGGATGGGATAGGTGTATCAGAAATCTGGAAAGTATGTTTAATTTTTTCGGGAATGGGGAGGTGGGTCGAGTGATTCAGGTATAAATTTTTAGTTGTTGAATAGGGGTTGAAAGGGTTGAGAATTTTAGAACAAAATTTTTGAAGAAGTTGGGTGAAGAAGTAAAAGAAAGAAGAGGAGTTGAAGAAAATATTGTAAGTTTCGAAGTTTATATATTTTGCTTTTAAATTTTGTTCGAATTTTTTTTGTATATTTTTCAAGAAATATTGTGTTTTTTTGTTAAATAAGTGAGGTGAAAGGTAAAAGTTGAAGAAAGTGGAAAAAAAAATTGAGTGCAGAAGGAGAAGAAGAAAGTGGTGGAAGAAGTTTTGAAGAAATTTTTAGTAAGTTGATTTGTACATTTTATTTTGAATATGTAGATTCTTTGTTTATATTTATTTTGTTGTTTAGGTAAAAAATTCGTAACAATATAATATTATGATAATTTTGATTTATGTATTTTGATTCAAAAATATATATGGTTTTGAACGTACAGAGACAATGAGCAACATGTTTACGGCTGTTATCCATTACGATGGAGAAATTGTAAAAACTGATATCGGTGTTGTATTTGACTCGGAAAACACTACAAAGATGAGGTTTTCAAAGAACATTTCCCTTCGAGAGCTGAAGCATGACATAGAAAGAAAAATATGAGCTGAGATTATTTGTTTGCGCTACCGGTGAAAGACATGTGATGATCCAGTCAGATATTCTGCAATAACTCTTAAAGATGACGATGATGTTGGACTCATGATTGCTGAGCATGATTCAGTACATATTTGAAGTGTTGAGTTACATGCTAAGTTACGTGGGAGACATGACGACTCGGGCCCATCCAGAAATGTATTTGGAAGTTCTTCTCAAATAGGTTTCGGTAGTGCGGTTGAGGACCAGCCATATAAGTTTGGAGACAGTTTTGTTGCTCTGTTGGAAAGTGGGACACCGAATGCATTTCATCCATATGTCGGACCTTCGACGTTCCCAACGGTTGAGCCGACAGTTGATCCAAGTGTTGGCATTAACGTTGAAAATCTCCAAGGCCGATGGAGAAAAACGCTTGCTGATTCTACTAAAGATGAAGATGAAAAAACCGGAGATCCCAATTTGAGTGGTGATGACCTTGGTGATGAGCCTATTTTTGGTGGTGGTGAGTTCGTGTCGGGTGGGGATGAGGTTACATGTTACGAACCTCCTGCTCACATGAACTTAATAGATTATGATGCAATGAGGGCACCTAAATATCCGATGATGCCACAATTAAGTTCGGGTTCCTCTGATGAGTTATTGGTTGCGATGCAGTTTAAAGACAAGAAAGAAGCCACAGTGATAATTAAAGAGTATTCTATCAGAAAGCATGTAGACTATACTGTTAAAGAATCTACTCCGAGAACAATGTTTGCAAAATGTATTAAAGATGGAGAAGATTGTAATTGGAAGATTCGAGTGTCTAAACTTCAGAGGAGAACTGCTTGGGAGATTACAAAGTACAACGGTGGACACACTTGTTTACGAAATTCAATCAACCAAGATCACCGTAAGTTGGACTCCAATGTAATAAGTCGCCACGTGAAGATGTTGGTTGAAGCAAATTCTAGGGTTACTGTTTCAACGAGTATGACATCTGTGAAGCAACAATTTGAATACCAAATAGAATATGGAAAGGGTTGGTATGCAAGGGATAAGGCACTGAAAAATGTGTACGGTAATTACAAGAAGTCATACAATGAGCTACCGGCATTATTACAAGCAATGGTATATTTTATTCCGGGAACTGTAGTTAGGTATAAAAACAAGAATGCATGCAACCAAGAAGGTCAGCTTTTTTCAGGGAAGAAAATATTCCACCAATTATTTTGGGCATTCAAGCCATGTATCGAAGGTTTTCCATTTTGCAAACGGATGGTCCAAGTTGATGGTACATGGTTTTACGGAAGATACAAACATGTTCTGTTGATTGCCGTTACACAAGATGATAATCAAAATATATTTCCGATTGCCTTCACAATTGTTGATACAGAGTCGACAGACTCTTGGAAATTATTTTTAAGTAATTTACGTGAACATGTTGTTCGAGAATATGGAGTTTGCTTGATTTCAGATAGAGCAATAGGCATCTTAGCAACAATTCATCGAGAAAACAGCCAGTGGACACCTCCACATGCGTATCCCGCGTACTGTGTACGCCATATTGGCAAGAACACAATTGAAAGGTGGAAAAAACCCCACATTCGCAGTGCGATTTTAGGCATGGGTAAGTAATTTTCATTTTTTCAGACTCGATTGTTTATGTATTATGAATTTTGTCAATGCTACTGCGTTTTTGCCTAACAATATATTACGGAACAGGATACGAACTACTACAGCAAAATTTTGAGCGGAAGTTGGCAAAATTACACATGGAGTACGGCGAAGATGTTTGGGCGTGAGCCAATAGTATAGAGAGGGAAAGATAGACCCAATCGTATGATAAAAGTCAACGATACGGGCAAATGACAACCAACCTTGTAGAGTGCATAAATGGTGTATTAAAAGGAACACGTCACCTCCCAATAGCTAGCTTGGTGAGAGAGACGTACTACATGTTGGCTAAAGTATGGTCCGATAAAAGGTCATAAATTCAAGCTATGATAAATAGGGGACAAGTCTGGTCTCCCGATCTTGTGACAAAAATGTAAAAGAACGTGGAACCGGCAAGATCGATGGTTGTTCACGGGTTCGACCTAAATGGAAAGATTTTTGATGTTGTTGATTCCCTACGCAACAACGAAGGAGGGCACCAGCAAATATTTCGAGTGAATTTTAGGCAAAGATGGTGTGACTGTGGTGAGTTCTAGGCATGGCGATATCCATGTAGGCATGCAACCACAGTATGTATGTCTAAAAGGGTTGACCCGTACAACTTTATGGATGAATGCTTTAACTTGCACATGATAATAAATATTTACAGATGTGAGTTCTCACGAATTCACAATATTGGCCACCACTAGAGCATGACGAATGGTTACCGAATCCGGGACTCCGTAGAGAACCAAAAGGTCATCCTCCATCTACTCGCATCCATACTAGTATGGATCTTCATTATAGGGAGGCATGAGAACCAAAGAGATGTACAGAATGTAGGGGTACATGACATTCCAAAAACAAATGTCCAAATCAACCGAATTACATGGCAATGCCTCGGTGATTTCATTCACTATTCGTGGTAGAACTAGTTTATTTTTTTAATATTTGTATTCGAATGAACATTTGGTGAGATGTTTATTTTCGTAATGAATTATTCGTGGTAGTTAATGTGCATGTTCGGTGTTTAATTTGGTAATGAAATGTTTTTAGACTAAATTCAAGTATTGCAAATTATTTTAAGACTAAATTTAAATATTGCAAAATATTTTTAGACAAAATTCAGAGTACAAAAAGTCATTTTCGATACAATTTTTGTCCATATAGGGATGTGGTCGAATCGTAACGGCGTGGTGGTCGTCGATCTCGTTGCGGTCTTCAAAGTTCATCATCATCATCTTCTTCTTCATCATCATCATCATCATCATCATTATCAATCACCCGAGGCATAGGAGGTGGCATTGTAAACACATAGTCACTACTATGTGGTGAAAACGTAAGACTGCTAATCGACGTAATCACCATAAAATCTGTGATCCTTTGATAGTCTATGTTTCCACCAAAGCTCGGGTACATAGGTGTATGTGAATGATTAAAATATGGTACGTATGCTCCAGAAACATTCCCACATGAGCTCCCGCCCATTGATAGATGATAAATGGGTGTTTGTGAATGATAAAAATCTAGAACGTATGTTTTAGAAACATTTACACTCGAACTCCCGCCCATTGTTGGATGATAACTAGGTTGCTGCGAATGATAAAAGCTGTCATCTATCGGATTCGCAAACGAGCTCCCGCCTATTGTTGGATGATAACTAGGTGGTTGCGAATGATAAAAGTTGTCATCTACCGGACTCGCAAATGAGCTCCCGCCATTGTTTGATGATAATTGGGTGGCTGCGAATGATAGAAGTTGTTATCCATCAGATTGGCAAACGAGCTCCCCGCCATTGCTGGATTCTCACCCGTGGTTGAAGGAGTACCAACAAACATATCTAGTGTACCATATTCACTGTGAGATTCATCATCTTGATTTCGCCCCGCATAACTCTTAGATGATTGACTATGACCACCAAATTTATTTAGAAATACTCGGCATTGTTGTCGTTAGTCCACGGTAGTTAAGTACGGCTTTCCATTATTTCGATAAAATATCATGTACTCTGAATTATATGACTCTAAATCATCGGGTTGCATTCCAGAGCGAGGTGGCAACCGTTCACGTCTGTTGTTCCACCTTTCAACGTACTTTCGATGCTTTATTTCCCATGTATGATGCCTCTTACCGCGAAAGTCCACAAGGTGTAGGTTATCATGATTGATGTCATGATTCAGTGGATCTCTCGGAATGGGCTGGTGGAAGACAAACTGTCTTAGGACTTTATCTCCAAACTGGTATTCCACAAAAGCAAAATGGATCATCGGTGTAACCGCACACCAGAGTAGGAATCAATCATCATTACATATGGTACAGTTACACGTCTACTGGCGTATGGCCTCCAAATAAACTGTAAAAAATAATAAATTTAACTTTAAAAATAAATTAATTATTTACATTAAAAATATAACGTGTGAAAGTAACTTAACTCTGATACCTCATTTTTGCAAGATAAATCAATACAAGCTCTAAACACTCTCACATTGTTGTGTGCTAACCTTGTGTGAGTTTTTTTTTCATTCCATCTGCATACACATCTAAATAACAATCGTTTGATTATTTTGTAGATAAAAAATAATTTTAAAACATTATAAACTTAAACTTCCAAATCAAAGTAAAGAAATTACCTACTGACAAGAGGAAAATTTCTTGAACTTCAAGTAATCGGTGTAAAAATGGAAGTCGTTCCATGCCCAAGCTTGCAATAGCAACATACATCCACCAATACCCCTTGCCTTTACACCATTACTGTCTAATAGAGCGGCCTTGCACAACTCACGATACAAGAACGCTAATATTATTGATCCCCAACTATAATTAGCAGCTTCTGAAGGCGATGATAGATATGGTAGATACCGTGTGTGAACAAGGTTGCCAGATTTATCCGGCATCAATATTCCCCCAATAAGCTGTAAAATATAGGCTCGACTCGCACAACTAATTTATTACGGTGTGTTATTGCGCCCGAGTTTGAATTCTTTCTGCAACCAGCTCAATTTAATACGAGATCTTCTAATATCGGTTCCACTTGGAACCTTATTGAGGTAATCATAGCAAAGCCTTTCAGCTGAATTCTCCGTCTCCTTAAATAATGGACTCCTGTTTATGGAGACCCCGATTAGCATCACCATGTCTTCAAGCGTAATGGTACATTATCTACATGGCATGTAAAACGTACGAGTCACCGGTCTCCAGCGCACAATTAGTGCAGTAATTAAACCGGGAATTAACTTGTAGCCACGAATAAATGTGGCATGATAGAATCCCGCTTCTTGCAACCATTCAGTCATATCGGGGTGTGGTTCATTACTCCCCATGCTCAGATGATGTTTGAAGGTTTCTTCAATTGTTTGCATTAAATTAAAAAAAATCTTAATAATAATAAATAAAAAATAAAATAATACTAATCTCAAATTAACTTTTTTTAAAAAATTTACCATATCATCAACCGCAACACTAGAGACATGTCGATTTTCTAATCTCAAAATAGGATTTGAGTCAGTTTCTAACAAAGCTACATAGAAGACAAGTAAGAAAATATTAGTAAAAACAAATACCACCAAATTTAATCGTAACTACTACTTTAAAATATTAATAAATATAATTTTTTTTGATAAAAAACAAGCCAACTTACTTGTTTATAATTTGACACTAAAATATTCGAACTAAAATTTCTTCAAATCCTCTTTTTTCTTCTTCTTCTTCAAATTTCTTCAAATCTTGTTTACAATTTGACAGAAAAATATTCGAACTAAATTTAAAAACAAAATATATAAACTTAAAAACTTACAATATTTTCTTCAACTCTTCTTCTTTCTTCTACTTCTTCACTGAGTTTCTTCACAACTTTTCTTCTAAAATTTTCAACTTTCAACCCCTATTTAACAACTAAAAATTCATACCTCAATCACTCAACTCACCACCCCACCATCCAATCAGTATAAATCACCACCCCATTCTCCAAAAATTTAAATCTGCTTTTTAGATTTCATATACCCTTTCCCGTGACTATAGGCTTGCATTTAGGTCTGAAAATTGCATGCATTTTTCCCATCCACCCCGCATGCACCGTGACCTGACCTGTCCGCCGCGCCCGCCCGATGACCCGTGACTGTCGCCGCTACCGCCACGCTACCACGCCTACCATGAGGCATGATGGTCGGATGGTAATCCCACCGCCTCTTAATTTTTTTTTTTTTATTATTCCACCATGAGGTTGGATGGCAATCCCACCGACCTCAACATTTTTTTATTATATTTTTTAACCCCATGAGGTCGGATTGCTTTCAAGGGGACATCAATTTTTTTCATGAGGTCGGATTGCTTTCAAGGGGTCTTCATGTTTTTTTTTTTTTTTTTAATGGTATGAGGTCGGTTAGAAAACAATCCGACCTCACTGTTGAAAACACCATAGTTTTCAAAATAATTTCAACTATACGGTAGTTTTTAAAATATTTTTCTTGGATATAATATCCCACCAATTATATTATATAATATATATGCATATTGTATATGGTTATAAAAAATCATTTAAATTGAAATCAATTAATACTATAACATTATAAATATTTACAATTAAATTTGAATAGAAACTCGAACAACTTGACTCGAAAAAGTTTCAAATAAAATAATATCCGTCAACTCAATTAACTCGATTGAATATTCACACTAAAAAACTTTTTCAACGGATAAGAACTAAAATAAAAATTTTATAGAGGAATTGAAATACAATTTTTTTTGTTGCAAAAACTTCCTATAATTTCTCAAAATCATAGAAAGCTGTGCTCTTAAATATGCACGAATTTACGTCTTTTAAATTGTTATAACAATAACTATTTCAATTGAACTAACTTTTGAAACAACACAAAATGAGTAATTAACTTCGTCTTATATGTGTCAACTGTAGGGTAAGAAAGGAGATTGGAAAGGGTAAAAGTCAATAAGCTATTTCAGCCAAAGGGATTCAACATAGATTCTATGATAAAGTACACAACTGATCATTAAATTATCCTAAAAAATATAAAATAATCATTAAACTTTTAAAATTACATAATGGACATTAAACTTTAATTTTTGTTACAAAATGATCATTGGGTTGTTAACTGTCGACATTGAGTGACGCGATAGTGACGAAAATTTGAATAATAATATATTTAATCCTCCATATTTACACATTCAATCAATTTAATCACAATTTAACCCTCATTCTTGATGTTTAAATTGATTGAATGTGTAAATATTGAGGATTAAATATGTTGTTATACACCAGTTAACAACATTTAACGGTTCAGTGACAATTTTGTAACAAAAATTAAAGTTTAATACCTATTATGTAACTTTTAAAAGTTTTTTGACAATTTTGTATTATTTATGATAGTTTAGTGACCGTTTGTATACTTTACCTTAGATTCTAACAACGTTTGTATTTACAGAGCGTACAAGATAGAAGTTTGCAGGACTTTACGTTATAGAGCGAACTTATAAAATTTTATTGGGGTGAATTTAGATTAGGAAAGCGAAAATAAAATTTTAACGGAAAACACAAAATATTTTTACAATATTTTTAAATCATGCACAAATTTTAAAAATTTAGAAAAATAACTACTCTTTTAGCCCCTCAGTCCATCTCACGATAGAAAAATGGCTGCTTTCGAGACCAAACCAAGCCAAACCCAATATTATATTTGTTCAATGTCAAACCATACATATGTTAATTTTGCAGAATGTGATTAACATATTAATATAAATGTGTATTAGTAACTAATAGAGAGTTGCATTAATTGACTTCCCTGCGCTGTCCAAATCTAAGACCGACAGCAATAGCGATCTGGTCTTTTCTCCACCATGCTTTGATTTGGCCTAGAACCATAATATAATAATATTGTGAATAAATAATTGAATATTCTGTAGCATCATTTTGTGGGAGTTGGTTGATTGATTTGGCTAAGTATTAGAGGATTAAAATAAATATTTGGTGCAATGTTTTGACAAAATTAGGATGAAATCATACACTTTATTTTAATCTGTGAAAAAAAAAGTAACTATCAATATTTTATAGGCTTAATAGCGAGGTGTCTAACATATATTTTTTAGTTTGGTACCTAACGTATTTTTCGAGTTATTTTAGTGCTTAACATTTTATTTTGTAACTCAAATTAGATTTTTTCGTGACGAAAGTTAAAAAATTTCGTTATCCAATAAAAACATGACACATGACATATTCTAATATTTTTTTTAATTTTTATTTTTTTTAAATATAAAATTTTAAGTTCATAAATAAACCTAAATTCGTTAATTTCTCTAGAATCCCAAACCTAAATCCTAGATCCCTAAATTCATCCCCTCCCACCACCGATTCAAACCACTATCGGTCACATTTGCCTTCGTTGCCCCCCACGACTGAAAGCCCCATGATCTCGTCGTCAAAAACTGACGAATGAATCGTCCATTTTCTCGTCGACGAACATCCAAAAATAAAGAAAAAAAAGATCGATTGGGCTTCTAACTGACGGTTAGAGGGTGGGGATGTTGAACGGTGAGGTACCTGACGCTTGGGCGGTAAACCGCCGACGTGTGGGGATGTCGGACGGTGAGGGAGATGCGATTTGAGAGTTTGTTTGAAAGAAATTAAAATTTTGGGGTTTTTTAAGAAGTATATAATTTTAAAGTAATTTAAAAATTAAATAAATAAAAAAATATGCTGCATGTCATGTTATAATTAATTAACGAAAAATTTTAATGGTCATTTGAGTTACGGAATGATACGTTAAGCACTAAAGCAGCCCGAAAAAAAGTTAGGCACCAAATGGAAAAAAAAGTATAGGTTGGACACCTTTTGACTATTAAGCATTCTTTCATAATATTAAAAAAGCCCATAACGTTTGATAGAATAACCACTTTAACTCTTATTTTTTGAGCACTTTAACTATCGATGTTTTATTTTAAGTCAAAATGACTCTTCATTAAATAAAAACCGTTAATTAACTAATATTAAATGTCTTGAGACGACGTGACATTGTACGATAAATGATTAAGACATGAGCTATTACCATTGCTGTAATTGGATAATTATAATGTTATATTATATTATAGTACAATTGATTAATTTATCCTTCTCTAGCTGCCAGCGAAAAGCATCGTTTTGAACTTTAATTTGTACGTGAAAACGACAATTGACAGACTCGTTTTTGATGAGCAGACAAATAGGAGCATGCACGGAACACGAACAGGAATATTTGGAATAAGAAAAACTAAAATCCTGGGGTGCATGGATATTCCATGTTCCAAAGAGGGCCTAATCCTGGATTATACATTACTGCCCATTTAAAGGTTTTGGAGTGTGAGAAAGAACAAATATGCTAAGGCCGTTAGCATTAGATCCCACTATGGGCCTCACTGCAGTTGCCAACCAGAACCAGAACCGGGTTCAGATTAAGATACAACCAGCCCATAGAGACAAAGAGTAATTTTACACTTAAAATATCAGGTCTAATCTGGTTTTAGTCCCTTTATTATTTTGAAATTTGGGAATTTAATCCTTCCAGTTTTGGCATAATTTAGATCTATACTTATATATATTTTCTATAAAACTAAAGTTTCATTTATAATAAAAACCAACTGCGTGACAATTAAATTTTCAAAGGACTGTTAATCCTAAGCTAACAGACATATCTGAAGTTAAGTTCTTTAGGAAATTAAATAAAATCTTAAATTTGTAAAAATAATCGTATATTTTTGAAATATATATGTAAACTAGAAATCATTGGTGGTTGAATTTTATATCAATATCGATTAGATTCATATAATAATGAGAGATCGTGAGAAAAGAAATGAAGCAATGAGTTAAACAAAGAAAATAAAAAAGAAAATTAGGGGAAGGAAGAGGATGACATGGAACGTCCATATAAAAAAATAAAATAAATAAAAAATGATTTACAGCTATAATTTTAATCTAATTAGTTGGTTTAATTTGATAAATTGCAGAAGTGAAAGTACTATGTTGATTTTTTTTTGTTATTCGATAATACAACTATGTGAAAATCTGGTCAATCATAGTCAACTGATAATAAATTTACATATTAATCAAATGTCCGAAACAATTTTAAAAAATTTTAGGGTCCGTTTGATTTTAGAGAATAAAATCTGTTTTCATTTTTATTTTCTTAAAAAATAAAAAACGGTGAAAAAACATGTTTGGTTGAAAAATTAGAAAATAATTTCTAGAAAATAAAAAAGAAAATTTGATCATTAAAAAACAATAATTTTTTAATTTTAACTCCATTTTAGTTCGAGTTCGAATCATTCTAATGTCATTTTTAAAATTTTGGTTTATTTATATATTATCCACTAATTTTTTAACTATATTTTATTTTAATTATTTTTATCATTTCTATTTTGAATAGATAAATACCAAACACATTTTTACTATTTTTTAATAGTCTAGAGGTGATTATAAGGTAGTATCTGTTCATAGATATTTTTAACTTTTGGACAATACACACACCTTACAGACATTGCTATTGAACTCGGATCACCTAGGAATATGAACATCATCATCTTTTTCACTTAGACCACTTGTTGGGTATAAATTTTAAATTTTATATAGGATGAATTATATATGTAATTTTTCTACATAGCTTATATATAAAAATAACCATAATTATAAACACCAAACCCTAAATTCTAACATTAACTCTTATATTCTATATCATTAAACATAAACTTCTAAACCCTAAATCTTAAACATAATCTCTTAAAACTAAGACGTTTATGAAATTATTTTCTCAACTTATTATTACAAACAAAGGCACCCATTTATATCAAATTAAAGGGATTAAATCCCAAATTTTAGTATAGTAGACGGATAAAACAGCAATTAGAGTTGGAATAATGAAATTATTACAGTTACAATGCAGAACTCAACCGAGTTTGGCCAATACAAATGCGTCAACTCAACGATTTTGCTCCTTTTAACTCTACCCTCATCCATCAATCTTTTTAATCCAACAAAAGTGCCCCTTTTGTCATGTTGAGAATCTAATCTACACATGCCTGAAATGGATGCAGATTTAGTCCGAGTTCGAGCAGATCCAAACAATCTCCCACTTCAAAGCCTAACCTTGATATCGAACAAGCATGTACAACTCTTGGAGCATTAGTTCAAATACATTCTCACTTAGGAGTAATGGGTCTCTTTCATTTTCATTCAACGATTGTTCTTCCAACGCTTTCAACTCATCACCATGTTCTTCTTCATGCTGCTCATCTTGTGCTTGTTGCTGTGCCACATTTGCCACTCCCACCCATAGGCTGCCCATTACCCCTTGCTTGTTGTATGGAATTAGGCAGCCTGCCCTTGTTCATTGCTCACCTTCTAGGAAGTTCATTTTACCTGCTGGATACCGCTGCCTTTTGCGGTTTCCGAGCTGCGATCTCGATCGAGCTGCTTTCGAGGTTTCTTCCGGTTTTTGAGGACTATACAGGTAGCTATAGGTATTTGTTAGGTGGATTAGATGCCGCCGAGGCCATGATCAGCTTATTGAGTGAGGAAGTGGATGGGGAGTGTTTAGGTGCTAGAGAAATAAATAGGAGTTCATATAAGATAGTGGAAGTGAACAAAGTAAAGGATTGTGATAGTAAGTGCTATAGCCTGAAGAAGAGACATAAACAAGTGGACAACAAAACAAGCTACGGTAACAATAATGAATGCTATAATGAAGCTAAGCAAGAATTGCAATTGGACGAGAGAGGGAGCCGTGCCAATGAATGTTATGGACAGAAGACTAGAACCGTTGGGTCGGGTTTGTTGGAGAGTGATTCTAAGGATGAATATGAGTCCATTGTTGTTGAGTCAAGGGAAGAGAGTAGAAGGAAGGCAGAGAGCGAGTCGTCCCTAAGAGCTAAGCATGGTAGGGGAAGGATAAGGAGTTCTAGTTGTTCATCTTATTACTCATTGTTATCTTCAGGGGAGTTGGAGAGTGATGCTGAACTCTCAGACCAAGAGCAATTTGTGACGGAATCAATAAGAGACGAGGGTAGCAAAGTGAGGGACAAGTGACAGAAGGCTTGAAGAGCGACAATGCAAGGGGGATTAGTGTTGATTGGGATTTGAGGAAAAAATCGGAGAAGAAGCTTGCTGAAGTGTCTGCTGGCGAAGTACAATCCGGGGCAAAATCCTCACAAGAATATGCAAGAAGGGTGGCGAATGATCAAAGTGACTATGTGAAAAGATCTAATTCTCAGCATACTCATACAGATAATCAAGTTATTAGGCAGTCTGAATCTAGAAGGAAAAACCAGGATGTTAGAGAAATGTCAAAGATTCATGTTAGTGATGTCGGCACAACTTCCCAAGAGAAGCAATTCACAGGCAGGGCAGCAAATGTGAGTGTGTCAGAAATCCGAGACAGTGCTGAAAGAATTTCTACTTTGCAGCGGCAGTCTGAATCTAGAATGAAGATTGAGGAAGAAGATGGGAATCTAGTTCAGAGGCGACCAGGATCGAAAATGAAGATCTGGGAAGAAGATACAACCATGGATCAGAGTTCATTTCAGCAGACAAGAAAGCAACAACAGCAAAGAGGTGAAAGGATCACGGGACAACTGGAAATGAGAAGAAAACCAGAATGCTCAAGTGAAATTAATGAAGCCAAGAACAAGAAGACCTCGATATTACAGTCTAGAACACAAAAGATGAAACAGGATGACACTTCAAGTTTAAATTTCACTTCTGATCAGAAGCAACATCAGAGAGTTGAGCGTGGTAAAGGAATGCAAGCTATTGCAAATATATCTGTTGTTCATGTTGACAACACTAAGATACTTACCAATACTCAAACAAGTTCTGGAGAAAGATCGATTGAACATGAAAGTAACACTTCAGGTTTGAGTCGGATTAATGAGAGAAGTGAAATACATAACGAAGCCAATGGTAGAGTTCAGCAAAAGAAATCAAGAAAAGAAAACTTGAAACCTACTAGTGTATCAACTTCTTGCGGAAAAGCTGAGGGCTCTAGTTTTCAAGCATCTTTGAGTTTGGTTTCTGAAACACGAGAACAACAATCACATGTTGATTTAGAGGAATCAGAAAAGAGGAGCACAGAGGATGTTTTAATGCTTCCTCATCCTCAAGCGATAGCTGGAGGTCTCCAACATGATGACTCAATGACTAGGATTTTCACTGAGGAGACTTCTGGTAAAACTTCACAAAGTGGCTCTGCCACCTCACACATGCATTCAAGAGGAAGGACTACATTTGCACACCACGAACCATATGCAAGAAAACAGAGCGAGACTTATGGGGAGTCTTTAAGCTTGACTACCCATGACGATTCTCTGGGTTCTGCTCAACGATTAGAGGAATCATCCTCGCAATTTGTTGGGGAGTTTGTTGAGAAGGAAAGGCATGATATCTTAACTTCTGGAGTCCAACAGGGTAATATAAGTTCTGACTTCAGTTCAGCATATGAAGGTGCTAAGCATGGGCCAAGCCCTTCTAGTCAATAGGGCAAGGAAGAACCAAAGCTGAAAAGGAATGACTCGAAGCAGTCATCGAAGGGCTCTGGAGGAAAGGGACCCTCTGATGAAATGTGGGATGCAACTGACCCATCTGTTCAGGAACCACTTGAAGCAGAAACTTCTCAGGAAATTTCTACACCAGGGAATACTGCCATAAAGAGAAGTGACAGGTCCTTGTGGACCCTTATGGGGTAGATATAGTTCGATTACGATGGAGTTCACGTGCTCAGACCCCTAGCTCAAGTTCAACTGCAAGATCCGGAGGAAGGACTTCACCTAATGAATCTGTTCGTAGTGAGACTTGGCTTTCTGGTCATGAAAATGAAAACAATGAAGAACTTCTGAGAAGGGAAAGAAGCAACCTGGCTCCGGAGGTTGTATCTCATCAGTTGGGACAAGGGACTCAAGCTGAAGGAGATTTCTCTGACACAACAAGGACAACTGAAAAAGTAGGACACTTTGAAGGCAACATTTCACCATCTTCAAAAATATTAGAAACTGCGCCCGCATCAGAAGTTATTTCATTGATCTCACAGAAGGAAAAACATGGCATTGGTAGCTTTGAGGTAGCTCCTTCAGGCAAGGAGGTAGTACAGTCATCTTTACCATTACCAGCTGGAAGCGCAAGAACATCTCTTGTTGCAGAAGAGATTTCAGAAACTGATAAAATTAATATCCAGGGAAGTGGTTCAATAAGGACAATGGAACAACCTTTTGGTGCAAGAGTAGCTGAAGCATCAGGGTCTCAGGATAAGGAGGGGGAATTAAGACAAAGAAAGCTTCAACGGATCAAACAAGTTCCAAGAGATAGATTTGACTAATGGGAAGAAGCATATAGACTTGAGCTTGAGCAGCGAAAAGTTGATGAAATGTTTATGAGAGAAGCATTGCTGGAAGCCAAGAAAGCTGCTGATTCTTGGGAGGTGCCTGTTGGGGCAGTACTAGTGCAGCATGGGAAGATAATTGCCCGTGGATGCAACTTGTGAGTTCAATAAACTGCCATTCTTGTCGTTTGATTGTCGATAATTATTTCTTAAGATTTTTTTATTGATGATTTAATTTCAGGGTAGAGGAATTACGGGATTCAACTGCACATGCAGAAATGATCTGTATACGGGAAGCTTCGAGCATACTAAATTCATGGAGGCTTGCGTTACTTTTTCTTCTTTGCTGTTGGCTGTTCTGAAGTGTATTAACTTTTTGATGGAGAGGGACGTCAAAGCATCTAAAGATGCAGTTCCTCAATAATTCTAGTTTCACTGTTAACCAGGCAGTTTGCTGAGAAAACATGTAAAGGATATGTGCACCTAAATTTCTCTGATAATATAATATGGATTATGTGTTCAAATATGGTTCATTAACAAATGAAAAATGCCCCTGCAAAATGCTTGGGCCTGCTCATTGTTCTTGAATAACAGTAACTAGCAATGCCATTTTCTAACTTGCAATGGACTTTTTTGTCTAAAGGTTTTTAGCTTTGTAGTTATTGCTGTAAGTTTGATGAACTCGGTAATCTACCTGCTACCATATCATAAATATGCATTCAATTTTATATCCAAATGATGATGATGTATCATGTCTGATAAGTGAATATAAATTCCCTAAAATTCTAGCAATCTTTCTGTTTGATACCAAAATTCATGCTTTTGCTGCAAATGTTGTAATATCAGAACAAATATATTTTCTTTCCCCCCTTTTATAGTTCTATAGTCAATCCATTTAGTGACTTTTTTTGTGACTAAATCTTTGCCCCCGTAGGATACAACACTTTATGTTACACTTGAACCATGTCCTATGTGTGCTGGAGCAATACTTCAGGCAAGAATTGACACTGTTGTGTGGGGAGCTCCCAATAAGCTTCTAGGAGCAGATGGCAGCTGGATAAGGTATGAGTTCTGACAATAAAATTCTTTAAGCACCACGGTCCCCGTGAATTTTGTAGTACTGTGAGATTTAACTGTTATATAGCTTGAATTTATACTTTTCAGCGGTTCGAAAATTGCAACATAACATTCTTGCCAAAACAAAAATGTTGTTGATTATAGCATGTGATTTTGGTCTTTATATTTGGGATACTAAAGAAATAGAATAGAAACTTTTTTCTGAGGGAATTACCCTATATTTTGTAGACTTTTCCCTGACAGGAGAGGAGGAAATAGGTCAGAAGTGACAGACAAGCCGGCAGCCCCAGTCCATCCATTCCACCCAAATATGGGAATCAGACGGGGGATATTGGCATCGGAGTGTGCCGACATGATGCAACAATTTTTCCAGCTTAGGAGAAAGAACAAGGGAAAGAATGCAGAGCAGCCCCAATCACCATCTCATCTTCCCATACCAAGTCATCGTTCAAAATTCTTCACCAAGATGCATGATATCTTGCATTTGATGTTCTGTTTGTGACAGACTGTAGGAAACCAACATACTATTTTTTTATTAGGTTCTACAATGTATTTTATGAACACAATGCTAATTTTCTTCAAATCAAATTGAGTGATAGTGTGGATAGATTTGACACTCTTTGCTACATGAACAACTGAATGGCTAAGGTTTTTTTCTTGCCAGGTCTACCAATGCATTTGAGGTAGGTAGGTGTCGAAGACACGTGTTAACACAAATAAGAGCTGAGCCGACAGGACAGCAGCAGTTGCGCGTGCGAGGGCCTTGTCATTCGGTCATTACCAACAAGCAAAACTCTACTCGATTCGAAAAAGCCCTTCTAGAGTCACATTCTTATCCAATATGGGATTTACATGCACACACATATTCTTTGCATTACCAACAAGCAAAACTCAACTAGATTCAAAAAAGTTGAATTTTTCGACTCGAAGCGAAAAAACTCGACCTAAATCGTAATTTTATAAACTCGACTTTACTCGGAAAGAATTTTAATAAAATTTGAGTTATAAAATAAAACCCAAATAACTCGAAATTTTTAGTAATTACTGGTCAACTCAACTATGTCAAAATTTTTTGACTCGATTCGACTCTCACCATAAACCTTTATACTGCTATAGAAAGGCCCGTCTTCTACACTACTAATGCTGAAAACATTGACAGTTGCCATCTACATTATTTAAGCCCATTTCATTATCAAGAAACATATAATAAGAAACTTCCATGATATAAAAAAGAGAAACAACATCATCCTTTACCACTGGATCACTGAATAGATTCTGAAGTTGAAGTTGTCATACTATTATTATTTTTTTTATATATTTCATGTTGGTTTTAATATTATATTCGAGATTTATAACTATTTCGTCCAACACACGGACTAATTAAGGATTCTGCCATTCAATATCAGACAACATATTTGCTTAGGAAAGGGAAAACTACAAGAGCCACCATAATTCCACAAGTCATTTTTCAATGTAAGAAGCTGCTACCAAATTGATTACAGGAGACAGAAATTGACTTGCATCAATTTTCTATTGCTGGATGAAGAATTTTTCTACAAGTATAAACTGTTCTCGGATTTCTTCGGAACAATAACGAGCATCCTTATGCCTTGGTAACGAATAGCAAAAGCAACTACAACAATAACAACACGGCAACAACAATAACGTGGCTCCACCTGGAAAATTCTGCTGATAAAGAAGAATTATGTGAGTTGACCCGAATCGAATTCCGAGACCAACCTTTTGCCAATGGGCATCACTCTTCCTCATCTACTTCATGAAAGGGAAGTGGCACTGTCTTGACCGCCCTGAACTTGCCAGCATTATTCAGATGCTCATTCTCCAACCTGGACCATTAGAAGATTTTGTTCATTATAACTTGTCAATCAGGCAACAAGTGTGCATGTTGATGGGAACATATGCCTAGCCCCAGGCTACACTTGCAAAGATTCAGGAAATATTAAACAAACAAATCGGTTTTTTACCTGAAGAAATTCCACAGTCCTCTTCTAATCACCTCGAGTGCTGCCAAAAACAGTCCGGTTACCCTGTAGTCAACATTTTGAAAACTCGAATGGACAACTGTTTGCAGCCATGCCAGCCTGAGGATAAGGTTCAATCCCTGCAGGTCATGCAAAATTTTGTTCAGAATAGGCACCAGTTTTTTGTTTCTTAGATGATCTTTACTTGTGCTCCTAATGTGTATTTTATGACACTATCCGTTACATCGATCAAACAACTGCAATACCTATTTCTTCGTTTTCATGTTTTCTACCGAATAAGACCAAGAATCTCACTTTTGTATGTGGAATGGCATTAACAGTATTTATTTTAAGAGGATGTTTGTTCTCATCCAAGATGAACAAGCTGGTTGTTAGCTTGTATTAGCTCAAATGCATTGCCAATGGCCGATGTATTCTACGGGCTATTACATTTTTTTTTCTAGCAGACAGGGGAAGTGATAGGAAGGTGTAACATATACCATGGCGACGTAGTAAATGAACTTTCGACCAAGCATTAGTTCATTTCTTAGCCAAGGATTCTTCGAATTCAACTGAAGCAAACCCCAGTCCTTTACAAAGTCCCAATACAATTGGTAAATTGTTGCAGCACTCGACATGACTACTACAAGACATAGCCATCCGATACTTCTTTCTTTCTCGTAGGCCACTTTAGCCCCCGCTGCTAACATTGCTGATACATATTTACCAAGATTGACAAGGTGATTTGTCTGTCCTTCGTCAAACCACCGCCGAGCACACTGCGAGCCAATAAAAAATACAATTTCTGTCAGATGAGATTAATTAATCTCAACCAAAATAAGTTCAACCATCCAATTTCTTCGGAAAAAAACGTACCTGCATAGCTCTCCAGTAATAGGGTAGAAAGGACACTGCATAAGCAAGATCTCTGTAATGCTTGGCTGTCATGCAATATCCACAGTCTTGAGTTTTGTAGCTTCCAGTTATGTAATAACAAGCTACATACTCAAGGTTCCTTAGCATCGGCACCTGCGGTTCAAGAATATGAGATGGTGTTAGATTTTACGAATATGATAATCTATGATTCTCTGCCCTTTCAAGTACTTAATTAGCATTTAAACCAACCTGACTGCAAAGTTGATCAGCCATGAAAAAATCCAACATGACAACCTGCACAGAAATAGTTGTAATTAATTAGGAAACTGGTTGTCCATGCAAAAGTGTTGGATTTTCATTTTTTGCCAACTTGTAAGGAGATAAGTACCTTATAGAGAGGTGATAATATTATATTCCGTATCACACCAAGGAAGCGATAACGACTTGATTGGTAGAAGATATTGAATGGGCAAACTAGCAATAATACGAAGACCTGCACACAGTGGAGAAAGTTAAAACTTCTGCAACATGACTAACCCACACATTGGCATCCAAAAAAGTGCATTACGGATCGGAATTTACCAATAACAGTAGACCGGGGATTGCTTGAACCTGGGCGTATGAATACCCTTTTGTAACCAGTGACAAGTGAACAAACATGATTCCAGCAACAGCAGTCATTGAAGTAGTACAGATTAAGAACAAATCTCTGTACTTAAGCTCCTTGGTGGGAGCTAACTCGAAGATGAAGCTGTAATTGATACGAGCTTTTCTCCACATGAAAATGTTGCAACCATACAAAAAGAAGTGTAGGAACAATAGACTGAACATGCTGCAGAAAGAGAGTGTTGATCAGACGGGAAGAGCATAAGAAGTCTATTATCTTAAAACATGTTGAAGCTCATTACTTACCTAAGTACAGGGTAGGCTGTTTCCATATAGATCGAATCTGATTGTCTTCTGTACATCCCGGTGAGATGAGCCATAATGATGTATCCCGCGAGAAGGGCCACGAAACAACCAGTAAAGAGTCCTGCGCATGTTTAAAACTTTAAACTAATTAGTTAAATTCAAATTATCCCCAAGTAGTCTAGGAAAACAAGTTTTGTTCACGTGGGATGTCCGATATGATATGGTGGACATAAGACACTTGTTAATGTTGGATGTTCGAGGACTCTCCTTTGTGCATAACATGATGATAGAGATGAGTCCCAGAACAAGAAGCGATATACAGTGATATGGCAAACGGAACAGTGGCTGCTTCTGTGTTAATGGGATGCTCTTTTAAAGATCGAATCCATGTACGGTCAAATTTGTCTGAAGCATGGAACTATGCTTTTTGGTCCACCCAAAAAGCGAACCTCACACTGCCCTTCATTTTAAATCTAGTGCCCTGATGGGTCCATGCTTTTAGTTCTTTTTAAAAACCTATCATTTAGCAAAGTGATCATGCTAGAATGCTTTCCACCAAAAGGATTGATTGGGGAAAAACTTTATTGGATGTTGCTAAATGCTAAGGAACTAACCAATGAAGAAGGTTACGGCGTGCGATTCTTTACGCTGTTGTGGTCTGAGATATTTCATTGCCTTCCTGCGATCTTCATCAGCAAAATGCATGATAAACAGATCTTCAACTTCATCTGATAAGTTCACTACCTGTCATTTCTAAGACTAATAAGCAGGTGTACAAAGTTGTACCGATACATAATCAGACAAGCATATCTATGCTAGATTTTTACATAAATCTTAAGATATGCTTTTGCTGATCAATATCCACTTAACATTGTCGGCAACGAGAGGGAACCATGGAAAAATAACTCATACTAGGTAGTTTATTTAGCTTCAGCTTCTCTTACCTTATCCGAGCTGTTGAAATAGGAACTCTCAACAACTTTAAGATAAATGGGCAGAACTTGTTTTTCAGTAACCTGAAGAAGTCCATACAAGAGAAAATCATGTTTAGTTATTTAGGTAAATGGAAATGGAATAATCAATTTCAAGACACCAAGTTTACTTACTTTGTCAAACTTCTTGAGAATTTTTATAAAAGCAAGCATGTTAAAGTTCCTGTAAGTTTTGAGGTAACCCAATCCTTTATATAGCTCTATGAAAGCTCCTTTGATAATCTTCTCGGCATGATGCAGCTTCGACTTGTTGATGTGCAGCTTACCACCATCAGGTCCACATTTCTTCGAGGACTGGTTAACTAAATCGTCCCAAACTAGGTAGCTGATAGCCGAGAAGGTACGAGAAGGCGTCGTGAGAGGGATGTTTATTCTCAAGTTCTTTCCATGGAAACTGAAAACTCGACCCGGGAGCGATCTTAATTTCCCTTTCTCTCTTTTCATATCGATATTTGTCGACTTCGCCATATCGTCTGATCTCGGAGAGTCTGTAAAGGACACTTCAGTTTTTTCCAATTCATCGGTGCAGCCGTCTTGTTCTGATCTGTCCTTGACAGAGTCCTCCTCTGCACGAAAACAGAGTCACTTATTATGTTTTAATTAATTCTTTGTCCTTTCATTACATTACAATCTAACAAACCTTACATAAGATAACATATATATATAAATATGTATGTTAGGTGTATAAATATAATGCATGATTGTGATAGTGAAACCAATATAGATGCATGGATTAGTATTACGAGACGCGGATGGAAAATAAACAAATAAATACCACATGAGATAGCGCAGGAGATGGAAGCGTCCTCCTCTTCGTCCGGGGCGGAACATCCTCGGCGGCGTTGCTTGATGATAGTTTTGAGCTCGGTTAGAATCTGCATTTGTTTCTTCAAACACTCTCCTCTTTCCAAAAACTCCTTCTCCTTTGTTTTATAAAATTGGTTCACTTTGTTAAGTTGCATGTCCAAGCATGCAAAAAACTCTTTGGCAGCATCAGTATCAGCAAACTGCTCTAGCAATTCTGTCTCATATAATAAATCTCTGCTAGCCGAAGCAGCCAGTCTCTTGTGAACCTATTAGCATTTAATAAAATCAAATTAAATTAAAAAAACGAAGTTTGAGAATCGAGATAGGGAGCCGAAGAGTACTTGAATGACACCATGGTCTCGACGACAACGGGGACCGAACAAAGAGAACTTCCCGATTGAAGACAAGAGCATATCGGGGATAGAAGTGTTGGTTTGTTGAGCATTAGTAGCAGCAGTGTTAAGGAGATTTATTTTCTTAAGGTTTTTCTTGAGTTGCCGGTAATCAACAAAGGCTTCTTTCCACTCGGGAACGAGCTGGCCCTTGAACTGCTTCGAGAACTTAACCATGTCGGTATCTTGTGAGAGGAGAGAATGGCGGTAGCCGAGTGAGTGTTCACCGGAAGACATGATTGTTATATATAAATGGAGGGACCGAATATGGTTGATGTGGCCGTACGAAAGAGAACACAGCACATTCCAAAATATCCTTTGCACTTATTGTTATCCTACAGATGCTCCCTCCACTTGAGAGTGGAAAGGTGCCGGGGTGGCCATTGGCCAACGTTCGCCGGAGAATGATCAAACCGCTACCAGATGTTTGTTTTTACTTGAAGAAATGGACAGCGAGTTCTCATGAAGATTTTGACGGGGTGGGAGAAGGAATTTAAAGTGGATGGCAATGGGATCATATTTTATTAATATTACCGTGCGGTTCTGAAGTGTGCAATAGAAACGAGCGCATAAGATTATTATAAGTTCGAGTTATATTAGACTCATTTTTTATTTAAAAATCAGAATGCCACATATAAGTCTACAAACTTTTTTTAAAAAAATTTGAGAATTCCATTTTACTAAATTGCACATAACTATTTGAATCATTGTATCGTCTCCGAATACAATCATAATATTATGGTTAGTTTTCATTTAGATTTAAGAGACACTAACACTCGTGTGTGCTTAATGGCTCTTTGGCAAGTCAAGAGCTGCTGGGTTGGGTGAGAAATATTTGAAGCTTAATTAGCTAATTGACCTACAATTACACAGGAGACTTCTCATTAGACCACCCTGATTTCCACTAGTTCAGGATAACTAAAAGTTTCAATTATTTGCAAGCACCACTTAATTTGATAAGAAGTTTATTATTTTATTAAAATTATATATATGAGACAACCTTAAGTACTACATCAATTGATATTCAACATGTAGAATGTAATTTTAAGTTTAGAATGTGGGTTCGAATATATTAGGTGCTATGTCAACGATATAGTTCAGTGGATTAAACCATATCATGAGGAGTAATACCTCCGACTCCGACCCCGATCAACAGCCGGCTTCACCACACAGGTTTGTTTCGACCGGTGGGACTAATGTCATGATCCGTCACTGCATATAGTAGTTAATCAGGTAGAAGATTATATAATTAACATTCTTTTTAGTATTTTTGAGATGAAATAGATTTGTAGGAGGGTGCTATTCCAACAGTAGCATTAGGAAGAAAGGTTCATTTGTTCTATTCCTATTCTGGGATACCTCAAATTGTGAAAATGAGAGCTACTAATATCCCCGGAAACTATACATTAAAATAAAATAAAAAATCAGATTAACTGAATGGTCTAATTGGTGAACAGCTTGATATCATTTAAATAAGTTTTACATTTGAAGCTTTGTGTATGTAAAATAAATTAATTGTAAACTCACCTACTAAAATAAGATGTATAATACAAATCGAGATTAATGGGCGCAAAGAAGAACAAAAACTTAAAAAAAAAAATTCCCAATTGCAGACAAGGATTGCAAAATCAACACGACAGTTGTGGAAAATTGACAGCGTGCCTTGAAAGGTGGCTGACTCAAAGATGTCTTCCCATATACATACATGTCTTTTCCAACTTTTTTGCTTTTTTTTTTATGATTATTGATATTCGATTTATTAATTAATTTATCTGAATTAAATATTGTATCTGTCTATTATAAAAGTAATTTTTACAATTTAATTTGTTGCATTTATAATGTCGGTATTCGAACTAATAAACGAACAGTCTTAATTAATAAGATGTGAACAGTTTTGTTGGGGGAAACAAAATTAGTGAGGAAATCTAAGGCTTGAAAAGGTCAACTGAGCCAATGACAAGCCATGGAATTGAAGGTCTGAATCGGATTAGCATATGTGGGTGCACCCTTGCAGCTACCCAACTCACCTCCCTAACTTTCCTCTGCATATTAATTACATTATCATCTCATATATACTCTCTGTTGCAGACAATCCCTTTTGACCCCACAATCTATCATGATCAAGTTCCATAGGGGTCGATGCTACATTAACACAAATTCTCTGTCTTTTTATGTCTTTATGTATGCAATAATATTAAAAAAATAAATCTTGAATCTTAAATTATAAACTTTAAATTTTACGAACCAAATTTTACACTCTAAACTTTGTATTATAAATCTTAAATTTTAACTTTAAATTCATTTTTTATTATTAAGCCTACGTAAAGCAATTTTTTTTTTATTCGTGCTACATTATACATGAATTCCTTAAATTTCCTCCCTTTCCCCACTTTTATCCTTATCTTTGTTTAAATTGTGTTTGTTTTCTATTTTGCTTACAAACCACCAAAGGCAGAGATGAAACTATATAAGAATGGGGAAGAGCATTCGCCTCCCACTTTCGATTTTTTTATTTTTTTATTTTTTAAGTTAATTTATTTATAAATTTATTCTCATTTTCAAACATTTATAGTTTACCATTTAGCTTCAAATTCTGGCTTAATCCCAATGAGAAATTGATCACAATTTTAATTATATATCAATTTTCTCAAGGGTAAAATACTTAAATCATCATTGTACTTTGCTCTCTGACCTGCTTTGGTCATTGAAGTTTTAAAACATTCGATTTACTCATTGAACTTTATAAATTGATTATTTTTCATCATTCCCCTGTTAACTCTCTAACACCGTTATGACATGGACCATAACACGTGAAACTTCAGTGATCAAAATAGGTTAGAGAGCAAAATTCAATGACAAAAATAGGTTAGAAAAAAATTCATTGATGTTTTACGTATTTTACCAATCAATTATTATTATTATTTTATTCCACGTCATAAAAGTGCTAGAGGGTTAACAGAAGAGTGATGAAAAAATCAATGTATAAAATTTAATGAGTAAATTGAACGTTTTGAAACTTCAATGGCCAAAATAGGTCAGAGAGCAAAGTTCAGTGATGATTTACTTATTTTATCCTTTTCTCTAAGCACCTGCTAACAAATTAAGACTCCGTTTTTTGTTGTTGTGGGTAAATGGC
Source organism: Hibiscus mutabilis (assembly GCA_019671005.1). NCBI lineage: Eukaryota > Viridiplantae > Streptophyta > Magnoliopsida > Malvales > Malvaceae > Hibiscus > Hibiscus mutabilis. The sequence goes on from CM033716.1 coordinate 2,163,753, forward strand.
TGTTGGGAATGAATGTCCGTTGGTAGAAGCTGAAAAATTCAACTTTAGGCAAATGGTTGTTTGAGCGGAAAAAATAATAGGCAAATGTCCGTTGAGGATCAAACCGATATTTGTTTAGTTAGAAAATTTAGGGCAAACACTCGTTTAGGTTACAGAACGTAACAAAAAATGAAAACTTAAAATAATATGTTAAATACTATAATAGTTTAACTTTTTTAAGCATAAAATGAAAACTATTAGTAAAAAAATAAATAATGTTTAACTAAAATGGTAGAGGAAATTAATTATTGTAGTAGATGAAAAAAATTGTTAGATGAACCCAATTCACTGTGTCATTTGTAGTCTCAACCAATAAGACTCATTTATTTTTTTAAGGTGAATGTTCACTTCTTTCCTACATGTAAATAAGGAGTGAGCAGATATTTGGAAGCTACTTTAAGATAAATGTATCTTATTAGCTAGGACCATGGATAGGGATGAATATTTCACCCGCCTGATTTGGTCAGATTTTTTTATTAAAAAAATTGGGTTTGGGCAGGGTCCGATTTTTGTTAAGGGTGGGGTCGAGTCGGGTTTGAGTTTAGGGGGACAAATATTCGACCCAATATGGGATCAATAGTGTAATTTCCCTATATTTTTAGGAATATTTAGAATAATGCCCTATTTATTTATTTTTATAGTTAAGTCCTTAAAACTATTTTTAACAATTAGGTCCTTAAATTGATTTTTTACAATTGGATCCCTAACATTAATGTTTTTTACAATTAAGCTCCTAAAGTTGTTTTTTATATATAAATAGGGCTAGGTTCGGATTGAGGTATATAATTTTTTGGTCGGTAGGGTTTTTAAAGGATGACTTAGGTTGGGTTCAGATTTAGGGTGACTATTTTCGGGTCGGGTTCAGGTTGGCCAAAAATTCGACCCGACCCATTCTCATCTCTAATCATAGATGATGTGGTGAATCAGATACATCTAATAATTTCTCGTAGTAAATGATATATAACTAAAAGTAGTAGAAAATTTACCATATCAGACCTATATATAACTATTCTGCATATTAAAGAGGAATAGGATGTTTTGAGTGTGACATGTATGGTTGATCATAGTTTAGTTGGATCATTTAGTCTAATGGATTGAGATATTAGGTCTTTTACGTAAAGTCAAAAGTTCAAATATTAACGTTATGAATGAAGTAAGCTTGGTTAGAATGATCATCTCTATATTGAATCTCTATAGTACTTGATCTTAATTAATCAACTAATTAATCAAATATCAATAATTATAACTCATACGAAAAAAATTTCTTTAGCGCTTAAATGAAATGTGTACATATTTTGAAGGAATCTCTATCTGCCCGACAAAATATGAAGGTTCGCGCATCTTCAATAGAGTATTTATTCTTGCAGAAAACTAAGAATGTGTTAATTGGCTTCTTTCTCGTCCTTTTGGTGACCATGTGTTTCACTTGGTCATAAATTAGGTGTTGAATGGGAAATTATGTCAAATTAATACGACACTAATTTATAATATTAACTCAAAAATTTTATTATGTATTGATAATTAAAAGAGTGATAGAGTATTTGCTCAATATTTGTGCATGCATACTGCATTTGTTGACATGCATATTATTCAATTCCATTTGGGAATTAGATGCTCCATCTCTTCAGTTATACACTATAATACGTGTAACCTAACATACGTCAATCATTTCACATATATGTGCTTTATTTGTATTTTCGTGTCCCTTTTCAGTGTATGTTTTGTTCGACCTTTCATATCGTAGCATGTGCTAGAGATGATTCTAAGCATATGATTCTGGATCACTTACGATTAGAGGTATGCATGACTCGGAATGAGTCGAAATAAGGTTTTATTTCAATTTTTTAAAGTCAATTTGGGTCCGATCCAATATGTTTAAATATTTTTTTATAATTATAATTATATATTAATACTTGTATTAAATTTAAATAAACAGATTTTTACAATTATTTGAATTATATACGGGTTGGATCGAGTCGATCTGCGGGCCGGAAATCTGTAACTATAAACTGCTCGGACTGGGTGAGCCAGGTCAACTTACAATCGTTACACCAAAAATCAAACCACAAATGATGCATACTTAGAAGAGACAAATTCAATTAATTAATATTTTATGGACGTTATTTTGTAAGCATGGGACATCAACCAACGGGACATATTTTTGGATGAGATTTAAATATTTTTTAGTTGAAATGTCTCTTTTAATTTTTTTAACACATCTTATAAATACGTATATAAAATAGAGCAATATAAACATCTTTAATCACTAGGTTTTAAGGACTAAATCCACTAAAAAATTCAAGCATATAAAGAAATAAAAAAAAAATCTACAGGCCCAATAACACGTGAAACTTTCTTTTGAATATGAAATCTATCATTCCTAGTAACCTAGTAATCGACAACTCCTTTGTCTCTATCCAGCTAGATGCTCTAGACATAATGAAGAAGTGGCGAGCGAACAAAAAAAAAAAACTTATAGTTTGCTTCACAAAAGAGATATGAATATATCGGCAAACAACCACAAAAAAAGAATCTAGCCACTGAAAGACTACCGATAATTACAAATCAGATATGAGCAATGTGAGAATCTCTACACGATCGTAGATCTACTGTAAAAGTAGAGAATAACGTGCCATAAGGTAGAGGAAATGTGCCACGAGAGCAGAGTTAGAACGTGTCACAAAAGCATACAAACATGCACAAAATATTCGAAAAAGAAAGAAATTAAACAAAATTTTATTATTATTATTATTTTGCTAGGCAAATCAACTTTTATTTAAATTAAAGCCAAGCCTACTATGTGCGCCTCATTAAAAACCACCATAATCCTAGTTGGAGGAAAAGAGTACAACACATTACTGGAAAACAAAAATCAGCACCAACATCACCAAACTGATCACCTACACAACTACAATTTAAGCAATTCTATGACAACAAATCAAAACATGATATAAGAAAACAATGATTACCTAAGTAAACACCGCAAACATAAGAAATTAAGTAATTTAAAAAAAAAAGATCTGAACTCTTTAGAAAATATTGGATGAGTTTATATTGAACTGGGATTTTATTTTTAAGAGTTTTAATTAGATAGTAATTGTATTGGACCATGGTTTTTTAGATGATTGACTGAAACATATTTTGAGTGTTACTTTGTTTTAGGAGTTGACTAAATTATTGACATATAAACAGTGACGGACTTACATAAAGTTTTGGGGCTGTGCCTCCAATTTTTTTATATTAAAAATTTAATAATTTTTTTACCTAAACCTCGTATTTTCAATTCATCTGAGTTTTAACCCTTTATTTTTATGATTAACCCTTAATTATAATATGTTCCATAATCTTGATTCATGGTTCTGTCTGTACCTATAAATATATCATTTACTTTTCCTTTGATATAGAATCGATATTTGAGTTATAAACTTTGGTTATGAGCTTATGCTTTCAAAGTTGAGTGATTAACTTTGTTTATTTTTTTTTTCTATTTATGTTACTGAATAAGAGTTATCTATATAAAGCTGTCTAATTATCGTTGTTGTTAGTCATAGATTCATTAGAGGTGACAAGGGAAAAACAATTCAAATATTACTATTGTTAATTACAAGTTGATTAGAGGTGACGAGGGCAAAGTAATTAAATTATCATCGTAGTTAATCATAAATTGATTAGACGTGTAAAGAAAACTATCTTATTGTTTTTACATAAAAATTATATATATATTTTTGTAGATTTGCTAGACTGGGAGGTTTAAGATTTTCTCAGATCTCGAGTTTCGCTCAACAAATTTGACGGTAAGCATGCAAAAACATTTTTATTTATGTTAAATATTTAATTGAGTTGGCGGGAGATATTAACGAAACATCAATTCTATTGACAAAGCATTAAAAGTTGTTTTTAAATAATAATAAGAAAAAACTTTGACATATACACTTTAATTTATAATAGTTTGTTAAATTTAAGGTTTTGAGTTTAAGAGTTTAGGTTGTAGTGTTTAAAAATTATGAATTATATTTATAGTTTAAAATTTAAGATTTAGGAATATATATTTTAGGTTTAAAATTTTAGATTTAATAATTTAAGAAAGGATAAAATTTTGATATACAGGCTGCGTAAAACTAATTTTACACAAGCCTGTGTATTTACACTATAAAAACCCAAATCTTAAATTCCTAACCTAATTCTAAAAAACTAAACCCTAAACCTTATACCTTAAATTCTAAGCACTAACCTTAAATTCTAAACCATACAATCTAAACCCCTAAACTTTAAACCTTAAACTAAAACCGTAACCCCTAAAACTAAAAGGCACATGTAAACTAAAGTTTACACAGGCCGTGTAAAATTAATTTTACACAAACCTATGTATTTACACTATAAAAACTCAAATCCTACTTAAACTAAGTGTCCAAATATCAAATACAAAATTTTTAAACATTATGTGCAAATCTTTTATGACTCAACTTGTAATCATGGGCGGATCTACATTAAAATTTGAGGGGTCAATTGTAATATAAAATTTGTAGATTTTTTATAAGAAATATTATAATCGATCCTACTTAATTTGTTGAGATATATGGTCAGTAATAGTTATTGTAATAGTATGAAAATTCTTTATATCTCATTCTTCGCACTGATCTCACTATAAAAAAATTTAGTTCCGCCGCTGTCGGTAATCATTTGTTAAATTACATAAAATATATATTTTAAAATAACATAAAATGTTTTCCTTCACCTAGAATGAAGATGACATTGCTAAAAAATAATAATGGAAAAAATGAATTACATCGTTGGAAAATCTAAAAGGTAGGACAGGTCTTGTTCCGCTCTTCGATAAAAAAATGAAACTTCTGTTTTTGACTCTCTTCAATATAGTACTTCAATTTATTTTTTTTAGCATACTTTTTTTGGCTTTATCCTCTTGATTAAATATGGTATTAGAACCACCACCGACGACGATATGATAATTGAAATCTTTCATTTTTACTTTTTGTTTTCTTGTGTTTTTTTCTTTTTTTTTGTTCGGCAAAGAGTATTATTATTATTAAAATAAAGAATACTACACGCCTTGAATCTGTATATGTGTTTTTTTTCTCTTAATAGTGCTCACTCAAGAAAGTGTCGATTTCAATAATCTTCTTTATTTACATTTGTCTAGTACATTATGTGCGTTGTTAGTTTTGCATCAATTTCAAAGATTCGAGAACCAAAACGTCTAGAGTTTCTCGATGCACATTACTCTTTTAGCTTAGAATAAACATGGGTTTATTAATGATACCTGCTCTAAGTATTCTTTTCCTCCTAATTAAATTCACTTTAGATCGAAAGGAATCCAATCCTCTTCTTTCAACATACATTAAATTGATATACAACCATATATCCCATTCAAATGTTGGTAGCTAAATGATTCATAAGCATATACTTTGAGATAATATATATACTTGTCTTTGTTAATGATATATGCATATATTGGTCATGTTGGTACTAATTAGATAAAGATAGCCAACTCGGATATTATTATTCTTTTATTTAGCATATTCTTTCACATGCGTGCATCATCCTTTGTTTCGAAATGACCGGTACTTGATGTATGTAAAAATACATATATCCCCCATATTCTTATTCTGGTAAGCATACGCACTGTTGGGATAGAACCAAAATGTCGTTTAATATGTATGGTGGAATTAATTTGGAAATTGGAGGAAAAGACTGATATTGATGCATAACTAAATTAATATATATTGTCAGCCGATAATTAATCAGAAAAATAGATTCTATCTACTCACAAGGCAGAGACGGAAGCAGAACTTTATGTTAGGGCGGGCGAACCTATAAAATTCTAGGAGGGATGAACTTATAAAATTTCAGAAGGCCGAAAATAGATTTTTAATAAAAAATGCATAGAAAATTACTAAAATTTTTCTAAATTAAATAGAAATTTCAAAATTTTAGGGAGTGACCGCCCCTCCAACCCCCTCTAGGTCCATCCTTGACCTCATGTTTAGATCCTCTACTATTTACGTATCATGAATAAAAATCTTCCGCCCCTTTTTTGTGCCTCTATTCATACCCCACATTAAATAAAATTAAATTTAGGGTTAGAGTTAAAAGTTAAGAGAATTTGGTGTAGAGTGTATTTTCAGGGTCGAGAGTTTAAACATTTAAATTAAGGATTAAAGTTTAAAATTTAAGCTTTTCAATATTGAGGGATAGAGGGGATCGAAAAAGGTTTAAGATTTTTGTTCAAATCAAGCATCATCATCTTAGAAAAATCTAACTAAGTAATTGAATTTAGTACCATATGCTGCCTACATGATTCCTTTAGCATGTATTTGTGTTTCTCGCACGTGAATGTGTGATATTCGATCTATTGTGCTCCGTGCTTATTGAGTTAAGTAGCTCGTAAACAATTCGAATTTGACTCGGTCAAAATTCGATTAATGCTTGACTCGTATTGATTCGACTCATGTGAGTCGAGTCGAGTAAGGTTCAGCTCGACTCGATAAGTTCGTGAGCAGCTCATTACTTTTTTTATAAATTCTTTTTTGAGTTTTTAGTTGCTACCTTAAAAAATTATGTTCCAAGAAGTTTAAATACTAGTTGAAAACTCTAGATAAGTTCAATGAATTGCTAGGTAATTTTTTTAAATTTTCAAAATGTTTTTTTTATTTCCCAAGAATTAAAAAAATTAATTTGTGTTAATAAGAAATTAAATTATAATAATGAATAATTTTTTATTAAAATCTTTCCATTTTCTTTTTATTATTATTATTTTATGTATAAAAGTATAAAAGATGAAAAATCCCCAAAAATTAAAAAGAGCCTCACACTCGAATATCAACTTCATCTCTAACTCGGTCATGGCAGGTTCGTTTATTTATCTCCTCAGACCTCACATTTTTTCCTAAATTTCTATGTTTATATTAAGCTCTAACAATATCACTAGATTTTACCTATATTTAAAAAATAAGGTAAAAATTTTGGCGAGCTTAACGAGCAACGAGTTGAGTCGAGCAACGAAATTTCTTAACGAGCACGAGTTGAGCAAAACGTTATCGAACTTAATGAGCAATGAGTCGAGTCGAGCAACGAAATTTTTTAACAAGTACGAGTCAAGCACTACTCAACTCGCTCGATAACCACCCTTACTCCCAAGAATTTGAAGGAAAAAAGAGAGAGCCTTTGATTATCATATAAATTACGAAGACTGATGAAAATTATGAGAAATTAAATCTATTATATGTCTAATTAAATTTTTGGTCTTTGAAATTTTCAAAAAATGTTTTTGAATCATTGGAACGTTCTTTTTATTTTTTTATTCCAGTACAAGATAGCACTCGTATCCATTTTAAATATGAATAAACTCGCGTACACATGCAAGCTAATATACTCAAACCCAAATTAGTACTCAAGTAAAACACGCCACCTTTTACTACTGAAACCACTCTTTGTATTGAATATAAACATATTCTTATTTCTCAAAAATTAATGTTACCAATATAAATTTCTAAAAGTTCACAATTATGGTTATATTAATTTTATTAATTTAAAAATATTTATAAAATTTGATGTATGCTCAAATTTTCAATACGAATATTTCACGTTGATTATTGTTTTATATAGCATAGCGCACAAACTAATAGGTTGAAATTGAGATAAAAATTCCAAGTCTAACAAAATCATATACTTTACGACTCAATATCTCCCAATTTTTAGAATAGAATGTTGCAGGAAATCCATCTCTACATAGGGATGGAAATGCCGAAATGGATCAAACTTGGATATGATTTTATTCGAATTTGATTCGGTTAACAATCGGACCTCTAAACTAATTTAAGTCTGAATACACCAAATTTGAGTCTGATTCGAATAAAATATTCATGATCCGAATCAAAGTCCGAATTCAACTATTTTTTCTTTTTTAAAATGGAACCTCAAACAAATGATAGAAGTAAGTATAGAATCCATCTTGTTTAATGAGGACAACCGGTCAATATACTAACTACCGATACAATTGAGGGGGGAAATATAAGATTGAAAATACTGAAGGGTACAAAATGGTAAACTTTTGCTTCCCACAATGAAATAAGCTACTGTAATATAGTTACAAACAATATATAACTTTAGGACTCTCAAATAAGGGTTATAGTTTAATACACAAGCTGTGTAATTTTTTTACACAACCCTTCATATTTAAACTATAAAATCTAAAACTATAGACCATAAACCCTAAACCACAACCTAAATCTCTAAACCCTAAAATTAAAAGGCTTGTGTAAACTAAAATTTACATAAACTTGTGTATCAATGTACTTTCCCTCAAATAACATCATATGCTAGCTGGGGTAACTGGTAAGTTCAACAAGCAAATCAAATTCGCGAATATGTCTGGTTAAAATAAAAATGACTTTCAAAAATAAGAAAACTCTAAAAGAAGTTGGTACCTAATTTCTAGTAACGAATCAAGACAAACATGGACTAAGCTAGAATCAAATATCGGAAGGGGCCAAAATTATTAAACTTTAAGCATATAAGAGTATATTAAGTATTTTAACTCAATATTGAGTGACAATGCCTAATTTATGTAATATTAAAATTTTATAGGGATCAAAATTGTCATTAGACCGAAAAATTGAAGGGGTGAAATTAAAATTCATAAATTAATTACAAATATTCAAAAAAATTAATATTTAACATGAATTTCTAAAAATTTAAAGGGGCCAAATTAAATATTTTTTAAAAAATAAAGGGCTAAATATAAAATTTCAAATTGTGAAAGTTGCCAAGCCCCTTGAGCTTCCGTTATGCGCCGTCCCTGAAGACAAATAATTCGAATGGGCTACATTCATTAGTAGAATTTTACATTCCAAAACTAGAGTCTATTTTCGCCATAAATTAGCAAATCAAGTTGTTTCGGAGCTGAGAACCTAGATGTAATTTATATATAGCGGTCATTTGCAATTCTGGAAAAGTAATATTCAACATTGAATCGCTGGTTACGGACAGTTGTTTCTAACAAATGACAAAGTGGGGGATAAAATGATAATTTTCCACGACCAAAATTCATTTAGATATGATTTTTTAAGTTTTATATCCATAGCCGTCACAAATTTTTCTTATCTTCTTTTTACTTAATCGATGGCAGCATCCAGTCTTAGTTGGTACGATTTTAACATGTCGTAACGATTGTTTGGTGTTCATATAGAGATCCTCACGACGTTAGCTTTCTGATTTGATTTTATTAGTAGTCAAAGAAAATATTGATTCACACTCGTTTAGTGGTTTGTTAGCCAATATAATCATAACTGTGTAGCAGAACAATATGCCTGATAGTTTGATTCGCTCACCACTTATTTTTCATCTCTTAAAGCGTCTCGTTTGGCTAGAGATGCTAGTCTCCATGGAAGGGTTTGCTTTTCTTTACACCTTTGTATGAAATTTTTAGAGGACTAGTCTTTTTTCTCTCCTTTTAATACATTCTATTTATAATATCTTTCATGGTGATTAATAAATTCATATGTCATTGTCTAAAAAATATACGATTCTCTCGTTCCGTAAGCTTTTTTAGCAAACATAATTCCTTTTAAGTACTAATTTAAGACGTAGACTAGATTCACAAGTTTTTGATCATGTTCAATTCAAAATATCAATAATGACTCCAATCTATGATGAACATTTGAGAGCCTAATCAATTTTGACCCAGACAAAAGTGACACTAATAGCTTGGCAGCTGCTAAAAACTATTCTAGAGAGTCTTCGTCAAGACATTTTCAAAATCAAAACCGATATTAAAAACCTTTATTAAAGCAAGTTAAACATATTATGTAACGTCCTAAACCCGACCTAAAAAAAACCCGAAGTTTAAGATGTCACAGCAAGGAAAACCGAAAACATGAATAAGAAAATTTCAAATTTCTGAATTAACCATAGCTAAAAGTATGGTTAATAGATTCTTATCTCTTATAAACTTTCTTGGATTCTACTTTCTCGAAATTATTAAATTGTTAAGGACGTAGATCACATAACATCGATAAGGTATTTTTCAGTCATTAACACGTTGTATAAAGTCAAACAATTCATTTATAAACACTGACTAAGGTACAATAACCCGAGGTATCTTTCTTTTGCTTAATATAATCACTTAGAGAACCAATCATGTAACGAATTACAAGCTCTTAGCTATAGGCCAATTATTTCGACCAATTAAAGAATCCTCCCTTATCTCTTCAAACTTATAAGGACTTAATCATCGTTTCTTAAAGATATTATTGACCCTAATCCAATTGAGTTACATCCCCTTTTCCTTAAGATTGACAAGATATTTTATCTTGAAATACAAGACACAATAAGAAGACCTTGATATACACCTAAGCCATGATACTAATTCTCAATTCAAATGTATTATTCACTAAAAGTCACTTTATAAAAAAAACATTACACCCACTAATCTAAAGATCATTTTCAATTTATTACATTTATTAGATTAGCTACCGAAAGTCAATTAAACAAGCACTTCAAGCCAGTTTAAGATTTACACCTTTAAAACAATAACCAACCAGCATAACTTGACTTACAAGAAACTGTTCGAATATCCCCTTTACACAAATAACCAATTCATCAATTATTCAACTATCCAACCATGCTTGAGTTATATCTCAAATACTACTTACTATGCATACATGTTTCATTTCCCAAACTTTCATTCGAATAATAGGTACCATATACCTTTTACATTAGGACATCAATTATTAATAAGGATTACACAAATCATGGTATACAATTCTTACAACAATTAAGCAGTGTGCCACCATCCTAGGAGTAAATTATCTAAGATAGTTTCAAGCTCTACAGGAACTTCGAACCAGACTCGTAATTCTCAACCACAACAGAGACAAGCACACTTGATTATCCTGCAATGCATGAAATCGAATGCATTAGGCTTACCTAGCCTAAGTGAGGTAGTAATATCAAAGCATTTATACATAAATCTTAAAGAATCACGCATACAGATACACAATCATATATTAATGCATGTTGTCATTGTCTTAACTTAGCTTATAGATTTTATACTATATAGTAGCTTATCCAAGCTTCCTTTTACAATAAGTTGATCCTGTTAAGATCAACTTGGCACATTGAAGTCTTATTGAGACTTGGTAATTATTCATAAATATTAAATTCTTTGTTAACAATGTCAAAGCTTTCAAAGTTGACAGAGCTACTCATAGCTTTTAGATCTTTCAGGGATTATCAGAGCTTTCGAGCTTTCTTCAGAATGTACAGAGCTTATTAGGGCTTTCGGGGCTTTCCGGAATGCTATCCATATCTTTTCTGTATTCTTATTTGTTTTCTCATTAGGTTCGGGTCTTTTACTCGTTTTCCTTGGATCACTATTGGTGATGAATAACATTAGTTCAGGCGATACTTAGCTCAGAGGACATAGCATGGGCTAATATCGAAGCATATCAAGAGGGCGTCCCCTAAGCAATTGCTTAAACAAGAGTACCAGAGGTACTAAAAGATCATTTGATCTTAATAACAAGAGATCCTAGTCTAAACATTTCAGACACCATCCAATAGATCCGCGGTCTTCCATTTTCCGAGGCAACTTATATGTTTTATCTTAATTTTGTCATTTGGGAAGTTGCTTATTGTACAAGTAACTTTACTTTTAAAGTTAACAGGGATTTCTTAGGTTACAAGTAACCTTGCTTATTACTTTATTTCAGTAGCTTATAATATCATTCAAGATTCCTTACTTCTTTACTCCTTAGAGTTAACTAATTAGTAGTAAATCTTATTGCCATTGATTAGTAAGTTATTCCAGGCATTTATATCAAGTACATAATTCCTTCCAATATCAAGGTTATTCTATAGCCAATCATTCAAGCATAACAAGGCTTTTAAAACATAATAATTGCAACATCATACAAGTCAAAACATGAATGTCAAGCTATGAATGTATGCTCATACTCAAATAGCTCTATTTGAGCCTTTTTACACAATGTACATGTAATGAAATTCATTCACAACCAATCAATACATAATCTTAACAAAACGAATTAAACATCAGGATAACTCTGTGTTACCCGAGTCAAACATAACTACACTCACCTCTTATCCCGAAGTTACGGGATACCTGAATCCACAATTAGTAGTTGCTTCCTACTAACACTTTTCTTCTACTAGTCCTTAACATGATAGGTTCCTCACACAAATATCAAGTCATTAGAACTAATTCAATCCTTCATATATTCATCAAACCATCCATATCATGTCTATATACATATATTCAAACAGTCTATATTATATGCTTATGTGCATTCATAACTTTCCAATATGTATAGATGATCAAACAGTCCCATTAAATCATGAATTCACACAAAACAGTCCTCATAGTTATGTATACAATTAGACATGTCAAACAGTCCCATTTAACCATGAATTAACACAAAACAGTCCACATAGTTATGTGTACTATTAGACATGTCAAAACAGTCCCATTTTATCATGAATTAACACAAAATAGTCCACATAGTTATGTATGCTATTAGACATGTCAAAACAGTCCCATTTAATCATGAATTAACACAAAACAATCCACATAGTTATGTATACTATTAGACATGTCAAAACAGTCCCATTTAATCATGAATTAACACAAAACAGTCCACATAGTTATGTATACTATTAGACATGTCAAACAGTCCCATTTAATCACATGTATACAAATACACAAGTAAAACAGTCCATGTATCTCATCTTATAATTCAAAACAGTTCACTTAAATGCACGTTTATACAAGACAGGGCAGCTTAGACGAATAGACATTTGCTTATCCAAAACTGTCCAATTTCATCCATGTATACACTTAACAGGGCAGCATATATCTATATACACATTTAGGCACACAAAGCAATCCATTTTTATATGTATAAACACTTAACAGAGCAGCAAGTATACTCACACATTTAGACACATAAAGCAGTCTATTTTTATATGTATAAACACTTAACAGGGCAGCAAGTATACTCACACATTTAGACACATAAAGCAGTCCATTTTTATATGTATAAACACTTAACAGGGCAGCAAGTATACTCACACATTTAGACACATAAAGTAGTCCATTTTCATACATGTATATACAATTCTGGGCAGATTTAACATGTACACAATCATTCATTCAAAACAGTCCACTATGTTCATGTATTCACAAATCAAGCCAATTTTACTTATATAATCATGTGTACACCAAAACAGTCTACTTTTTATGCTTAACAGTCCCCTTAATTGCAAAACAGAACAGTGCACAACATATTCATTCTCATTCCTATCCAAAATAATCCAGCACATTCACATATTTGCAAACAGTTCACACACAATTTACATGTATAAATCAGCCCCCGAATTCAATAGCCAAGTTCTCATTTAATATCACAGCTTAGTTTCCCATTATTTCCAATAGAAACAGTCCTCTATGCTTCATGTTTACATTAGACAGTTTCTACATTAACACACATGCTTAAACGTATCTAAGCAGCCCGTAATCTCCTCAAATCAGTCCCTTCATAATTACATTTTATAAAACAGTTTCATAGATCATTTATACACATATTTTCGTGCAAATCAGCAACATTCCTATGTATATTCGATTATCTCAAGCACATAATCAAGTATGTTTAACCCCTCAACTACAATTCATTAAACAAACATACGGTAACATTGCATTTCTTCTTACATACTTACAATTTACATGATTAGTGATCACTATAAACAAAAACACATCACAACAAGTTTGACTACTAATGTTATTAGGGAAGAATTCATGATAAAATTATTATATTATAATCAATTCAAAGAAAGAAGAAGGAATTTTTACCCTTCTTCACAGTGCCAAACAAGAACTCCCTAAAGATTGCTCCAATTTGAAGTTTTCACACTAAGATCCTCTCCAATTCTCATCTTTCCCTCTCTACCCTTCCATGTAGGTTCGGCCATTGAGGAAGGGAAAGGAGAAGGAAAATGAAAGCTTATTTTCCTTTTCCCCAAGGCCACATACCGAAAGCATCCTCCCCCATTAACACTTGTCTTGATCAAAAGTTGACAAGTGTGAAAGTCCTATTAAATTTCTTTTAGCATGCAATATTGTAGAATTACAAGGCTTTCTTTTTAATCCTTTTATTAACAGACTACTCATGTTTCCATATTATCAATTTGATCCTAAAATTCATACTTAATCTAATAGATGATAGATCAATTGAAATTTATTAGTGGTTCCAAGTAGAATTACTTCTAGACTAGATTTGGGGTATTGCACATCAGTTCCAAAGCATTTAAATAAATCATTCTTATTCGAACATATACTTTATGCTTTCATAACAATCTTTTCACTCTCGAGACAATTAAATAAAATATGATTGGTCAAAACATAAGCATCATATCTTCCGGCATAAAGCATACTTTCATTGTAAAGTAAGATATAAGTGTAAAACCAACATAATTTGCTTACTTCTTTTGAAAACATAATATGCATAACAGCATATGCATCAAAACACTTTTCACAAGTCTCGTGCTTAATCAAACCAAAAACGTATCATGCATAACAACCATATGCATCAGAACACTTTTCATATGTTTCATATATTTCATATATCTTATAGTAGCAAAAGGGGGGCGAGCAAAACTAGACTTGGCAAACTTGATCCGAGACTCGAAAACTGAACCGATTTATCCGAACTGAGACCCAAAATTGACCCGAACATGATAACCCGAAATCGAAACAAACCGAATCAAACCGAAACCGATCCAAATTTTAGTTGATCCAAAATGGACCCGAACCGAATAGACCCGAACCGAAGACAACCCGAAATATAGAAAAGATATTAATAGAAATAAAGAAAGATTGGATATGAACAGCCGCACAACTCACAAAAAAAGTTAAATATGTTGGCTTTATAAATCTATATATAGAGTGTAAAAAACTGACCGACCTAAAAACTCGATTAAAACCGACCGATCTCTCATTAACCTGAAATTGACCCGAACCGAAACCGAACCGAATAACCCGTTTGTCACCTCTAGGCAAAACACCGTTACTTCGTGAGGTTAATCTCCTACATGAATATTAGTTGCCTTCAGGGTGCATGTCCCCTCAAATTAAATTTGATCCTAAGAAACTATAATGGGCAAGTAACAAGGGACTCACTAGCCTTAGCAAGTGTCAGTAAGGACGGTTGAAATCCCTATTTAGAACCAAAACCATATACAAGTCCCTATTTAAAACCTAAACCAGATTCAGTAGACCATAAGTCATAAAAGCCAACCCCAATTTGAGTTATATTGAACCCAAACCTTAGTGAAATATCTTTATGTATACAAGGATGCATGTTACATATATGTATTTATATGATTTTTCTTGTTCGGCAAAATATGATTTTATGAATTTTAATAATGTAAACATAAATTCGATTGTAAACCTCGTTAAAAATTTCTCTAATTTTAAATAAAAAAAGGAGTGCAAAACAACCCAGAAGGGTACAGACCAGAAACCCTCAAAACAAGCTGAAAATCTAAACCAATGCTAGACTGTTTTTTTTTCTTTCATGTACATATGAATTCATTATCTTACAGAGGTGTTAGGTTTTTAAATTAATATTATAGAAAGTCTTTGTCTTCTTGATTGAACGTGAAATAATTGTATAAGGGATTCTCGAATTGTGTCATGGCCCGCATCAACCCCTTGCTTATATGTACCCTTAACAGATAGACTATGTCATAATATGCATCATGTAACATTTCAGAACTCCTGGCCATAGCGAGACTTTCTATAAGATTAATTTAAAAATCAACACCTCCGTAAAATAATGAATGCATAAGTACATGAAAGGAAAAAAAAAAATACATAAACAAACAAAAAGTATTATTAGTGACACGTAAGTAAATAATAACAAATTTAACATAAATGCATAAATGTAAAATGCATGTATATATAAATGAGTATTTCACTAAGGTTAAAACTTGTGATGTAAAAATAAAAATGATGCAAATATGAAAAATATAAATTATTGAACAAAAACTAATAGCATGCTAAAATTAATAACTCATGGAAAATCATAAACTTAATTCAAATTAATCGGTTATAAATTATACAAATGATTTAACAATTTTAATGTCAAATTGAAATTATATGAAAGATGCATTCCCAAGGTTGTTTGGTTTAGCGTCGAATAATTTGGCTTTTGTTTGTGATTATCTATGCTTGCCTTTTACCGATTGGGGCTGCTGTTTTCGATGTGGGCTGAGAACTTTCGAAGTAGCGCAACTTCGGGAATTACAAGCATGTGTTGCTGGTTGTAAACTGAGGAGGTTTGAGGTGGGTGTGTTATATAAATTGATGTCGTCTTTCGGCCTTCGGGATGTGAATGAGGTTAATCTTGGGTGGAAATTGCCTTTGCTGCCCAAAATCCAGTGTTTTATCTGGTTTCTTATTGTGGGTCAGCTGCCAACGTTGAGAATGTTAGTTGATCGTGGCGTTCCTATTCCTGAGATGTCGTTATGTTGTCGTTGGTGTGGTAGGGGGAGGATAATGCGGACCATATTTTTTTGCAGTGTGATTTAGCGTGGAATGTTTGGAATTTGTTTCTTGATTGGTGGGGTATCGTGGTAGTACGGCCATGGGTGATTGGAGAGTGGGTACATCATTGTTTTCATAGTTTCTGTGGGTGACTCTCGCTCTTGGTGGATCATTGGTTGTGCTAGTGTTCTATGGTCGTTGTGGCTAGCGCGTAATGAACTCATGTTCAAGGATAAAAACGAAGCGACTCGAGATATCTTTTTCTTGGTTTAGGTTCGCTCTCTTTATTGGACTCGTTCTATATTTGATTCATATATTTTACTTGAATCCACTTGGTGGGAGTGCCCTCAGCTTTGTTTGGTGAAATCTTTGGGATCGGCTGATTGTCGTTTGGGGGTCACTTGGTTGCCGCTTCCCCCTGGGGTGTTGAAATTTAATGTGGATGAGACGGCTCGTGGAAAACCGGGGTTGGCAGGATGTGGGGGTGTGTTACGTGACTCAGATTGCCGTATCTTGGCTTTGTTTTCGGGATCTATTGGGATCGCTAAATCTAATGAAGCGGAGCTACAAGCTATTTCATATGTGCTGAGGTTGCTTCTTGAATTTAATTGGAATGGAGTATCGTCGCTGGTTATTGAATTTGATTCCATAGTGGCTGTGTCGTGGATTCTAAATATGGAGCGGCGTCCATGGAAATTTTGCCGTTGGTTCCAACAAATTAATGAGGCTTGTGAATCGCTATTGGGTGTGTGCTTTACAAATGTGTTTAGAGAGGCTAATAGTGTCGCTGACGTGCTTGCAAAAAGTGGGGTTGATCGGACCAATTGGTTTTGGATGACTACATAATTTGGGTGTTTGTCCTTGCTTGCTTGTGTTTATTCTATTCGCATTCATCGGTACTCTTTTCCTCCATTTAGGATTAGGGAATTTTTAATGAGGCCGGTGTTTGTGATGGTCATGTATGATTCTCACTTCTAATAAAATTATACGTGTTGCCGATAAAAAATAGAACTTAACTTGAATTTAATAACCAATTAAACTAATTAAAAATATAAAAAAGAATTAAAACAAAATTTATTATAAAGCTTTATTTGGGAACTAAATTAATCTAAATGTGAATTTATTATCTAATTATGCAAATTAGGGACTTAATTAGAAGAAACCTATACCTAGAGGCCGAATTAATAAATTACCTAGTTAAACCAAGAACCTAATTAAAAGTATTCTAAATCAAAAGGCTGGATTTTAATTAATCTATCCTAATATAGGACTAAAGTGAATAAAACTAAACCTAAAGGTGAAAAACGATTCTAAACATGGAAGGACTAAAGAGTGATTTCCCCAAAACCTTAAAAATGTGCGAGAACTCTATCTCTCACATGCGCCGTTTCACATTGCATTAAATGGATTTTTTTTAAGGGTACTATGCACGACAGTGTAAACATTTTATTTACATAAATACCATAATTTTAAGGATTAAAGATTTAATTAAAAATTAATATTTATTTATTTAAAATTTAAGGAGTGTGATTTAAATTTAAAGTTTAAAGAGATGGTTAAAATAAAGCTTGGATTCGAGTGTGAGAGCAAAAAAAGGAGGTGACTAAGCTGGCCATAGTCCTCACGGC
Organism: Hibiscus mutabilis; assembly: GCA_019671005.1. Classification (NCBI taxonomy): domain Eukaryota; kingdom Viridiplantae; phylum Streptophyta; class Magnoliopsida; order Malvales; family Malvaceae; genus Hibiscus; species Hibiscus mutabilis. The sequence goes on from CM033716.1 coordinate 2,181,996, forward strand.
AATGAACTTCTCGAACGACAGCGGCTAGGGTTTTCAACTGTTTAGGTGTTTTTTAGTATTTTTTGGACTTTATTAATTATTATTTATTTTGGCCCGGGCAGATTCAAATTTGATGTATAGAATTTACGTTCTTCTCATTAAAAGACCTTTCTTATTCAAAGGGCGGTGGAAAACATCACAAAAGATTTCATGCTAATTCTTAAAGTGATTCATCATCATCCTTCACCTGCAAAAGATTCAAAACCCTAAAATTACAAGATTCAAAACTAACTTCATTACGTATCTTGAATTATATTAGTTGATTTGACAATATAATTGTATTAATTGATTGTATAAAAATGTTTAATTATTTAAATAAATATCATTTATAATTGTTAAAGATGAAATAATCGTTACGGCTTTTATATTTAATCCTCTAGACTCAAAAGCTCCCTATGCATGCAATTTCAACCAAAATTGAAACCGAATATCGTAATTTAGAAGAGATGTTTTTACTTTCTGGATGGATCAATGATTTCACAAACGATATCATATTATGCATTATTGGTATAATAATACCCCTGCAATGATAATTACATAACGATGTTTTATTTAATTAGTGCAATATCATTGTGAAAATAACTTACAAGAAAACCCTAATTAGTTAAGTTTCCCTGATCATAACATAAACATACATATGTATCCTGTAAGCTTTAGATATTCAGGATCTTTAAGTCATAAAAATCTGCTCCTGCATTGGAGCCGGTAACTACTGCTTGGTCGCTGCTTTCCCACCTTTTCCCTACAGTGCAGAGAAATCCATCATAAATTAGAACGTGAATGCATCATCATTCCTTACGATCATAATACATGTAACATACAAACACATATATATATATATAGTTAAGATCCAATTACACACGTTTTATTTTTTGGATCGCCGGTAACTTAAAGAGTTTTACACTGTGTAATTGGATCCTATCTCGTATATATATATTAGGAGTGTTTATCAAGTGGGTCGATCATGAGTTGAGCAGTGTTCAAATCGATTCAAAAACTGCTTGACTCATGTTCGACTCAATACTTGACAAACTCAATAAAATTCCGCTCGATCCGTGCTCGTTAAGAAAACTCATTGCTTGTTAAAACTAGCCAGAATTTTTACCTTATTTTTTAACATGTGTAAACTCTTGTAATACTATATAATGCTTAATATAAACCTAACAAATTTAACCAAAAAAATTGTTCAATATAGTGTGTGAAGCAATTTCAAAATCTGAATTCTAAAATAACAATCTAAAAACCCACAAGATTAACACATTATAAAAAAACAACGAGATGCTCGTAAACTTATCAGGTCAACTTGGACTATACTATTGTTAAAGTCTAGAGTCGAATCAACTCAAGTCCAGTATTAATCGAGTTGAGCTCAAACTGTTCGCGAGTTGTTCAACTCAGTTAACACACCCCTAATAGTTACCTTCTTGGCGGCGGGCTTTTTTGGTTCCTGGGGCTTTTGAGCAGCCTTCTTGGCGGCGGGCTTGGAAGCAGCAGCTTTGGAGGAAGCATCGGTGGCCTTTGAAGTTGAAGCTTCCTTCTTGACCTGGCCAAAGATTTGAGTGCCAACCGGTTTCTCAGCCTTCATTGACGCCATTGCTAGCTCTTGGGAAAATGCAAATCAAACAAGTAGCAATACTAATTAAGAACCTTGGCAAAGCACACAACTATATCTGAATTGGTGTGTTTCTGCATGTATATATATAGGAGGGTTTTAGAGCCGAGCCGAGTGGCCAGTGGGTTAAGGAATTAGAATCGGTAGGTTAAAAGATAAGGGGATGGTGGAAGTTAAAAGAGAATATGGCATAAACTGACATCAAGACATGGGAGATGATATTATCACGCCAACTTTAACTACTCCGAATTATTATTTTACAGTATCGGATTCAGATACTTTGCTTAGAATTTTTTTGGCTCATATTTTAACTACTTTATATTACTTCATGATATATAGATTCCCAGCATCCTCCTATCTGTATACAGGAAAGAATATATATTGTATTTGAAAGGGATTAACAATATATTCGTTCTGTTCGTTAAACAGCTTTTTGAGCTAATTTTAGATGTTTGATGGTAAATAGCGGATTGTAATACCAGATTGGAGTGAAATCTTTTATTTAAAAAAAAACTCTTAAAAAAGATCTTTTTGAGTTAAAAATTTTAAAAAAATACTTGTAAAGATACAAGTATTTTTTTGTCCTTGATAATTATAATTTTTTTCTTCTAAATAATATAAATTTCAATAACTAATAAAATTAAAAAATATTTTTATAAATAAAAATTTATTTTTTATCAGCAAATAAGTATGATTTTATTGAAAATAAGAAATTAATATATAGATTTAAATTTAATAATTATTAAAATTATACTAAAAAGAAAATTTCACAAATAAAAAATAATATATACATCCTTCATATATATTTTTAGTAATGATATTAAAAAAATATTTTTTATAATCCAATTAATATTAATAGATACAAAATATTAATAACTAATAAATTATTCAAACAAGTATTGAATATAATCATGTCCTTATATGCTATTTCAAGTATTAAATATAATCATGTCATTATATGTTATTTTGATTGTTCAAATAATCAAACATCAATTAGCTATTAGTTAATTTTACCAAACACTTATATACAGTCAGCTAATGTAATCTGCTAGTCAAATCTGCTAATGTAATCTGCTATCAGATATCTGCTAATCAAATATTCTCTCTTTTTGTGACTTTTTTGTGTCTCCGAACATTTAAAAAATTAAATCTTTAAGTCCCAATTCTAAATTTTAGACCCTAAGCTCTATGCCTCACAACCAATACTTTAAACCCTAATTTTAAGCCCTAAACTTTAACTATAATCGTAAACTCTAAACATAATTTTTTTAATGGTGAGTCATAACCTGAGACAAGAAAAAGAACATAAAATTTTACTTTTATCTGTATTTAAAAAGATTATATATATTATTTTTGAAAGGGTTAAAAATATATTATAAATATAAATAAAATAAAAATAATTAAATATTTTTATATAAAAGTTGCATAACGAAATTTAAGATCAAGTGCTTTTTTTAGTTGTTTTTTCAAATTTTTAAGACTTTCTCGATTAAAAATGTAATGAATATTATGATATGAAAGGATATAATTCGATTGAACTGTCAATCGATAATATCTTAAAATTTTGATAAAAATAGTTGCAAAAACCAAATTGAAGATATATCATATAATATTTATAAATAACTATCAGATTTTTTTTTTTTTACTTTTTAGCACTAAAGGGCCACGTGCTTATCTTTTTAGTAAACATTTACGAGAACCTTTATTCTTCTTAATGAAGCAACACACTTCTTATGTTTGTAGAGTTAAGAGTGAATTTGTAGAGTTAAGAGTGAACAGAAACGCGGGTACTTCTTATGGTGCAGCAGATAATCCAATATATTTCATCAGTAATTTATGTATGAGGAATAAATTTAAGGTAAAAAAAGATGAAACGTTATTTTAATTAAATTTGAAAAACTACGGGATGTAGGAAAATTTAATTCTTTCAGCACGATATCGAATCCAAGTCGTTATAATAACGTTTCGACCTCTACATAGTCTACCCGAACAAAACGAACAATATTTTACTTCTCTAACGTTAGAGAGGTTTTTTGCAAAAAAAATATATATTTAGCTGCTAGACCTTATGCCTTTATATAGCATTCAAAACCCTAATTCTAATTAAATTTAAATTCATTAAATATACAATATAACTAAATATAATTAAATATCACTACAACAATATAGATTTTTAGTGACAAATTGACAGTGACTAGGAATAACTTTGTCACAAATATTAATTTTTGTGACAATTTTTTTGTGCGACACTATTAGTATAAGTAATTGTGACGTATTTTTATATAGTCACTATAATAATAATACTTGTGACGATTACATTTTTCACAAATAAATTCTCACTATAAGTATATAATTGTGACAAAAAATTCATTGTCACTAAAACTTTGACGCATGACAGTGACGATATGCGAAGTGATCACTATTATTTGATATTTGTTGTGACAATGAAATTACTTGTCACTTAAAGTTTTACTTTTTGTTGTGATAAATTTTGTCACCAATAAAAAATAAAAGTAATGACAAATTAGATATTGTCACATTGATAAATATATTTTATAATTATAAAAATTAAAGAGATAAGATATTTCTATAGTCTCTATACTATGTGTAAATTGTTGTTTTAGTTAATCAATTTTGATCAACTTTAGTCCCTATATTATTCAAATTTTAAAATTTCAATCCTAATCCTAACGGGACACCAACAATATGACTAAATTACAATGACTAAAAATGATCAAATTAAAGAATAAAAATTAAATATGTATTTGTAGTGACAACATATTAGTGATTAGTTTGCATTTTATGATAGAATGTGACAACATATTTTAGACACTATTTAAATATGTATTTGTGATAGAATGTTTGTCACTAATAAGAATAACATTAGTGTCTAAATTTTAGTCACTATTAATAATCATTTGTGTCAAATAGTATGGTCATAAAAAGTATAACTATTATGACAAAATACATGAAAGTTGTCACTAATATAATAGTGACGGAGTTATTAGTGACGACTGGTGACTACTCAAAAAAAAATAGCCATTGTAAATTTCAGTGACTAACTTTAACACTTTTTGTGACCATTTTCAACGTCTCTAAAAATGTATTTTCTTGTAGCGTATGTAGAATCTGGTTCTACTTTAATTAGGTTTCTTTAGGGTTTATATATATATATTAATAGTATTTGATAATTACAATAATTATCTAGTATTAAAAAATATAAAAGAAATTATCTATAATTACAATAATTATAATAATTTCGTTTTTTACTTATTTCATGTACAACAAGTTTGTACACATGTTAGCTAGTCGATATTTGTTCGTTTTAATAATAGGGTGTGACCCTTGTAGGTTTATGTAACGTTAGCAGTAATATCTAGAACAATTCTAATATTACAAGCAATGAGTGACATCTAGCAATACATTATTCCTACCTAAGTTACAGGAAGTCGTGGTTCGACATAACCTCTTCGTGATTAACTCTTTTCATGTATTACATCTTTTTTGTCCTTATATCTAGATCGGACACAAGTCATGGAATAGTCACACTTGTATAGTCCATCTAATATTTCTTGATATCTTGAGTAGACTATTATAAAGGAATAACTATGATATCTCATATCAATTTATTCGAGCATGACCATACATTTCTAGGCCACACATTTCTAGTTTCACTCAATCAAGTGGCCCATGATATTACTCTTTTTTTTTGCTCGGCAAATAATGTATGATTTTATTAAAGGGAATCATACAATGCCATCACAATCCATGGCCTCATTAAAACCCCCTAAACCTATATGAGGGGAAAAAGTACCATGGAAAGTGATCCAACGATACAACACCCAAGTCACTCCATCAATGAAAACCATGAGGAGTGATAAACACCACTCTTAGCAAGTAAATTCGCGAATCCATTAGCTTCCCTAAATACATTATTAAAAACAACACACTATAGAGCATCACACATATAATCAATTTGGTGAAACAACCTTAAAAAATGCCAAGGCCGAGAATCCGATCTCATAACCCATGAAACAACAACCACAGAGTCCGATTCAACGATCACACTCTTCCATCTCGAATCCACCAACATTAAGAGAGCATGATAAATAGCCTGCAATTTCGCCTGATTGGAATCAATAATCCCAATCGGACCTAAAAATAAAGCTAAAATCTGTCCATACGAATCACGCAAAACACCCCCACAACCTACCAAACCTGGTTTACCACGAGCAGCCCTGTCTACATTGAATTTCATAATCCCCGACGATGGTGGCACTCAACCAGCCCCTAACCGTGGACCCAATGGAGTAGAATGTGTAGCACACAAAAATGGATCATTCCACCATGCACCTTCCATCAAATTATCCGATGGCACCAACGAATTTGCCCAAAAGAACAAACAAAGTTTAATTGAAAACAGGATATCATTTGCCGACAAACGAACATCATCAAACATTAGTTTATTCCGGGCAAGCCACAACGACCAAAACACCACCACACACCCAATAATCCACCACTCACGAACCAAACTCCCAAAAGAAAAAAGCAACAACTGCTGAAGCATATCAAAAACCGATGCTGGTCGCACAACCTCTACTCCCCATCATGAGAAAAAAGAAGACCATATAGGCCATACAAAATAGCAATGAAGCAGAATATGATCAATGGCATCATCTCCCATACCACACCATTTGCAATGGTCCAAAATTTCTTCAATCGACAACCCACGATCATGAAACATTTGTATCGTTGGTAATCTACCCAAAATAATGAACCACAAGAAGCATTTTATATTCAGTGGAATAATCATATTCCAGAAAGCACTCATATTTGGTACCTCACACATGCCAAAAGATGACATCAAAAAATAAAGCGATTTTACACTGAAATTACCCGACGCCTCATGTCTCCAAACTAGCCGATCTTTAACATTTGGAAACACTTGAAAATGGGAAACACATGCCCTCAAATCCCGCAACTAATTGACTTCGAAATATCACAAACCACGACAAAAAGCATCTTCCCAACAACACTGACCCGAGCTGATCATCCCCACAAAATCCTTAACTAACGCAAGCTTGTGTACTGCCAACTGGAAAAGCCTAGGGAAAACCAAATTCAATGGCTCTTCTAGACACCAAATGTCATACCAAAAAAGTATATTTTCCCTGTCGCCAACAATCCATACAAATTGAGACACAGTCAATAAACGACTCACATAATCTTCATCTTGAACTTTAAGGATTTGACGCCACATGACAAACATATTTTTCTTCCCCACCGGATTCATTCTCCATCGAAACACATGGACACCATATTTGGATACTATCAATGATTTCCACAACGAAACATCCGAAAAAGCATAATGCCAACACCATTTAGCAAACATGGCCAAATTACGAAACCTTAAATCAACTACCCTTAATCCACCAAATTTCCTTGGTCAACAAACAATGGACCAATTAACCCTACACATTTTTTGCCTCTCCTCTTTACCACCCCATAGGTGTAATACCCTAAAACGTACCCTAGAAGTAATCAAGCCTAATTAAGCTAGCTAATTAGGTTATTTAGCTTAATTACTTCTAGGGTATGTTTTAGGATATTACAATTCTCTTCCCCTTAAAAAGAAATTCGCCCTCGAATTTTTACCTGAATTGAATAAATGAGGATATTGTTTTCTCATTGTATCCTCAGGCTCCCAAGTTCCTTCTTCTACATCAATACAATTTTTTAGTTAAAGTGATACCAAACCTTGTAACTCCCCTCGCCCTGGTTAGGAGCGATGAGCGTTACGACAAGAAAACGAACAAGCAAAGTGAAAATACGGGTCAATTAAAATTTTTCTTTTCATCTACTCATACCTAATAGATGAGTTGCTTATCTGGCAAGATATTATTGCGATCAATCTTGATTAAGTTTATATTCATTTTAGGTTACCGATCTGATTTAAACACAAGTGTTTCCCATTCATGCTTGTTACCATTTACAATTCAAGTGACAACTAAGGCATTCGAACTACAAATAACAAACATGGCAAATCAATTTCATTTTCATTTAGAGTATAAGCGCAGCACAAGATGAATTCAAAACCAAGCAAGTATAGTTACTAGGTCTTGTCTATTTAGATTAATTTATATATGAATTCCTATCATAGCCTAGCAATCTAACGTAGCATTCTCTTATATCCATTCTTACATGACTTGAAAATACTAGCATACATGAACCTAAGAATCACAAAGCTATCATACAAATCATAGCCAAATCGAATGGTTCAAGAAGCACAACATCAAGGGATCATTTACATACAATTCAATCATATATCCATTCAAGCATTTCAAGCATATATTATCATAGGCGATCACAAGCTTCAAGCAATTCCATTTTAATCATCCCATGGCATATTCGAATCTCAAGAAAACCCTATATTTACATACCAAGTTCATTAAGCCAAAAGCAAATACATATAAACAATCTTTTAACAAAACATGATGCATATGAACAAGTCTAAATCTACCTATGTGCCACCAACTAGGATAATTCAATATAGCTACAAACCATACTTCAAGCTTCAAATATCTCGCTTTGGTTCCAAGAAAGATAGCTTCAAGGTCAAGGTATCGTTCGAAATAACTTTAACCTGAGGTTTGGGAAGAATGCAAACAAGAGTGATAAGTACATAATGTACTTAGTAAGGTAGTATCTAGATCTAGCAAGTTATCAAGATCATTAGCTTTAGGTGTCTTTTGATCATTTCAATCAAGTGTAACCTAGCTAGGCTTCATTTAAGCAAAGTCAAATCCTAGTTAGTTCATCATGTACCATTCGAATGCAAAGGTTCAAGAATTCAAGGATTCATTTCAAGTCTCACAATGAACAAGTCAAGCAAGTAACCAAGTACAAGTTCTAGTAATCAATCAAACAATGTTTAGCAAGAATCAAGCAATTCAAGTATAAAGATCAATCATTCCCATTTGAATAGGGCATTCTTCCCTATGTCTTATCTTTCAAATGATGAGCAATTCAAGATAACATGTGTATCATTTCTTTTATGTAATTCCATTTCATTACCAGCTCACTAACAAGAGTCAAGTTTGCTCATTCATTATCATGTTAACATGTCTTATTATAGCTTATTAATTTGTTTTGCCTTGGTAGATAGTATGACTAGGCAATCAAGTCTCAAGTGGGTATACAAAGTACCTAGCAAGTGGGTACATAAGTACCTAAACAAGAAGGTGTCCACAACACCACACAAGTGGGTACACAAGTACCTAGCAAGATGATACCCATGGCATCTAACAAGAAGATGTTTATAACACCAAGCAAGATGGTACACAAAGTACCTAACAAGTCGAGCTATAGACTCTAAGGCATATCTTTCTACCTAAAACTGACTAGCAACCAAGGGCTTATTGAATCTTTTAGTTCAAGCAATCACACAACAAGTGATTAAGCATCAAGCATAGCAAGGTCAAGTCCATTTCAAGTCTCTAAGTCAAGTGAATCCTAGATCACTTTACAAGGTTTCATAAATTTCCAGCATACTCACATTCAAGCATCAACAAGTATCAAGCAAGGATTATACTAATTCTATTCGATCAGCCACATTACAAGAAAGATGTTCAAGCAATTGTTTTATGTTACAATTTCACTAGCTATCATGTATCAAACATAATTCAATCACCAAGTTTCCATTTATGGATTAAGTTCATTTCATACTATCAATTATCATGCAAGAATTTAGACATGGATTGCTGGTTAAGACACTAGTCCCAACCCTAAATAAAACTACACTCACAAAACTCCAAGCAAAAGCAAGCTAGTGTTGCTCCTTGATATAAATTCCCTTATCCTTCCTTTTAGCTTGGCCAACCCTCTCTTCTTCCACAAGATCTTCTATTCCTTGTTCTAATAAGCCATACATAAACATATAAAGAGCATGTTAGCACACAATTTATCAAGCCAACTCATTCAATTCAAGACAAGATTACATGCATATAACATACACATATTGGGCAGTATGCTCTTGTACATTTTCCTTCTTACTCAATAACACTTTTCTACATTCTAGTTCATGTAAAATAAGGCATATTTCAAAGCCTAAAACTGTTTTCAAGACAGTTTGCAAAATGCCACAAAACAGTGTGCATTTGCCTATGCAGCTCCTGTCAGGCAGCTTGGACTCTAGTCACTTAATCAAGCATATCTTTCATTCCGTACGTTGGAATTTCAATTGGTTTACACCGTTGGAAAGCTAACAAAATTGTATTTATGACCATATAAGGCTTGCATTTTATTTCTTAGCCAATTGAAACAGTTTTTTACTCAAAGACAGGGCATTCTGCCTTACTGACAGTTTGCACCGTCTCTAGTATTTCTACTCTACAATTCAGTACACAACACAGAATTTAGCTCTATTTTCTCGTAGTGAATTTAGACATTCCAAGGTATTGTCCATAAAAATTTCAGCCTTAAATTCATTATACACAATTTTTACTGATTTTTCAAAGTCACTGCTCAGAACAGAGCATTCTGGGCAGATTATACTAGGTTGGATTTCTAGCTTCTTAATTCATTTTAGCAAGTTCCTAACATGGCAATTTCATTCATATTCATGTTCATACATGTCTAGGTCACCATAATTCACCTAGCTATGTTCTTAAAACAGGGCATAATCATGTTTAATCTAGTTTGATCTATTTGATCACATTTGTACATCAATTCATCAACTAGGCAGCCCATTACCTAATTTAACTAGTTATATTAGGTGTAGTCACATTTCCAGCAACACATGTATTCAATTCAATCTTCTCTTTACTTAGTAACATGATCAAAACAGGGTTCTAAGTTCATTTAACATGTTTGCACAATTTCTCAATCAAAACAATCCCTAATCAAGACTGTTTTCTATCATGTTCATAATTCCCACAATTCACATAGACCAATTATACACTCATGACATTTCCAGCATCTATTCACTCAAATTTCCTATTTCTCATTCAATTCAACCAATTCAAACATGAAATTGCAAGAGAAACAAGTGGTTACCTTACTCACTATGCTATCTAGACTTAATTTGGAGCTAAATCAAGGTTGCATTGCCATGGATTTCAAGCTTTCTCCCTCAAGTCCTCCTTTCTCTCTTTTCTCTAGTTGAATTTGGGTAGAATGAAGGAGAAAGGGGTTGGCTGATGATTCATCTAATTTTCCCTTAATGAATGATCCATTTTGTCCTTAAATTATCCACTAATGATGGATTAATCAAGGGCATTTTAGAAATGTTAGGAAATTTAGCATGCAATCTTTCAATTTGCTAGAGTTTTCAAGTTAGTCACCTTGATTTGGTCACTCCTATCATTCAATCTTCCAATTGAGTCCTCAAATCAATTGTCTTTTGATTCCTTTAGAATTCGGCACTTCAATTTGTGGCTTTTATATTTTGATCCCTAATTAGGTTCTGTTTAATGTGACTTGTTTAATTATTTTAAAGATTCTAAATAGTAGTAATAATCCTAGGCCCGGTTTAGGGTGTTACAATAGGAAATTCCGCCTTATACAATCAATTTTCAAGATAACTTTCTTGGGTATAAGAAACACACCCATGTAATACAATGGCAATGATGAAAGAACATAATTAACAAAAATTAATCGGCCAGCGAAGGTTAATGAATTGTGTTTCCAACCGGCTAAACGAGTACGAAAACGTTGGATTAAAGGATCCAAATCTCCATACCTCTCAGATGCACACCCAACGGTAAACCCAAATATTTAATTGGCAATTGACCACAAGCGCAACCCAAAATGTTTGCAAAATTAGCTACTACCGAATCCTCAATACCAATGCCATAGATACAAGATTTTTCATAATTAATTTCTAGCCCCGAAGCGTATTCAAAACATGTTAATACCCTCTTTAAATTATGCGCAAAAGCCTCCACGCCTTGCAAAAAAATAATGGTGTCAACGGCAAATTGGAGATGCGAAATATGAAAATTCCTTGCAACTCGAACACCCCGTATCAGTCCCAATGACTCGGCATTTTGAAGAAATTGATGAAGCATCTCCGCCACAATCACAAACAATAAGGGCGATAATGGATCACCTTGTCGTAGACCTTTTTTCATTGCGAATTCTCGTGTTGGGCTACCATTTACAAGAATCAACAACTTTGCCGTGCAGATACATTCAAAAATCCATTTGTGCCACTTCCAACAAAACCCCATTCGGGTCATAACCTGATCCAAACAGTCCCATTTAATGCAATCGTAAGCTTGCACGAAATCTAACTTCAAAATTACACCGCCTTCACTAAACTGTTTCTTGTGCATCGAGTGGATAATTTCATTCGCCAATAAAATGCCATCTAATATTTGACGCCCACTAATAAAGGCGTATTGAATATCATTAGATCGGCCCCGATATTACTTTTTGCAAACGTTTAGCAAGGCACTTCGCTAGAATCTTGTATAACGAATTTATTAAACATATAGGGCGAAAGTCACCAATTACCTTCGGACAATCTTTCTTTGGTAGAAGAAATACAAATGCGGAATTCACACCCTTCGGAAGGCGGCAAGACTCAAAAAACTCGTTCATAAATTGCATCACATCAACTTTTAAAAACTCCCATCCCTTTTTATAGAACGCGAACGAATATCCATCCGGCCCCGGCGCTTTCGCACCATCACAATCCCAAATCGTTGCTTTTACCTCTTCTTCTGTGAAGACGACTTCCAGCCCCTCCTTACTCGATACAGGTGAAACTGAAAATGCAACATCCGCATCCAATGACCCCGCTGCTGTTCTCGATTCAAAGTGCTTTCTAAATTCCATAAAGAAAAAGAATTTCATTCGGTCCGATTGCGTCTCCCATTTCCCGTTAATTTGCAAACCATTAATTGAATTTCACATCGAGTGGATAATTTCATTCGCTAATAAAATGCCATCTAATATTTGACGCCCACTAATAAACGCGGATTGAATATCACTGATCAGCCCCGATATTACTTTTTGCAAACGTTTAGCAAGGCACTTCGCAAGAATCTTGTATAACGAATTTATTAAACATATAGGGCGAAAGTCACCAATTACCTTCGGACAATCTTTCTTTGGTAGAAGAAACATAAATGTGGAATTCACACCCTTCGGAAGGCGGCAAGACTAAAAAAAACTCGTTCATAAATTGCATCACATCAGCTTTTAAAAATTCACATCCCTTTTTATAGAACGCGAACGAATATCCATCCGGCCCCGGCGCTTTCGCACCATCACAATCCCAAATCGCTGCTTTTACCTCTTCTTCTGTGAAGGCGACTTCCAGCCCCTCCTTACTCGATACAGGTAAAACTGAAAATGCAACATCTGCATCCAAAGACCCCGCCGCTGTTCTCGATTCAAAGTGCTTTCTGAATTCCATAAAGAAAAAGAATTTCATTCGGTCCGATTGCGTCTCCCATTTCCTGTTAATTTGCAAACCACTAATTGAATTTCTCATAGCTCGGATTTGTGATGATTGTGAAAGAAGTTTGTATTCCTATCACCTGCAACCAACCACGTAGCTCTTGATTTCTGACGCCAAATGGATTCTCGCTGTCGAGAGAGCTGCCAAACTTTTATTTGTAAATCACGCTTCAATCGAATTTCATCCTCGGATAATTCACCCTCATTTAATCGACCATCTAAATCATCCAACGTGCGCACAACCTCTGCAAACATTTCATCTACATGCCCAAAGCTCGATTGATTCCAGCCCTTCAAAAAAAAATTTAGACCCTTCAATTTTGCTGGTAAAGACAAATGGGAACCAACTTCACACAACCGAACCCATTCTTGTCGCATCAACTGTAAATTCTTCTTTTGGTCGAGCCATACATTCATGAAATGAAAAGGTTTTGGTCCGCCATCAGAATCGTCACTAAAAAGACATATTGGGGAATGATCGGACACACCACTCCTCAACAAATTAACCACGACCAACTTCTGAAAATGCTCAAACCAACCCTCTGTGGCAAAAAACCGATCAAGCCTACTACACCTATTACCGGGTCTGAACCAAGTGTAACGTTTTCCTTGCATTGGAATGTCAATTAACGCTTCGCTTTCAATGAAATCACAAAGAGCAGCCATACCTCGCGTTGAAACATTGCAACGACTTTCCTCAGGCTTCACAACCATATTGAAATCCCCCCCAAAACACCATGCAATCTTCTTAGACAAAATAGCACGCAAAGAATCCCAAAAAGAAGCTTGATCCAACACTCCACAAGGCGCGTATAAACAAATAACACCACAGTCCCACGCATCTAAAAACCATCTTCCTTCAATATACACAATATTCTGATTCCTGATTTTTGATATCGCTTGGAATCGAGACGAATCCCAGATTGCCAAAACACCACACCACCAGCCCTGCCCAAAGAAGGAGCAAAAACGTAATCAAAATTATCCGTATGCCAAATTTTACTTACAATCCCATCATCGAACACTTCCATCTTCGTTTCCTGCAAAAGGACCATCTCACATCTCTGTTGCCGTAATAGACGTTGAACCGATCGACGCCTCGACGCCCCTCCAATACCGCGTACATTCCACGACAACAAACGCATTTCGCAATGTTATTTGTTTACGTTGTCGCGCTCCAGCATGCGCGCGATATCTTGTACTATTTCATCTTCGTTTCCCACGGTCTTAGCACCAATCAATTTACCCAATTCAGCGTCTCCCGTGCCTCAACTCTTATTATGTAGGTGGGACAAATCCTATCTTGATAAATCATATTCCGCTGCATATATTGCGACATATCCAATATCAGTCTTTATAGTGTAGTCAGTTACGACACACGTTTGACTGTATCAAAATATGTCACTCACAATGTTGAAATTATGACGATCTCAAGTCTAAGGATCATACATGTAGTTATCACTATGAGCAATGTTGTGATTGTCACATAATAATCCAAGAAACATGCTTATAGCGGGTCAGTCCAGTATGCCATTCTCTAACACATACTTATGTATTGATTTTGACATCTCCATGTCAATAACAACAATTTGTCATCAATCAACTATATATTAGTCTTAATATATTATTGTTGTCCATGTCCACAATAATACTCGACTAAGGACATTCAAGAATAACTATATTATTCTAAGAACTTTATTATAATTCAGCTTATTTATAAAAACACAGAATAAAATTAAAATAATAATAAAATAAACAAGATAAAATAAATATATCTTTTACAACCATCTTATGATTGATTTTTGGGCATATTCCAACAAAGAGTTCCTTTATTATCTTCATTGCTTTTGTAACAACACATCATCATTCGAATGGTCCAGATTATGTCTTGCAAGTATAGTGAACACAATTCAATGACATTCTCGCTAGGCCTATGTAAGTCTCATAAGATTTTATCACTTTAAAATGCGGAGAAATTATTTTATGGTCCCGATTCATCACATCTTCTATAGTCTCCATCCACTGAAAATCAGCCAACTAATCATTTTTTTTTCATGTTACTTCTCTTTTTATAATCAATCTCTATATAACCACTCACTCCCTAATTGCATGGCGTAAAAATGTAAAGACTCATATTTGGGGGAAAAATAACATAGAAAATAAAGAAATTATGTGGTTAATTTTTAGTAGATGAGACTATGAATAACGTGATGGGCCGAGACCGTATAAATTTTTTTTTAAATGTCTTTTTTTGTCAGAATCTACCCCATTCAAATAGTTCATATGTGCAGAATATTGTGATCACAATCAAATGTTATTTTTTGGGCTTCATATATCTCCCAAGATTTAATCACCCTAAGCCTTCCCAAGTCCCCATAAGGAAGCCCTCTTTATAACTTTAGTACCATTTGATCCAAGTATACCATATAGTCGACGAGAAAGAGAGTTCAATATATATCCCCCACAAATGTACACATCCACTTGACATTTGCTTCCTTCTTTTATTTTTTTTAACGAAATTAGATCTTATTAAAACCCTCTTCATAACCGAGTCCAACACGTTGGAATAAACAAACTACAACAGAT
Organism: Hibiscus mutabilis; assembly: GCA_019671005.1. Classification (NCBI taxonomy): domain Eukaryota; kingdom Viridiplantae; phylum Streptophyta; class Magnoliopsida; order Malvales; family Malvaceae; genus Hibiscus; species Hibiscus mutabilis. The sequence continues at coordinate 2,197,699 of CM033716.1, forward strand.
CGATAACTCAAGACTCCAAATGAAACAGCCTCTCCCAAACAACAATAGAGAACTAGAAACACGAAAGAGGCTAAGAAGATTGATTTGATCAATAAATGGGTGCGGGGGTATGAGTGTGAACGTGATAATTTGTGGAGAAACTATAATATAATATAAGTACAAATATAGCTAAGTTAAATACTCAGTATAATAACCATACCTCCGCACCCATTAGAACATGTAGATTCTTCTTCTAGTAATAGGCAAGCCCCTATTAATTGCATAAAAATATATAATATGGCTAACAAAAACGTTGCAATGTGCAATTGGTCTCATTGCATCTATCCAACTTATTATATTTTGATTTTGAGTATGATCTTTCACATTTGAGTTCGTTTATAGTCTCTATGGAAATCATTGTGGAAGTCAGGGGGTTAAAATTCGGATACCCAAGTTTTCAGGTAGTAGTTCGGCTGGTCGTGTCCCGGCCCGGGTTGATCAGATTCCCGCAAAATCGGATAATTGGGTAACCGAATATAAAAATATGTATTTTTTAAAATATAAAAAATATTATTAGTTTAATATAAAATATAAAAATATGTATTTATTAGTGTAATATAAAAATATGTATATATCAAATATAAAAATATAAAAAAATTAAGTTACTTTATTATTTTAATATAAAAGATCTATTTATTAAATATTAAAAAAGTTCTAATTTCAAATACATTCGGGTAGTCGAATAGTCGGAAAGTTGGAACTTTGTAACCCGGGCCTGACCCGAGAAATAGCGGGCCAAGTACCCGACCCCCGTAGTTGCAAAAGAATTATAAAATTATCCGATTTTTTTTATCGAGTCGGCGGGTCAACGGGTCGGGTATTTTTAAACACCCTTAGTGGAAGTCTTAAGACAAATGTTCAGTCATAATGTCGTAGAGTATTTAACTACAAAGTGGCTGAAATAGGAGCAAACCGAAAGTTCAGTGATTAAATTAAAAGTTTTTAAATTTGAGTGAGCAAATTTTATAATTTACCCTTAAAAATAGAAGAGAATAAATATTGAAAATTTTAAGGTATGATAAACCTTTTCCTTAAGAATTTTACAATGCCTTCGAGATACAACAAAACCATAAACTTTCGAATCGTAATCGTAAAAGTGAAAATAACATAGGAGAAATGTTCTAATATAGGAAAATTTTACAATTTTAAGTAGGTAAACTACACCATGGGTCACCCAACTATGAGAAAGTTTCTTTTTGGTCACCCAATTTTGAAATGTTACAAACGAGTTATTCAATTAATCAATATTGTTTGTAATATTTCAAAATTGGGTGACAAAAATACCAAATTTACCTATAATTAAGTGATCTATCGCGTGGTTTATTAATTACCACAAAAGTTATTTCATATCACACTTGTATTCCTTCAACACAACAATTCTCGATTCAACTCTTGGACAAAAAAAATAAATTATTCAACATGTCACTATATTATGAGTAAGTTTAATTGGATAGTATTTCAAAAAATCACAGTCGAGACACTTTATCTATTGATTGTAATAATTAAGTCACTCTGTCATTAAGTGTGTAATAGATATTAACTTTTTATTTACAATTAGGTCATTTTATTGTCGATAGTAAATATCATATCACTCAATTTATCGATTGTAGCAACTAAACATTTAACCTTTGTTATACACTTAACAACAAAATGATTTGATTGCGACTTTTATGAAATATAATGACTCAATTATAAATTTAATCATAACAATGATATGTGGTGCTATTTATCCAAATAATTATTATTACAATTATTTTTGAAATAAAATGAATATAAATATAAAAAGTATAAAAAATAAATAAATAAAATAACTAAAAAAATTGTAGTACCACAAACTTAAAGCCCAACAAGTGCCTATCTTTGACAATATAATATAAGTACAATAGCTAAGTTAAATACTCAATGGGCTTGACACTTAATTGCCCAAATTATCATATTTATAATTTTTATCTTCTATCTTTCAAAGCAATGTGAGATTTAAATTTAAATAAATAACATTACATACTAATAATATTAATTGTATATTAAAAATTGCTTGGGAAATCATTAGCAAGATTAAACAATTTTTATCATGACATGAGAATGTAATACCTCTTTATTTAATTAAAAATAATAATTTTATGATCTAATCTGAATTGGCTAATTCTATCTAATGTTTTATTTTCAAACAGTGAATTATTAAAATATTGTACATTAAGTGTTTTTAACCAGGATTTATTATAAACATAGTTTAGAACTAAGATTAAACCATCAAGAAAAACAATTGAGTAATAATTATTAGTAGTATATCTCATCATTTCAAACTTTAATTTTATTTCTTCTTCGAAAGTACAGTCCTTTAACCAATTTGATTTAAATTTTAGTGTGTACAATTTCTAACAAAAAATCAGATTTCATTAAAAAGAAAAAAATGTACAATGAAACACATCCCAATACATGAAGAAAAAATTGAATATAATCAAATTAAAAAAAAGAAAAAAAATTAAAGAGCGTTTAACCTAAGACTGAAAATAAATGCAAAATATAAATTAAATATTTAACATATTTTATATATTTTTTCTAAATAGGGATCGTAAAGTAATCCAGTTTAACTTGGTCTAACTTTATATATAGGTAGGGTTTTGTTTTTTAAAATCAGATTGTAAAATTCAATGTCAGGTTAAGATCAAACCCATATACGGTCCAACTTCGAAGAAAATGATCAAATTCCTTTTATTTTTATTTTTTTTAAATGAGTCGAATTTTTCCACGTCTGCTTATTTCTACCTCTCACCTCTTTTTTAATTTCTATCTCTAGCCTTAAGTCTCATTATCCCTATTTTCTATATTATTTATTTATTCTTATGGTTAAGTACCTAATTGATCGAGTGTCGATTTAATTGAAAAACAATTAAAATGGTATTTGTTTTAAATAATATTTAATATCGTAATAATATATTTAGATACACCTATTATTAAATCTTGGCTTAATTATTAAATAAGTGTTCAAACTATTTTTTTTATAAGTGTATAAAGTATTTTTAGGTCAAACTAAGTTCCTAACATTTTATTTCATAATTTGTTTTAAGATTTTCCGTCAATAACTTTAAAAAAATCGTCAATCAATCATTGCATGACGCGTGACCTACTTATTAATTTTTGTTTAACAAATCAAAAAAATCTAAAACTTTAATGTTTTTTTTAAAACCCAATTCTCTTAATCTTTCTTCTACCACCGTCGAACACCACGCAATCGTAGTGAGCTCTCCTCCTCTCATCACACGAGTTTCAAGGCCTAATTTATCATTCATTCGTTGTTCGTCGTTTGATTGAACACTTCATGTTCGTGGTTCGTTTGGTCATACGTTCGTCGATTTTTGATGGCGTAAAATTAGGGTCATCGATTGTAGGAGGTCGACGAAGGAAGGATAGCTAGTGGAAGTTAAATCGATAATTTGACGAGAGGAATTTGGGGTTAAGGATTGTTTTTTTAGAAAGTAAATATTTTAGGTTTTTCTATAAAAATAAAAAATATATTTTTTCTAAAATTAAAGAAAATTACAAGAATAAGCCACCGTAATGATTGCATAACAAAAAAAAAAATTAATGTCTGTTACAGCAAAAAAACCTTAAAAAATTAAAGAATAAAACGTTAGGTACTTATTTGTACTTAAGTCCAAATGCTTTGAACACTTATCGGAAAAGAAAAAAATACTAATTCAAATACTCATATAATGATTAGATTTTAATTTTTTAATTGAGTCGGTATCACAAATTAATCAAATACCAATTTAATTAAAAATTATTAAAAATGTGAATCACAATATGAATATCCATCTTATAAACAAATAAATAGAGCTCAATAAAGGAAAAAGGCATTCTTATAACTAACCCGCAACACCGCCATTCACAATCATTGCACAACAAATCCAATTTAATTAATTAGCACGACCATCAGCTGGCTAATAATTAATTAGGAAATGTATACAGATTGATTAATTCTGTACGCGACATGAATTCGATCACGATGGAGCAGGAGACCATAATCATTCATCATCAGTTTCTATACGAACCTGTACCTTTAACAAGTTAGCTATGACGAGCGAGGTTTCCCATATATTCTCAGACCCACATAAGCCATTACTCTGTATCCCGCCAGCATTACCGTCAGAGCAACAACATCCCACATCATAATGTCGTAATCAAGACCCAGATTCTTGATTGCCGGAAAATCCGAGACCTTGCAACGTGTAGCGGTCTCGCATTCGTACACCTCGTTCGCCGAGTACTGCACCCCGACCAGAAGCTTGTAGCAGTAGTGGCTAAAGGAGATGTATTTCAACCAAGCTATGAAGGGAGGCATGTGATGAATGTAGTATCCGCCCACTAATAGGAACACTAGCATGGTCACGGAAGCCAGGGTTGTGGCCTGTTTTACGTCCATTAGAACAGCTCCCATTGCCAGTCCTAGCCCTTGAGAGACCAGCACGTTTAGGAGTACGATTAAGACTGTCAGTACGAATGTTACGAGTGAAGGCTTGAGTCCCCCTATCCAATATGTGACGGTCACGAATATCGTGGGAAGAACAAGCTCCATCGGCAAGTCACCAGCTGTTCGGGCAATGTAATACGAGGACAAACGGTACATCCCCGAGGATCCTTCTCTGATTAACATTGGCCGCTCTTGTGGGAATGCGAATATGGCATTGAACAGAGGGAAAAAACCCCAAAATATTGAGAAGAAAAACAAAAGTCCTACCTGCAAACAAATACATCAATTTATATATATGTTCAGGTTTCGAATTAAGATGCACGATATCGGTATGGTACCTGGTCTTGTATGTGGGAAGTATCAGAATGCCACCAGAGGAGGCCCGAAAGAACCGAAACTGACATGACTTGAAATATTCTTAGGCCGGAATACGACTCGTGCTTCCTCTCTTGTACACCCCTTCTTAACAAGACCTTGAATTGTTCCCACCAGCTGCTGTTCCATTGAACCTCACCACAGCCTGCATGCGTTTTTAGGAACTAAACAAAGACGTATTTTCGAAACAAGCCGACGGATTTGAGAGAACATGTAATGATCTTAACTTACATGATTTTGATGATTTAGCAGTTGAAATAGACGAATCCTGCAGGTTTTGGTTAATGTCGGCTGTCAATGTTGGGTGTATGTTCTTCTTGTAAGACGATATTAGGTACTGTTTAGTGGAATTTTGATCATCGGGGTGGTCCACTCTGCCATGAAACTCTAGTTGCTCTTCTGGCTTTACATCAGGGGCCATACCTGCTTGCACAAAAACATTACTGAATAATGTGCATATTTTCAACTGCTTAGACCTTTCAAATAATGAACCATAAATTCGGGTTCAATCAACTTTATCCGTAAGATGTGTGGGCGCTATAAAAAAGATTAAGAAAGGTATAAACCGAACTGGACAAGTGGGGATGGGCCAAAAAGATGATGAAATCATTAGATTTTAGAAATCAAGAGGATGGTGAAGGCACCAATTACGAACAAACAATTCCAGTTAAAAGGATAAACAACAAAAGATTTAAAATATAAAGGAACAAAAATATAAGAATCCCAGAGTTTTGGTTATGCTTACCATTAGCCAGATCAAGGAGAAAATCAGCAGGGTTCAAGAAATTGAAACTGGGTGTGAAACCAATGGAGCTGAAATAGTCCATGGCCTGATCCGCTTGCCCGCAATAAATCGGACACCCGTCGGAAAGCACCAGCACCTTATCGAACATCCTGTACAACCCACTCGAAGGCTGGTGAATGGTGGTGACAACAGTCCGGCCACAGCGTGCTAAGCCGCGTAAGGTGACCATAATTCGGTGCGCGGTGGTCGAGTCGAGTCCGGAAGTGGGCTCATCCAGCAGCAACAAACTCGGGTTCACTAACATCTCCAAACCAACACTGACCCGTTTACGTTCCCCACCCGACACGCCCCGAAGAAGAGGCCCACCCACAACATTGTTCCTACATCTTGCTAACCCAAGTTCCACTATGATCAACTCAGCTTGCTCAATCTTTTCTTGCCTGGTCAGCTTTTTCGGTAACTTCAACAAAGCCGCATAACTCAGCGTTTCGAAAACGGTGAGGTGCGGATACAGCACATCGTCTTGAGCCACGAATCCTATTCTGCGCTTCACGGAGCTGGAGAATGGCCGCCCATTGTACGTTACGGTGCCGGAAAACTTCCCGGTTAAACGACCTCCGAGAGCTGTGAGGAGGGTTGTTTTACCACTACCAGAGGGACCAAGCATTGCCAGCAGCTCACCGGGTCGAACCACGCCGCTAACGCCATTCAGTACACTTGTTCTCGGCTTGGGTTTATGCGTGGAGAAACAACCTGCGGTTGTGCCGCCATTGGAATGGATGCTGTAGGCCACTTCTTCAAACTACAACCAATACACGTACGATTATCATTAATGTACTTGATTAAGAAATAGCCAAACTAATCAGGGATGGACAAAAATTTTATATCAAAAGTAAGAACTGTGAATGAGTTATATTAAAAATTCAAGGCACGAAATTATAAAATTTTAAGAGGTGATCTAATTAATGTGCAAGACATGTAGTGGAGAATAAAGAACCTTAAGAGTTACAGGACGTAAAGATTGGGATAAAACCGAGAATGGAAGTGGAGTTAGTGGCTGCTGTCGGTATGGGGTCGGGTGTTGAGAACACGGGACAACGTCGACGGCGGGAGCAGGTGGTTCGGCGTGAACAGTGACGTAATTCTCCGTTGTCTGGCTGGTTGTGAGCATGGTGCTGGCCGGACTATTGTGGATGGTGATATTGCTACTTTCTTGCTGAGGGGGCATCATTTTTGTTTGATTTGAGCCAAAATTGTGGTAATTAAACTAGTAAAGTAGACGATGATCGGAGGAGAGGAGGAGAAATCATAAGGAATGAGAATTGGAACTTGGAATGGATGATGATTTTACGATATACTTATAAATAAGATTTCAGGGACATGTATGTAATTTTCATGAAAAGTCCTTTTCAATCGTCTACGTGTTGGACAGCATTAATTAGTTAATTGTTTCAAATTATGTCATAATCAAATTAATGGAAACTCAATAATCATTAAATTTTCGTTTTAGAGAACAAAAATTTTGCCACGTAATTGGCTGTCTCCGGCATTCGTCTTAGCTGCAACATCTATTTACGTTTACGGATTTTACGTTAAAAGTGTAACTTTTTAATAAATTATATGAAATGCTAATTCAAGTAATTTCTATGTTATGCTTAATTTGTAGATTCAACTTATGTTCTCTAACTTAATATCTTTTGTTCATGTAATTTAATCCTATTGAGTCGGAACTAAATTTTTAGATTAAAATTAACCAAATTAAATCAATAACTTACACAAATATAAGAATTAATGACAGATATTTTTTTGTTCATTGTCTATCATTGAATTGAAGTCTTATACAAAACGTAAAGCTGAATTTACTTTTGTAGCTTCTTTTTTTCTTGCACAAATACGTTTGTAGTTTTAGGTTATTTATTAACTGATGCAACCCATCAAATGAAGAATATAAATCAAATTCCCTCTTTGGTGCCCTTTCCTTTACACTAAAAAATAAATGGATAAATTACCGTAATGCTCACTTACGTTTGGGTTGTGTACACTTTTGCTCACTGATTTTAAAAATTAAACTTTATGTTCATTTACGTTTTCGGGGTGTAAACTCATCATCACTGAAACGTTTTCACCGTTAACATTTAACGGGAAATTGATTTGGTAGATTAAAGATTAATTAATAAAAAGCTTAATACCCAAATAGGTGCCCAAACTATGATTGTAGATCACTTTTGGTGCCTAAACTATTTTTAGCTCTAAATAGGTGCCTAAAGTTTCAATTTTGGTCATTTTAGGTGTCTAACCGTTAACTACCGTTATTTTTATTAAAAATAATTTTTTATTTTATTTATTTATTTTTTAATCTAATTTATTTTTAACTTAATTTTTTTATAAAAAACCCTAAATTTCCAAAAACTCACAAAATGACCCCAAATTCGAAAACCCTAACTTCCCCAACCGAATCCACCATCGATGGTTATGCCACCGCCCCTATATCCGTTGTTGGACTACCAAGATCGTTTCCCCCAACCACCCATTGCCGGTAAATGGCGGTAGGTGTGTCGATCGGCTTCCTAACGTAGAAAGAAGCCAAAATCGCGAAAGGAAGTCGCCGGCACACCTCACGTCGGTTATCGGCGATGGGTGGTTGGGGGAAACGGTCGTAGTGGTCAGGCGACAATAGTGGTGGTATTCGGTGAGGTAGTAAATGGCGACAACGATGGTAATTTGGGGATTTGGGTTAGGGATTTGGGACTGTTTTGTAAAGATTTAGAACTGTCAATTTTTTTAGAAAATTGAATTTTTGAATTTTATTTAAAAATTAATTAAAAGAAATTAAAAACTAAAAACATGCCACTTGTCACAATTTAATTGGCTAACGGATTTTTATTAACGGCTAGGCACCTAAAATGACCAAAATTTAAACTTTAGGCACCTATTTAGAGTTTAAAATAGTTTAGGCACAAAAAGTGATCTACAAGCATAGTTTGGGCACCTATTTGGGTATTAAGCTTTTTATTAATTAACCTTTAATCTGCCAAATCAGCTTCCCGTTAAATGTTAATGGTGAAAAACGTTTCAGTGATGATAAGTTTACACCCCGAAAACATAAATGAGCATAAAGTTCAATTTTTAAAATCAGTGAGCAAAAGTGTACACAACTCAAACGTAAGTGAGTATTACGGTAGTTTACCCAAAATAAATTTAAAGTTTATAGTTAATGTTTAAAGTTAGGGTCTAGGATTAGGGTTTAAGGAATTATGGGTAGAGTATATTGATTAGGGTTTAAGGAATTATGAATAGAGTATACTGTTTGGAGTTTATAGTTTAGGATTTATGTTAAGATTTAGAATTTAAATTTTAGTATTGAGCATAAAAAAAACACCGAAAAAGAATGGAATACTTTTGTTCATCAAATGAAAACATTTGTGAATAAATATAGTACTATTGATAAAAATTTCTCATTTAAAAAGAAATATATATTCTTACATAAATCTTTTTGTGCAGAATATATGTAACATATATACGAGATTTTTAATGATCTAGGTAGAATCAAGAATCATTTTAAAAATGGTAAAATTTTGATATATTAGTTTTATAAAATTTATTTTTCACAAGCCTGCATATTTGTACTATAAAATTTATATCCTAAATTCTTAGCTCTAAACTTTAAAAAACTTAAACCCTAAACTCTAAATCATATACCTTAAATTTTAAACATTAACATTAAATTTTAAACCCTAAAACATAAACTACTAAACTTTAGATCTTAAGCTAAATATCTAACTCTTAAAACTAAAAGGTTTAGTTTACACACCCTTTGTATCAAAGCTTTTTTTCTTTTTAAGAAAATTATACAATAACTAAATAGATATTAAAATTTAAATTTTACTGATTATGATTTTTTGTTTTTAAAATTGAAAAATTATTTGATATATTTAAAATTAGACTCTACAATTTTATCTATTTAAATTCTAAATTTTAAATCGTAAATAAAATATATACATTCAAATAAAAAAATTATATAATCTAATTTTTACATTATTTGTATATTAAAAAGATTATTAGATAATAACTATTTTTGGATGAATCTTTGAAATTATATATTTAAATTGATGTTGGTCAAGAGAATAAGAAATGTTGGTTTGTAGAAATAATAAAATAAAATTCTCTTTAGAATAGAATAATGTATAGTTTTGATTGGAAGAATCATCTTTTAAAAAAATTGACAAGTTAAAAGGAAATAATATTTACATCTTTTGTTTTTATAATATAAAGACAAATGTGTATGTGGTGTTGAAGGCTGGAGTGAAGGAACCAACCCACCTTTTCTATTTCCTTCTTTTGGATTTCGTGGACAGAAATTAAATTAAAAAGGATTCCCTTTAAAAGATTTTTTAGTTTGTTATAATGAAAACTGAAAAGGTTAAAACATGAAAAATATTTCACTTATTTATATTTTTAATTTTTAAATATAAATTAAAGATATTAAATCGAATATTTTTTTTAAAAAATCCACCATTAATATTATATATAGAGTAAACTTTTAATACATGGATGGTATAAAATATTACACATGCCTATATAATTTTTAAAAACTTAAAATCTAAATCTTTAATTCCAGAATTTAAATCCTCAAACCAAAAATATAAAATCTACAAACTAAACTCTTAAAGCCTAAAACAAAAAGAGTTATGTAATCTAAACTACATGGTATGTGTATTCAATTAACGGATGTTGGTCCAAGTGGTAAGCAATTTGGTATTACTTAAGCAGGTCTTGAGTTCAAGGCCTTTGTATGCAAAAAAATCTACGTTGGGAGACTCATCTACTAAAGTTGAATATTTAATACGAATCGGTATGAATTAGTCAAGATAAAGCTCTGAAAAATCAGGAGGTAAAAAAACATAATTTTTCATATATATATTCACTTTCCTTCTTTTATTTTCTTTTTGGGATGGGGTGTATGGTTAAAGAAGAAAAGGTGAAGGTGCTTGGGTTACTTCTTCTTCCTCATGACATTCCCTTTACTTTCTTTTTAGCTGTCACCCTCCCATTCAAAGATCAGAAATATCCTCAATCATATGTCTTTATATAATTAGATGAGATCATAATAGAGTCAAATTGTTTAATTTCAAGACGGATAACGAATTTAAGGAGTATTTTAATAAATAAAAAAACAAGTATTAAAGTTTAATTTATCTAATTTTCAAATAGACAAAGATCTATGAAGTAATTAAACCAAAAGGTTAAAGTTTGAGACTTAATTTAATTGATTTTTAAATTATTAAAGATTTGTAGATAATTGAATCGAAAAAGTTAAAAGACAATGACTTAATTTAATTGATTTCAAAAAATATTAAAGACTTAAAGAATAAGAGATCCACTACTCGGTTAAAGATGTTCATGTTGTTCTATCTTGTATGATTCAAATTACGATATTTACCTTGAGACTATAATATCTCTCTATTTAATAAAAAGAACTCAAGAATAATTTGACCAGAAAAAGAATTTGTGGTCGTCTATGTATTTTAGATATTTATTAAAAAATAATTCCCTCCAATAAGGTTGATCCAAGTGGTAAGCAATTTATTATCGCTCAAGCATGTTTCGAATTTGAGGTCTTGTGTATGCAAAAATTTTCCGCTGTGAGACTTATCCACCAAAACTATGTGTGTGTCGTGAATCAATCCGAATTAATCATAATAAAGCCACAAGGAACCGAAATGACAACTAAAAAATAATTTCGATTCATTCGACCAATTATGCGTGTTGAATGATATATAGAATTCTCTCATAATTAAAGGTTTTATGCTTTTTACATTCTAACACATGCATGCATGTAGATGGCTACTTGCTTAGATCATTATGTTTTTCACTTGCAAATTACAACACAAAAACTATAACCTAATATCAACCGTAATAAAATCCAACGGTCTCAAATATATGCATCAGAACTAAGAATCGATTCCCGGAATATTTTGGTAAGGGATGAAATCAGCATCCATATAATTTTCCGATGGAAAGTTGTGATATTTGCATGTGAAAAAACATATATTCATCCTGACAAATATTTTCTTTTATTTAGGAAATCATATTAAATTATTATTTTTATACTTTAATACTGTCAATAGCGCTTTTATGTTTGAAAAATATTTTAGCTTGAAAATACACATGATTTGAAAAAACGGGTTGTCATCGATTGTTTTGAACTGAGTACGACCAGATTGTTGAAGGTAAAATTAAGGGTGAGTATTCGATCGAATCGAGTCAAAAAAATTTGAATTACTTAAGTTTACGAGTCTTATTTTACGAATCAAACTTTATTTGAAAATTCTTTTGATTTGAGTCTATAAAGTTCAAGTCGAATTTTTGAATTTCTGTACAAATTTAATTGTAATTATTTATAATGTTATAGTACATATTGATGCCAATTTAAAATGTTTTCTATAACCTATACAATACGCATATATATTTATTCATATGTGACATATATAATACAAATTTGAGGGACTTGACTTGAACTCGAAAATTGATATACTAAGTATTAAAAATTTCAAGTTACTCAAATTTTTATTTTATAACTCAAACTGCATTTGAAATTTTGAGTCAAATTAAGATGAATTGAATTCTTTGGGTCGAGTCGAAAAAATTAATTTTTTTTAATTACAGGTAAGCATGTAGAACAGTAAATTTGATTCTGTGGGGTTTGAACATTTGCCTTAGCTTTGCAGCATCCCTTCTTTTCTTTTGCCAAGTCAAATTCGAGAGAGATAGAGAAAGCCGAAAGGGGAATTGCAAATGCAATGGGACTTTTACATCTCTATGCTATCGTTTTTAAAGTTGATTTGATTTTTCATTATTATATTTTCTGAATCATTTGATTGGTTTGGGTTTTCTATTAGTCTATCTAGTCCTAGCCTTACACCCGATTCTTAATTGAGACCTGTTTCTGAACCATGTGTAAGTTAATGCCAATTTCTTAAATTCCATTACTAATTAATTAATTACAGCTATTACTATATTAGTATAAATTATTACCAAGTTCATTAATTTTTAAAAGTGAATATATATGAACCCAATATGTATCTCAGTAGAAAAACATGTGATGTTTATTTTAGGAGGTACGAGTTTAAATCACTATGTCTACATGGTGTATGCGCATTATCAAAGAGTTAAGAATATCTATAAACATATACTATTTTGTAATTACCTTTAAAATATTCAAAAAGAAAGTAAATATATGTTTTATTATTTGAATTTAGTTTTAAAATACATTTTGATACTTAATTTTTTGGGTTCAATCAGGTATTTGGATTTGGAATTCAAGTTTAAATTAGTATTTAAAATTTTAATTTTTATGAAAAAAAAAAACTTAAAACTAGACCGTAGGCATTACAATCAGCTTGATTACTATCCAACACCATGGACGGTGCCTAAAAAAACACGAGAATCTAAAGATCCTAATGTAATAGCTTTTGAAAGTTTATCGGCAACTCTATTGTCCTCCCTAAAAATACATCGTAAATTTAATTTTATAGTTTAAATAAATCATTCATCGTACTATTTTAGATCCAAAGTGAAATTTATATATCAATTTAAACTAACGAGTCAAGTTTAGGTATCTAATTTGACCAAAAATATTAAATACTAAATTCCATTTGAAAACTAAATCCAAGTACTAAAATATATATGTACTTTATTTTAATTTCAAAAGGTGAGATTAAATAATTTATCACTTCTTTAATTGCTTTATATGTCTGTGTGTGTGAGAGATAGGCTTTAGTTTTTAACCTTTAAAATATAAAAACTCCATTGTTATTATATTTCACAATTATTATTATTATTATTGGAAAGTAAAAAAAGAACAAGGATACTGTAGCTGGTACTAAAACTGTGCACGTAGCCTTTAGATTCTAGGAATGATATTTATGTATAAAATCTAAAGTGGCAACACAGCTTTCTGTTTTGTTGCCACTCTGCAATATTTGTTGTTTCTATCATTGTTTTCCTTTTTGGGTTTAATTAACACTAAGATTCTGATGATCATTTGCTCACTAAACGTGGCAACAAAAATCCATTTTTATATTGATACATTATTGTTGGTCAACAATTACTAATAAATTGTGGGTCTCTTAACCACAAAGACTATGATTTTCAAATATTTTCTAACTTGCTTTTTCTATGAGAATATTTTTCTCTTTTTCGATTACTGATATCTAGTCTATTAGTTGACTAATTCAGAATGGGTATTGCAGAGGTTCATTATGAGGACATTTTTAATTCAATTGTTCCATTCACAATGTTAAGATTTAAACATCTAACCTTACTTTAAGAATCTAGTGCATCATTCTACTAAACCAACTGATTCGAACATCTGGCCTTACGTTAAGATGAAACTATATATCAAATTACTTGAAATGCTAGAATTTACATTCATTGGTTGATGCACTACGTGTCACTTAGTTATAAGTTTAATAACATATAAGTCATTATTTTTTAAAAAAATAACAATTGAGTCATTTAATTAAAGGTTTATGAACAAACACATTATTTTTTAAAGTAACAATTGAGTCACACAATTATAGGTTTAGGAACAAACATATCACTCGATTTAAATTTTGTGACAAATATGTCACCCTATCATTAAAATCGAAACAAATGTTTGGTATAATCACAATTTTAGTCCTTAGAATTTACACGTATTAGTTTGGTCCTAATTCGAAATAATTCAATAAACTTAATCGGACTTTGTATCCATTTTGAGTATTATTGAATAACTCTTGATTTTCATTATAATAATGTTTTATAGGTAAGGATAGAGAAATAGATATATCAGAGGTTTGTACGGTGACAAGTTTTAAGATTTGTATTGAAAAAGATTTGTAACAAAAGGAAAAGAAAAAAGGGACGAGAAAGTTGCGGATAAAGAAAAAGATGGGATAAATATTGAAGGTGAGAAAGATGTGTATTGTGGGATAAAATTTTAAAAAAAGGTTAAAGTACACAAGTAGTCACTAAATAATAAAAAAATGTTTTCTAGATCATTGACCTTTTAAGATTTACAAAATGATTATTAAACATATCAAATTGTTACAAGACTATTATTAAATTTATCAAAATGTTAAAAATGATATTCAAAATTTATCGAATTGTTACAAAGTGCTCGTTAGATTTATCAAACTATTACAAATGTATCACTAAATTTATCAAATTGTTATAGAATGATCATTAATTTTATTGAAATGTTACAAAACTGTCAATCAATTTATCAAACTATTACAGAATGGTCATTAAATTTTATCGAACTGATACAAAGTTGTGATTCAATTTTCAAGTAGTTACAAAATGGTCATTAAATTTTATTGAACTATTATAAAATGGTCATTAAATTAATCAAATTGTCACTCTATTTTATAAAATCCAGTGATCATTTTATAACTTTTGAAAGTTCAATGACCAAGACAATTATTTTCGTAGTTTAGTGACTAGTGGTGTACTTTACCCATGAGAAAAAGGTAGAAACCGATAAAGATCCAAGGTTTGATTTGTGGCATCATATGAACCATGGCAAAGCAAAGAAAAGCAAAGGCCTGGAATAATCTACCAACGCATCAATCACAATGAGGAATTGCCGCCGTTGCCCGAAAAAGCAAAAAATAACGAGTAATTTCTGGTTAAAAGAAGGATGGATTATGGATATGTATACAGATTCTTCTATATATGATAAGTGTAATTTTCTCCGGCTCTGTTGAAGGATTGGGACCTAAACACGCTGAATTAATAGCCATAAAAATTACTTTTGAACTTTTTGTAGAAGCTAATTGGAGTGGAAAAGCACCTTTAATTATTGAGTCAGATGCTAAGATGGTGTTAAACTAGATCACCAACAAATTTTAACGACCATAGGCTTGGTGGCAAATCTTGTTAGAAATTGATAGACTTGTGAAGAAGATTGAAAAGGTGAGCTTTTCTTTCGTGCCAAGAGGTGCAAATACTTTTGCTGATTGTCTTGCTAAAGATGGTTTGGATCGAACTTCTTTCTTTAAAGCTTGGTGGTGAGACTTGTGATATACTTTCGTATTGTTTTTAAAGGATAGCAGTTTGATTATGTGTAATTCTGTTATGGCGAAAGTTGTTTTTCTTTCTTTTTAAGTTGGATAGTCATGACGTACTATGTTGGACTTGAGATGTCTTTGATTGGTGTTCGGTGTTTTCTTCGTGTTTGTACCCTGGGTGTTTTGTACTCTTTTCTTACATTTAGGCTTTGAGAAGTTTTTAATGAGACAAGCACCTGTTGAGCTCTTTATTAATAAAATTCTTGTTGAGCCAAAAAAAAAAGATTCTTCTATATATTATGTTAATGTTTATCTACAATTACTATCTACAATTACCGAAAGGTCTGACCTCATATGTTGTCTATCTCGATAGTTTTAGGGTGCCACAGCTTAGAGTAATGCTAATTCAAAATAATTTTAACCTAAAATGTTACTTAGTTGGTAAGAATTTAGGTTTCAATTTAATATGTTACATGAGGTAGAATACAACATAAAACAATACCTAATTAATAAGAATTTTAGTTACAACTAGGGGTGATAAGGAGCCTGACCGGCTCACAAGCTACTCGGGCTCGGCTCGGTCAAAGCTCGGCTCGAGTGAACTCAGCTCGAGACCTTAACAAGCCGAGCCGACCTAAGCTCAGCTCAAAAAACTCGTGAACGGGCTCAAAATAATTATATATATAATATTATATATATAGTGTATATATGTTTCAGTGTTGTTAACTTGTTATCATAGTTAAATAATTTAAATATCCTTCTCCTTGTAGACTTGTATAATTTAGAAAATGTACTATGGTTACTTGCGGACTTCAAACATAAATATTATTTTTTCCCTAACATGTTATTACATGTTATTTTTTAAAATTTCAAAAAAATATTTAAAAGCACTTTAAGAAAAGCAACAAGCCGAGCTCAAACTGTCCATTCGAGCTCGAAATAACCGTAGTTATTTTCGCCCTTGTCGGAATTTCTACTAGAAAGGAGTTCTCACCGAAAAATCTCTTTAGACTTTAGAGAAAAAAAAGTCCTAAGCACCAAGGTCAGTCAATTCTTTCTTTTAGGAAGGCTCTCACATGCCATTGATTTATCTGAATTAGCTCTTGCCGTAAGTGCTCTTGCACGAGTACTATATCACTACAGTAAGAGGAAGTACGAGCATAAATTAGTAGTCACTCTTCGCCTTTCAAGATACAAATCACGAGAATGTATATTCTTTCTCAAATATTTTGTTGAGAGGAAAAGGATAAAATTCTTTTAAGAAATAAAATTTTTGCTCGGAATATGAATCAAACCGAGGGAACCCTTAACTCTTAAGGGGATTAATAGAACGAATCACACTTTTACCACTAAACTACACCCGCTACAATGAGATTATTGTATATAAAGGGACCCTTTGTCGAACAAGGGAATTGGTCGTAATCAAGATAGGATTGCAAAATAGGAGCATGAAAAATCCTGGAAATTAGAGCCTTGCCGCCTTTTGTCAGAAGGCTTGTGTTATAGGCTCGACTCATTATCACCCCTAGTTACAACTTAAAATGTTATGAACAAGATAATAATTTCGGTTACAACTTAAAATGTTACCCAATTGGTAAGAATTTTGGTTACAAATCTAAAATGTTACCTAATTAGTGAGAATTTTAGTCCCAACCTAAAATATTATCAAATTAGTAAGAATTTAAATTCTAACTGAAAACCGTCGTTTTCATTAAGCCAATATCATCTGCCCACCTCAGTCTCAATCTATTTGTCCACCAACAACTGGAAACAGTCAGGTTTGACAATTATATGTGCCATTGTAGGACCTGCAAGATTCATATATTATGTATACAAATTATTACAAATTAAAGGAAACAGGTAGGGAATCACCTTAGAAAAAGCAAAAGCTAGTAATGTTTATATTTTAGACGATATAGTACAAGTGCAAAGCAAAATCTCACTTTCTTTTTCCATTGCATTACCAGCCAGCTTTGCCTATTTTAACTTGTGTGCCGGATTGTTTCCTTGCTAGAACAAAGTCTGCAGCTTTCTGTGAAAAATCTTAGTGGCCATTCACAGTAACATAACCTTAGTTTGGTATATTTTCATATATTTCTTATGGGATTTTGGGGGAGGCAAGGCAACTGTTGTGTGCTTTCGTCGCTTTTTTGTTTGTGATCAACCTAATTGAGATACGATCGACCAACCTGGCCTTAATAATCCATGAAAATCATGCAAGAGTTTTTAAGTTTTACACGTTTTTTGGATCGTTGAATGGGTAAGATTGATGACTGAGATTAACAATGAGTTACGTGAAGATTATCACTTGAAAAAAGTAAGGAGTTAATTTTAGCCATCTATTTCATTCATCAACGATCCCAAAAACGTGTAAAACTCTGAGTTCTACATTTTGTGTAAATGGATCTTATCTCGTATATACATTTACATATATATATATATATATATATATTAAATTGCAGTTATGGTGTTTATTGATATTGTGAACGTTATGTAACACATTACGATTGTCGTGGACCTGACGAAGTTCTCAAAAATTACAATATTTTAAAAAATTATATTTATACATTTTGCAACTATATTTTAATATTCTAAAATATAAAAGCTAACCACTACGAATAGATTTTTCCGTCCTAACTTAGGTATAGTAAGTACATCAACATGGGGATCAATATTAGACATTTACAAAGTCAAGTGCAACAAACGGACCTAATCTCATATAATTCAAGCTTCAATTTTCATGGACAATAAGAGAAGAAAGAGAGAGAATGATCAGTTGCATAAAAAATCTCTGCATGCCCTATACTATTTGGTAAGAGCAATGCTCTAACATTGGAAGAAAAAAAACTATAGACGATAACTACAGAAGTTGCCAGCAACAATAGGCAATAGCCATAAACTAAAAATCCTTTACAAAAAATGTTTATATTCAACACCATTTTTTTACTAAGTCCTAAAGTATTCGTGTATTTATTTGATAAGATTGTAATTCCACATTTCGGCCTATTTAGAGGTTTGATGCGGCGTTACGTAACGGTTTCAGAACGTAACAATCGTGATACGGTTCCTTTACCGCGTTGCGCCAATATTACGTATCGGTGATCTTGAAAAGCATTACGATGTGACCGTAATGTCGTGTTGCAGTCGCAATTTAATACTGTAATAATACGCGTCACAATATGTAGTTTTAGCAGTCTTTTCTTTTATACGATCATTGTCTTAAACATCTCAATTGAAAATATAAAAGGGTAGCCTATCCAAAATATCTGAAAGGAAGAAAATATAACAGGATAACCAAGTCTAACAGGGCACATCTCACTTTAAATTTATGTAGAAAACATATCAAGGTCTTGAAAATATAAGAGGATAAATCGATGTAAGATGATAAAGTTATTCATATAAACCTATCGAATGGTAGTTACAAAATAAGTAATATCAAGTAGTGTAGCAAAGTAGCCATAACGTAATATCCTACATCCCAAAATATAGGCACATATCACCCTGAGAAACAAAGTGGTGGATAGAAACATTACAAACTAGATGTAGTACTGAATGTGTCGATCCTTCAATGTCAGGAACAGGGTAGCCTATCCAAAATATCTGAAAGGAAGAAAAGGGTGTGTGAGCTAGGGGGCTCAGTTTGTTCCAACAGTGCAAGTAAAAAATATTTATTTAATTTACATAACAAGGCATTTCGGGAAAACATGATATATGAACATCCCAAGTTTCCATGGAACCTATCTACCCTCCAACCGAACTCCAGGATACAGTTCCCTAGAACGATATCATATACATGCATTAACCCGAGCCCAAATAGGCGTGGGTACCATACTAAGGAAACACCTTATGTCCAGGCGGAATTACCCTAGCCGAAATATAGGAACCGATTGCGGGCGGAATTACCCTAGCCGAAGCATATGAACCTTATACGGGTGGAATTACCAACCAGAACAGGGCTGAACCTTCAATGACTTTATATCATAACCCAAGTGCCTCAATTAATCAGTCCAGGCAGCATAATAGTATGCAATAATAACAGTGATAATCATACTTAATAAATGCATTCTTATGTTGATAAACAATAACCATATAACATGCTTTTCACATCAGGTACCAGGGCATGTATCAAATATATAGTATAATCATGCTCACATTAGAAAACATGTTATGTTTATGTGAAATCAATTTGGCCATTCATGTGCACATGATCAGTTTAATAAAACATATAAAGTATGTAAAACAATATGCAAGCAAACGTATAGCACACAAGGAACACACCTTAAAATGTCGGGCAGGTCAGATAATCTACTAAGCACCGGAACCATGTTCAGCTACAGTATTTGAACCTAGATCGCCAAAGATTAGGGTTACTAAAAGATTTATATTTTTATCAGAATGCTTTACTAAGTTACAGAACCATACAGGTGGCAATGGGCTCTCGAGGCGGTACTGATCGAGACGAGTTGGGCTGGGTGTACGCACGATCTGGAGATCCGTGAATACATTTAACCAAAAGATCAGTGCCAGTCCTTAATCAATAACTTCCCTTGAATAAAATTAACTTAGTACATATGCATGTTTGGGTTTGATGTCCCATTTGGAGGCTTTCGGGTTAGAATTTCACGAAACGAGCTTCAAAATCAGACTCAAGACGTCAAAAAACATAAAATAGGGCTTTTTCTAAAAAAAAGTTAACTTTTGGTCAAAGCTGATGTCAGTAGTCAACGCTGACGTCATCAGTCATAGTCAGCGCTGATATCATAGGTCAAGTTAACGCTGACATCATGCTAATGTCACTGGTCAGCTGGGTTGACTCGGGCGAGTTAACTCGAACGGGTTGACTTGGTCGAGTTGACTCGATTGACTCAGTCAAAATGGGTTGGGTTCGGGTTTGGGTCAGTTCGAGTTCGGGTTGGTTCAATGGCCACCACCCAAGGCAGTCGGAGATCACCCTAGTCGGCGCGTGAAGCCCACACGCGGCCAAAATGGCCGAAAAAATGGCCCTAAAAGCAACGACAACCTTGATTTCAACCAAAAACAACGATATAAACCTAGAATCGAGTCGGGAACTTACTGATCTTACCAAAATAGGCAAAACATAGTCGGTATGAACGTAGCTCCGATGATGGTTGTACCGGTGACCGATGTACAAACGATGACTACGGTTGTGTTCGCCTCGGTCTAGAGGTGACAATGGTGGTGGTAGCGTCCTAGACGGACGACCACGGTGGCCGAGAGCGTGAGAAACAAAACGTTTCAAGCCCTAGGTTCGTCGAACCTATAACTTGTTCTCGACGATGATAGGTAGGGAGACAGGGCGAGTGACAGTTGAGGTTTTGATCGGGAAAGAACGACGGTCACTTTGAAGGTGGCGGTGATGCGAACGGAGCGACAGTGAGTGAGATCAATGATGTGGCTAGAGTTTGGGTATTTGGGAAGGTGGGTGGTCTGTGGGTATGCCTTTGGGTTGTTAGATCCAATTAAATGTCATAAATGGGGCAGGTAAGATATTTTTATTATTTTAAACTTTTCAGGATCCACTTAATAATAAATGGTTGCAACCCATAACCAAGAGCTATCATAGCTTAATTGGTTATGACGCAAGCCCAAGTAGCCAAGGGTTAGGGTTTCAAAACCCCTTGGTTGCCATTTCCCATTTATTTATTTTTTTTCACTTCATCTTTCATTTTTGTTCATTAAATTAGGGGGTGTTACAACTCTCCCCCTAAAAAGAAATTTCGGCCTCGAAATTTACCTGAGTTGAACAGATGTAGAAATTGCTCTTCTATTGACTTGAGAGTCTCCCAAGTAGCTTCTTCTGGACCACGATTACTCCATTGTACTTTAACCATAGGAATACGTTGGTTCCTCAAAATTCTCTCATCTCGATCTAAGATCCGAACAAGCTCTTCCTCATATGATAAATCTGGTCTCAGCTCCACATCCTGAACTTGAATAACATGACTTGGATCTAAATGGTATTTCCTCAACATGGACACATGAAATACATCATGAATACGTCTAAGCTGAGGAGGCAACTCAAGTTGATATGCAACAGGTCCAACTCTCTTTCGAATACGGTATGGCCCGATAAATCTTCGACTTAACTTGCCCTTGCGCCCTAATCTTAAAACATTTTTCCATGGAGATACTTTTAAGAAAACCTGATCACTGACCTCAAACTCAATGTCTTTCCTCCTCCGGTCAGCATAAGACTTCTGCCTATCAATGCCTCTTTCAGACGGTCACGAATCAATTTGATAGTCTTTTCGGTCTCCTGAATCAAATCTGGGCCTAAGGTCTTTCTATCATACAACTCTGTCCAACAAATAGGAGTACGACATTTACGGCCATATAGAGCCTCATAGGGTGCCATACGAATGCTAGCCTGATACATGTCATTATATGCAAACTCGGCTAAGGGCGAGAAATCTTCCCAACTACCATGAAAGTCAATCACACATCCCCGCAACATACCCTCCAAAATCTGAATTACCCTTTCTGAATGACCATCAGTCTGAGGATGGAAGGATGTACTAAAATTTAGATGGATACCCAAAGCATTTTGTAAGGCCAACCAAAATCGGGAAGTAAATCTCGGATCTCGGTCAGAGATGATAGATAAAGGTACACCATGCAATCTGACAATCTCTGAGATATACAACTTAGCCAGCTTCTCCAAAGGATAAACAACTCAGACATGAATAAAATAAGCTGACTTAGTGAGTCGGTCAACAATCACCTAGACACAATCTTTCTTGGAAGGAGTTAAAGGTTGCCCTGTAACAAAATCCATCGTGATACGCTCCCACTTCCACTTGAGAATCCTGATAGGCTGCAACAAGCCAGAATGATGCTAGTGTTCTGCTTTCACCTGCTAGCAAGTCAAACACCGGGATACATAATTAGAGATATCCTTCTTCATACCAACCTAATGATATCGTTGTCTCAGATTAAGCTCATTCTGAGTAAGAAGATACTTCATACTCTAGTGATCTGTATAAATATAACACTTTTCTCCGTAAAGATATTGTCTCCAAATATTCAGGGCAAAGACCACCACAAGCAACTCTAGGTCATGGGTAGGGTAGTTACACTCATGTGGCCTCAACTGACGAGACACATAAGCTATCACTCTGCCATCCTGCATCAAAATACAACCAAGTCCAGAGTGCGATGCATCACTATAAACTGTGAAATCTTTTCCCAACTTGGGCTGGGTCAAAACTGGAGCTTGCGTCAGAGCTGTCTTCAATTTCTCGAAACTCTCATGCTGAGCATTAGTCCAAATAAATGGAATATTTTTCCTTAACAACTTCGTTAGAAGGGCAACAATGATAGAGAAACCCTCCACGAAACGTCTGTAATACCCAGCTAAACCCAAGAAACTGCGGATCTCGAAAACATTCTTGGGTTGTTTCCAACTCACAATGGCCTCTATCTTGCTCGGATCAACCTCAATACCTCGAGTTGATACCACATGCCCGAGAAAAGTCACCTCGTTGAGCCAGAATTCACACTTGCTCAACTTGGCATACAATTTGTGCTCCTTGAGAGTCTGTAGAACAATCTTCAAATGCTCAGCATGTTCTGCCTCAGACCGGGAATAAACCAAGATGTCATCAATGAACACCACTACAAACTGATCTAGGTAGGGCCGAAATACACGATTCATCAGATCCATAAGGGTGGCAGGAGTATTAGTCAGACCAAATGGCATTACTAGAAACTCGTAATGCCCATATCTAGTGCAAATGGCCGTCTTCGCTACATCAGACCCCTTTATCTTCAACTGATAATATCCAGAATGAAGATCAATCTTTGAGAAAACTGTAGCTCCCCGAAACTGGTCGAACAAATCATCAATCCTGGGCAGAGGATATTTATTCTTGACTGTCAATTGTTCAGCTTCCGATAATCAATACACAACCTGAGAAAACCATATTTCTTTTTAACAAATAGGACCAGAGCTCCCCAAGGTGAAGAGCTAGGTCGGATAAAACTTCGATCAAGGACCTCTTACAACTGAATTTTTAGCTCTTTAAGCTTTTTAGGGGCCATACGGTAGGGGTTCATGGAGACTGGCGCAGAACCCAGATAGGTCTCTATTTCAAACTCGACATCCCTATCCGGAGGTAACCCCGATATCTCTTCAGGAAAAATATCAGGAAACTCATTAACGGTGCGAATCTCCTCAATTTTTGACAATGAACCCTTGGTATTCAGGAAACATGCAATGAAGGTCTGGTATCCTTTCCGAATCATCCTGTCAGCAGCCAAATCAGATATGACATTAGACAGATACCCTCGACGTTCGCCAACAAGAACCAATGTGTCCGATCATCAGAAGTCTTCAAAACTGCTCTCTTAGACTCACAATCTAGGTTAACCCGATGTTCAGTCAGCTAACCCATGCCAAGAATCAGATCAAATTCTTCTAATGGCAGCTCCATAAGGTCGGCTGGAAAATTTTCCCCTTGAACCTCGAGGGGACATCGCCTGAAAACCCTATTCACAACCACTGACGGGACCACTAGACTCATAACAGTAACTGAACTCTCAGTGGTCTCATTCGTAATCTGAAGGTCTCGAGATACAAGTCTCGAAACATGGGAATGAGTGGATCCGTTGTCAAGCAATGCAAAGTATGGAACAAAATATATAGTAAAAGTACCTGCAATGACGTCTGGCTCATCTCTGTCATCACGACGCCTAGAAGCATAAACAAGTGTAGGTTGTCTGGCCTCGATCATAACTGGTCCTCCACTCTGATGGGATCGGCCTCTACTATCAGATCTAGCAGCAGACCCAGAAGCTCTACTCTGATAACGCCCTGAACCCAGTGTTTGAACAGATGACTGCAGACGAGCTAGAGTCTGAGATCAAACAGGGGTCTGAATTGATGCTCGGTCTGCAGAAGGTGGGTGCAGACACTCTTTCTTAAAATGTTCATGGGATCCACATTGAAAGCAAGCACTCGACATCTTCCTACATTCTCCTCGGTGTAACTTACCATAATACTCACATATAGGTATAGGAGTGGACCCTGATGAACCACCCCGACTAGCAGCTGAGCCATGTGGTGTTGTAGGCCTAAAGCTCAAACCACCTCTCAGATATGCTGTAGTGTGAGCCCTCTTATCAGGGCGTACGTAAGACTCCTCCTGACTGAAGGATCTCCTAGATCGATCTCGACCTCAGCTTCGATCTCGATCTTGATCTCCACTGCTCTGGCTAGCTGCCAATATCTCCATCTGTTCTGCGGTCTTGGCCCAATTTACCAGGTCCTCAAACACCTGATCATGATGTGTAGCCACCCGATTGTGTATCCCAATACAAAGGCCATCTAGAAACTTATTATATATGTCCTTCTCGGTAGAAACTAAACCAGCACTATATATCTGTAAATCCAGAAACTGTATCTCATACTCGGCCACAGTCATGGAACCCTGCACCAAGTCCTTGAATGTCTGGCTCCTCTCTCTCAGAAACCGTTTACCCAGAAAATGGTTCCTAAAATGTTCCTTAAAGAAATCCCAGGTCAACCGATCAGAAGGAACACTACTCAACATGGATACAACACCTAAGTGTTTTCTAGATGGATCAAAATCCATCTCATTCATACGTCTCTCGGTGTCATACAACCACACCTCAGCCTCGGTCGGTGCTCCACTAAGAGATCCCGAGAAAGTCTTGATCTTGTTAACAAACAGGGTTTGAGAGATAAAAACTTCAGGTGTGACGCCAGATGCTCTGACTACACCCTGAATCAGTTGGAAGAAATGTCTACTCAAACTCTCATCAGTAACTGATAAGTGTTCAAAAGTACTATTTTTCTTACCCTTTTTACTCATATTATTGTTAGACTTAGGCTCATATTAGTTGCATAGTTAGCCATTCATGCATTAATCCATGTTTCCTTCAATCGTTGAGCTTGATTACATAACTTGGTGATTTTTGTGGAAATAGATGCTGCTTTGGTGTGTTTTTGTGTGTATGTGCAGGATCACTTGCCAAAGCAATGCCGAGCTAGTTGCCAGGGCAATGCATGAAGGATATGCCGAGCTAGTTGCCAGGGCAGTGCATGAAGGAGACGCCGAGCCAGTTGCCATGGCATTTGTCGACAAAGACCAAAAGCAATATGGATGTCGAAATTCATGATTTTACAAGCCCAAGATGACATGGAGCAAGGTCCAAGCCCAAAGGAATTTGATTGCCATGCAGAGATTAAAGAAGAATTAAATTCCAAGTGGATAGGAGAAGTTCTAATAGGAATAAAATTATAATAAAGAATTATATTCTTTAAAGATAATTTAATTCCAACTCAAACTCCTCCTCAAAGAAGGACTTTGGCCTAGCCCTATAAATAGCAAGAGATTTCGACAATTCAAGAGGGAGCAAAGAGGAAATTTTGGCAAGTCCAAGTAGGGCAAGAGGAGAGAATTTTCGACAAGCATCAAGGGCAAGGAGGATTTCGACCAGCCTCTTCCTTCATCTTTGTTCGATTGGGTTCATGCTAGGGATTAATTATCTTGTGTTTCTTTGGAACCTAGCCATGAACTAAATTTACTTGGCTATGGTTATTGTGTTTTGTGGTTGTGAGAAACTATTGGTTTGTGTTTAGGTAATAAGAGTTTGCACTTTTCTATTTCAAGGTTTATTCATTCTTGATTCTTATTATTGTTTGCGAGTGAATTGGGAGAGGATCTCGTGATTTCATCCATTTATCTAATATCGGGAGAGTTAGATTCAAGAAACGAATGAATATGATCTTTATGCAATCCAATGATGGTGAATATTAATCCCGCTTAGGAATAAGTTAAGGATTTCAACGGCTAAGAGGAGCGCAAGATTGGTTGTTGTTCACCCTTGATTCACGCAGGGATGTATTATCAAGGCATGCACAAGTAGCTAGAGTTTCGACTTAGGGATAAGAAGAAACCATTGAAGAACGCTCCGCCGAACCTTGAAGTTGCTGCCTGATCGCCCAAGTAGTTGCCCAACTAGTCGCCCAAGCAACCATCAATTAGTTGCCAAGGCAACCCCACAGCAAGTCGCCACGGCAATCGAGTTGCCCATGCACTCTTTTACCAAGACAATCCAATCGGCTATCACACCTCAACTCACGATAACCTAGCCTATCTCTCTCATTCGAATTCATCTTTTATTTTATTTTATTGCTTTCTAGATTAGTAATTAGTTAAACTTCGATAATCCTTTACTTGTGTTTTTACTTTTTACAAAGGCAAGAGACTAGATTCTTGAAGTGGCACCAATCCCTGGTGGAGACGTTATCTTTTTTACTATAACTTGCGACGTGTATACTTGCACAATTGCGTAGCACTTATTACGCGCAACAAGTTTTTGGCGCCGTGCCGGGGATTGGCAATAGCGACTTTGTTTTTACTTTCTTGCACATTCTTTTTATTTTTCTTGTTTAAAATTCAAAGGGCTAACAAACTTTGGTTTTGCATTGGTATATGACTGGCGAGACCGACTTCACCGTAATATCCCTTTGATCCGTAAATCGAACGAACCTTACAAAGACTTAGACGAAGGATAAGAAAGAAGCAATGGCAAATCAAGACGGCAATATTAATCAAGATGTTCGAGCAGGAGGAGGAGTGATTCTGCACGAAAATGTAACTATTCGAGACTATCTTGAAGAAGATCTTGATGGACTTAACCCAGGAGTTGTCGCACCCGAAATTGAAGCCGACCACTTTGAGTTGAAACCGGTAATGTTTAATATGATCAACACAATAGGTCAATTTGGCGGCTCAAGAATCGAAGATGCACGACAACATCTGAAATCTTTTCTCGAGATTTGCAACTCGTTCAAGATACACGGAGTCACCCCGATGTCTTACGATTAAGATTATTCCCTATTCACCGAGGGATAGGGCGAAAGCATGGCTAAATAGCATTCCCGCCGGATCCATAGCATCTTGACTGATCTTTGTCGTGATTTCCTTGCTAGATTTAATCCTACAAATTTAATCGATAAGCTTCAGAACGACATTACTTCTTTTCGGCAGCAGATGATGAATCCATGTACGAGGCTTGGGAGCGATATAGAGAACTTCTACACAAATGCCCTCTACACGGATTCCCGGTGTGGACTCAAGTAACAATGTTTTACAACGCCGTGAATACACCAACAAGGATGATGCTAGATGCCTCGGCAAACGGCATACTCTTAGATAAGTCGCCGGAGGAAGCAATGCAAATTTTAAACAGCTGGCCAAGAATGACTATCAATTCCCATCTACTAGAAGAGGAGGAGTTAGACGCTAAGCCACAATACATGAACTAGGATCATCGATTCAATTTCGCACAATTGGCCGCTTTAACCAAGATGGTCCAGAACATGCAAAAACCAAACAACACACATGAAGTCAAGGTAATGGATTCTTTTTGTGAGTTATGTGGTGATAACCATAATTCTTCTGAATGTATGCAGAATCCGGAATCTAGCTTCTATGTGGGGAATTACAATCGGGCAACAACATGATGTCAAATACATACAATCCAGCTTGGAAGAAGCACCGAATTTTTCATGGAGTAATCCCAACAATGCTCTAAAACGAACAATCAGAATGCACAAGCATCGGGATTCCAAAAAATATGCCACGCAATGCAGATGCCGCGAAGCAACAACCGACGACATCTAGTTCTTTGGAAAATTCTCTAAATGCTTTTATGATGAAAACTGAATCTTATATGGCTGAGAATAGTAATTTCATAAAAGAACTGATGCTTTTATTAACAGACCGAGATGAGATTGCAAAACCAAGAGGCGGCAATCAAATCATTGGAAAATCAAGTCGGACAATTTGCTCAAAATCTGAACACTAGACCACAAGGAGGTTTACCTAGCGATATCAAGTCGCAAGAGGAACGGCCATGAGCAATGTAAGGCAATCACCACCGAAGCGGCCAACAACTTAGAGAGGTTCAAACCCGCTCGTCAAACAAAACTCCACAAAAAGAGCAAGACGAACCTAGCGGCAAAGTCTCGGATCTTTGAACCAAGAATTGCCGCGGCAACCCTGGGGATTGGTAACACATCGGGCAACTCCGGATGTCCCTGTAATGCCGTCAATCAGGTTTCAAACCAATGAAAAGATCGAAGATATCCGACTTCCACCACCATTCCCACAAAGGTTGAAGCGACAAAAGCAAGAATACCAATTCAAGAAGTTTCTTGATATCCTAAAGCAAGTCCACATCAACTTGCCATTGGTGGAAGCAATTGAACAAATGCCAAACTATGCCAAGTTTCTTAAAGACATTGTGTCCAAGAGAACAAGGCTAGGAGAGTTTGAAACAATTGCCGCAACAGAGGGATGCATGGCAATGTTGCACAATCGTATGCCGCCCAAGTTGAAGGATCCCGGAAGTTTCACAATACCCTGTTCTATTGGAAATCACTATGTCGGGAAAGCACTATGCGACCTAGGGGCTAGCATAAACTTGATGCCTAAATCGGTTTTTCGAAACTAGAATCGGGAAGGCAAGACCTACAATAGTTATGCTGCAGCTAGCCGACAGATCCTATGTGCATCCAGAGGGAAAAATCGAGGACATACTGGTAAAAGTTGATAAATTCATTTTTCCCGCTGACTTTATTGTTTTGGATTGTGAAGCAGATGAGCATGCACCTATCATTCTCGGGAGACCATTCCTAGCGACAGGGAGAACCTTGATCGACGTTGAAAAGGGAGAACTCACAATGAGGGTGAATGACCAGCAGGTAAAACTAAATGTGTTCCAAACACTAAGGCAAGCCGATGATCCAGAAGAATGCCAACTACTTCATGCCACGGCAGAATTTAACTTCGATGAGGAATTTAGTTGCCTCGGCAACTACATTGCCGATCAAGAGGAACTTGAGGAGTATGAAGAACCGGTCAATGAGGAACAGCCAGAAGAGGCAAATTGGCTAGTCAATCGACCAGGTACATACTTTGAACCACTGGACTACTCAGGTAAGGAAGGTAAGATCGAAAAACCCTCTATCGAAAATCCACCAATTCTTGAGTTGAAACAATTGCGAGCAATCAAATATGTATACTTAGGGGGTGATAATACATTACCCGTAATTATTTCTTCTAAGTTACAGCCTGAGCAGAAAAGAAGCTGATCAACATGTTGAAACTACATAAAAAGGCAATAGGGTGGACAATTGCCGACTTGAAGGGAATTAGCCCGGCGGTGTGCATGCACAAGATCTTGTTGGAAGATGATCACAAACCTTCAATTGAGGCCCAGAGGAGACTGAATCATGCCATGAAAGGGGTTGTAATGAAAGAAATCATCAAGTGGCTTGACGCCGGCATTATATATACCCTATCTCCGATAGTACGTGGGTAAGTCCGTACAATGTGTGCGAAAAAGGGAGGTATAACAGTGGTGAGTAATGAAAATAATGAACTTATCCCAACCAGATCTGTGACCGGTTGGAGGGTTTGTATGGACTATCGAAAGCTAAACAAAGCCACTAGGAAAGATCACTTCCCATTACCCTTTATTGATCAAATGCTTGACCGTCTTGCAGGTAAACCCTTTTACTGTTTTCTTGATGGTTATTCAGGTTACAATCAGATTGCCATAGCACCAGAAGATCAAGAAAAGACAACCTTCACATGCCCCTACGGTACTTATGCCTTCCGAAGGATGCCGTTCGGATTGTGTAACGCCCCGGCAACCTTCCAAAGATGCATGATGGCGCTCTTTTCGGACATGGTCGAAGACTTCCTTGAGATCTTCATGGATGATTTTTCGGTTTTTGTAATGACTTCGACGGCTGTCTCGGCAATTTAGAGAGGGTGTTGGCAAGATGCGAAGAAACAGATTTAGTCCTCAATTGGGAGAAATGCCACTTTATGGTAGATGAAGGAATAGTGCTCGCCACAAGATTTCATCCAAGGGAATTGAAGTAGACAAAGCCAAGGTGGACGTGATTGAGAGATTACCCCACCAATTTCGGTTAAAGGAATTGAAGTTTTCTCGGACATGCAGGTTTTTACAGGAGGAGGTTCATTCATAATTTTTCTAAAATCACTAAACCCTTGTGTAATCTGCTTGAACAGGATAAAGTCTTCGATTTTGATGATTCTTGCACCCAAGCATTCAAAACCCTAAAGAAAAAGCTTGCCTCGGCACCCATTGTCGTTCCACCAGATTGGACGCTACCTTTTGAGCTCATGTGTGATGCAAGTGATTTCGCGGTAGGAGCAGTCCTAGGCCAACGCACAGGTAAGACATTCCATGTGATATACTACGCTAGTAAAACTCTTAACGATGCTCAAGTGAATTACACAACAACGGAGAAAGAGTTACTAGCTGTAGTTTTCGCATTTGACAAGTTCCGATCCTATTTAATTGGTACAAAGGTAATTGTTCATACGGACCATTCGGCAATCAAATACTTATTTGCTAAAAAGGATGCTAAACCTCGTTTGATTCGTTGGATATTACTTTTACAAGAATTTGATATTGAAATTAAGGACAGGAAAGGAACAGAAAATCAAGTGGCCGATCACTTATCACGTTTGGAACGCAATAGGGAGGAGGACGCGGAGCTAGAGATATGTGATGCATTCCCGGATGAACAAATTCTAATCGCCTCGGTAGCCCATGACGCCTCGGCAACCATGGATGCACACGCCTCGACAACTCTCGACGCCACAGCAGTCTTTGACGCACACGCCTCAGCAATTTTGGGAGCGACACACTACGGCAAAGACACATGCTCGGCAATACCCCGCACGCAGATTTAGTTAACTTCCTTGTTTGTGGTATTTTTCCGTATGGCATTACTCACCAAGGGAAGAAGCGGTTCCGCCATGATGCTAAGCATTACTTTTGGGACGAGCCTCTTTTGTTTAAACAATGTGCAGATCAGGTTATACGCCGATGTGTCCTCAAGAAGAGCAATGTAATGTACTCCGACAATGCCATTCTTCACCCTATGGAGGACATTTTGGAGGAACTCGCATCATGCGGCCAAAGTCTTGCAATCCGGTTTGTATTGGCCAACATTGTACAAAGATGCCCAAGACTTTTACAAGCAATGTGATCGTTGCGGAGGACGGGCAATATCTCTAGGCGACATGAGATGCCACTCGAGAACATCATCGAGGTGGAACTGTTCGATGTATGGGGATCGATTTTATGGGACCTTTCCCATCATCATTCGCAACCTCTACATCTTACTCGGGCCGTCGACTATGTGTCTAAATGGGTAGAGGCAGCTGCAGTTCCCAACGACGATTCCAAGACCGTGCAACGATTCTTGCGAGAAAAACATATTTACACGGTTTGGGATGCCGAGAGCAATTATCAGCGACGGGGCAAGCATTTTGACAACAGACTAATTGCCAAGATGTTGCAACGCTTCGCATATCACACAAGATCGCCACGGCATATCACCCACAAACCAACGGGCAAGCGAAATTTCCAACCGGGAGTTGAAGGAATACTCGAGAAAGTTGTAAATCCCTCAAGGAAGGATTGGTCATTAAGACTAGATGACGACTTTGGGCATATCGCGACCGCATTCAAAACACCATTAGGTATGTCCCCCTTCCGGCTTGTCTATGGTAAAACATGTCATCTACCGGTGGAAATCGAGCACAAGGCGTCTTTGGGCAATCAAGACCGTGAATATGGATTGGGAAAGTGCGGACAAAAGCGCTTGATGGATCTCAATGAGATAGAAGAATTTCGTGCACTCGCCTATAACAATGCACAAATCTACAAGGAGAAAACAAAGCGATGGCACGACAAGAAACTATTGCCACGGCAATTCACGCCAGGGCAACTAGTTCTCCTATTCAATTCTCGGCTAAAACTTTTCCCGGAAAGCTGAAATCAAGATGGTCGGGACCATTCAAGTCGTCAAACCATTCTCTCATGGTGCCGTAATAATCAAGTCCATCTCGACAATCATGAATTCAAAGTTAATGGACAAAGATTGAAGCACTACAATGGTGCCCATGTGGAACGTAACAAGGAAGTGGTCAACTTAGGAGATGCATGAGCATGCTCTCCTTTCAATATTTCCTTTTTCTTTTTCTTTTATTTTTATTTTTAATTTTAGGAGATATTTTATTTTTTTCTTCATTATCTTTAGTTTTTCAGGTTTTCTTTATTTTCTTTTTCACAACAAGACTCACAACTACTATGCTAAGGAAATTTATCTTGCCAAGATCATTGCCCGGCAACCAATGAAGAAGATGCCGCGACAACTTACTTCATGCATGCACAAGCTGATGCCACGGCAACCAACCCTGAAGATGCCACGGCAACCAGAGCTGAAGACATCCCGGCAACAAGAAAACAACCATCACGTTCAAGCAAGAAAATCAAGACGCCAACTAGAAGGAAACTAATCATCTACGATGACGAACTCTCGGAGTAAGTCCTCGTATGCATTTTATTTTTATATTTATTTTTCGTTATTTTTATGCATGCATTGAGGACAATGCCTCACTCGAGTTTGGGGGGGTTGTTATTAGTAATTACCATGTTTAGTTACATTAATCTTAAGCATTACATTTAGGATACATAAATTGCTTGCCATGCCTTTAATTGGAACAAGAATTGCTTAGATTTGATGAATATTCGATGATGACTTTGCCAATGCACTTAATTGATAGAATTTTTATTCTAGGATAACCATGAAAAACTTAGAATTGTACTATGATGCTAAATTTGATGAAACACTGTTGTGGTTTGATTGATTTAAGGAGTTCTAGTAAACTTAGGTTGATAATTAACTAATTGGGGATTAGAATAAAATTGGATGAATGCTAGAGGTGCCCGAAATTGGCTCTAGCATATGCTAAAAAAAAATTGATCACTAGAGGTGCCCAAACTGGCTCTAGGAGGCGTTAAAATTTTTTCGGTTAACTAGAGGTGCCCAAACGGCTCTAGTCGATTAAATTAACTTAAGAAAACTAAAAATAAAACACTAGAGGTGCCCGAAATTGGCTCTAGTTAAAACATGTTAAAAAGAACCCAATGAAGTAATTTGAAAACCTATTGTTTGCATAGAATCGAAAAATCAACTTGCACACAACTCCGCACACACTCACAAGCATTATAGTTTGATTCCGAGTAATTCATCGTTTTCTGAAAAATAAAAAGCCAATCATACTTTGTGCCCCGGTTGAAGAGAATTGAAATCAAGTTCAAAGCTAAGTTTGTGAAAATTTGAAGTCTTGGCGTGTAATTATGAGTTTGCATTGCTTGAGGACAAGCAATAGTTCGAGTTTGGGGTGTGATAAGTGTTCAAAAGTACTATTTTTCTTACCCTTTTACTCATATTATTGTTAGACTTAGGCTCATATTAGTTGCATAGTTAGCCATTCATGCATTAATCCATGTTTCCTTCAATCGTTGAGCTTGATTACATA
This sequence comes from Hibiscus mutabilis, assembly GCA_019671005.1. NCBI lineage: Eukaryota > Viridiplantae > Streptophyta > Magnoliopsida > Malvales > Malvaceae > Hibiscus > Hibiscus mutabilis. The sequence goes on from CM033716.1 coordinate 2,231,806, forward strand.
ACTTGGTGATTTTTGTGGAAATAGATGCTGCTTTGGTGTGTTTTTTGTGTGTATGTGCAGGATCACTTGCCAAAGCAATGCCGAGCTAGTTGCCGTGTGGCAATGCATGAAGGATATGCCGAGCTAGTTGCCAGGCAGTGCATGAAGGAGACGCTGAGCAGTTGTTGCCATGGCATTTGTCGACAAAGACCAAAAGCAATATGGATGTCGAAATTCATGATTTTACAAGCCCAAGATGACATGGAGCAAGGTCCAAGCCCAAAGGAATTTGATTGCCATGCAGAGATTAAAGAAGAATTAAATTCCAAGTGGATAGGAGAAGTTCTAATAGGAATAAAATTATAATAAAGAATTATATTCTTTAAAGATAATTTAATTCCAACTCAAACTCCTCCTCAAAGAAGGACTTTGGCCTAGCCCTATAAATAGCAAGAGATTTCGACAATTCAAGAGGGAGAGCAAGAGGGAAATTTCGGCAAGTCCAAGTAGGGCAAGAGGAGAGAATTTTCGACAAGCATCAAGGGCAAGGAGGATTTCGACCAGCCTATTCCTTCATCTTTGTTCGATTGGGTTCATGCTAGGGATTAATTATCTTGTGTTTCTTTGGAACCTAGCCATGAACTAAATTTACTTGGCTATGGTTATTGTGTTTTGTGGTTGTGAGAAACTATTGGTTTGTGTTTAGGTAATAAGAGTTTGCACTTTTCTATTTCAAGGTTTATTCATTCTTGATTCTTATTATTGTTTGCGAGTGAATTGGGAGAGGATCTCGTGATTTCATCCATTTATCTAATATCGGGAGAGTTAGATTCAAGAAACGAATGAATATGATCTTTATGCAATCCAATGATGGTGAATATTAATCCGGCTTAGGAATAAGTTAAGGATTTCAACGGCTAAGAGGAGCGCAAGATTGGTTGTTGTTCACCCTTGATTCACGCAGGGATGTATTATCAAGGCATGCACAAGTAGCTAGAGTTTCGACTTAGGGATAAGAAGAAACCATTGAAGAACGCTCCGCCGAACCTTGAAGTTGCTGCCCAGTCGCCCAAGTAGTTGCCCAACTAGTCGCCCAAGCAACCATCAATTAGTTGCCAAGGCAACCCCGTTGTGCAAGTCGCCACGGCAACTGAGTTGCCCATGCACTCTTTTACCAAGACAATCCAATCGGCTATCACACCTCAACTCACAATAACCTAGCCTATCTCTCTCATTCGAATTCATCTTTTATTTTATTTTATTGCTTTCTAGATTAGTAATTAGTTAAACTTCGATAATCCTTTACTTGTGTTTTTACTTTTTACAGTGCAAGAGACTAGATTCTTGAAGTGGCACCAATCCCTGTGGAGACGATATCTTTTATACTATAACTTGCGACGTGTATACTTGCACAATTGCGTAGCACTTATTACGCGCAACAGTAACTCCAGTCATAGGCTCAGGTCTGGAAACTATCACTCCTCTGACCGGGTAGTCATATCAATACTAGAAGCATGTGGCGGAGCGGTCGGAACTGAGGGACCGTGAGGGGTGGGAGGCTCAGTCGAAGTCGGTGGATGTATGAAGGTGAAGGATCTATAGGATGAGATGGATCAACCGCTGGATTGTCTACATGGTATGTAAATCTAGCGGTTCGACCTCGCCCACGGGCGGGTCGATGACCCCTTCTAGTGCTCATCTCGAAGGATTTATACAAAGAACAAAACCTAGGGTCAGTTTATTAAATTGGAGAATCAAACACAATTAAACATATAAAATTTGGTGACATGTCCCGTTTCATAACATTTTTGCAAAACATTTCAAGACAGTAGTTTAAATGGACTCATCCACAGTCTGAGGTTATAAAACCAAAAGCTCTGATAACAACCAAATGTAACCCCCTTAGACCATCCTAAGCGGGATAACCAAGCCTAATAGGGCACATCTCACTTTAAATTTATGTAGAAAACATATCAAGGTCTTAAACATCTAACTTGAAAATATAAGAGGATAAATCGATGTAAGATGATAAAGTTATTCATATAAACCTATCGAATGATAGTTACAAAATAAGTAATATCAAGTAGTGTAGAAAAGTAGCCATAACGTAATATCCTACATTCCAAAATATAAACACATGTCACCCTGAGAAATAAAGTGGTGGATAGAAACATTACAAACTAGATGTAGTACTGAATGTGTCAATTCTCCAATGTCAGGAACAAGGTAGCCTATCCAAAATATCTGAAAGGAAGAAAAGGGGAGTGTGAGCTAGGGGGCTCACTGTGTTCCAACAGTGCAAGTAAAAAAATATTTATTTAATTTACATAACAAGGCATTTCGAGAAAACATGCTATGTGAACATCCCAAGTTTCCATGGAACCTATCTACCCTCCAACCGAACTCCAGGATACAGTTCCCTAGAACAGTATCATATACAGGCCTTAACCCGAGCCCAAATGGGCGTGGGTACTATCCTAAAGAAATACCTTAGGTCCAGGCGGAATTACCCTAGCCGAAATGTAAGAACCGATTACGGGCAGAATTACCCTGTCGAAGCATAGGAACCTTATACGGGTGGAATTACCAGCCAGATCAGGGCTGAACCTTCAATGACTTTATATCATAACCCAAGTACCTCAATTAATCAGTCCAGGCAGCATAATAGTATGCAGTAATAACAGTGATAATCATACTTAATAAACACATTCTTATGCTGATAAACAATAACCATATAACATGCTTTTCACATCAGGTACCAGGGCATGTATCAAATATACATTATAATCATGCTCACATCAGAAAACATGTTATGTTTATGTGAAATCAATTTGGCCATTCATGTGCACATGATCAATTTAATAAAACATATAAAGTATGTAAAACAATATGCAAGCAAATGTATAGCACACAAGGAACACACGTTAAAATATCGGGCAGGTCAGATAATCTACTAAGCACCGAAACCACGTTCAGCTACAGTACTAGAACCTAGATCGTCAAATATTAGGGTTACTAATAGATTTACATTTTTATCAGAATAATTTACTAAGTTACTGAACCATACGGGTGGCAATGGGCTCTCGAGGCGGTACTGATAGGGATGAGCTGGGCTGGGCATAAGCACGATCGGGAGATTCGTGAGAACCTTTAACTAAAATATCAGTGTTAGTCCTTAATCAATAACTTCCCTTGAATAAAATTAACTTAGTACATATGCATATTCGGGTTTGATGTCCTATTTGGAGGCTTCCAGGTTAGAATTTCATGAAACGAGCTTCAAAATCGAACTCAAGATGTCAAAAATATAAAATAGGGCTTTTAGGAAAAAGTTGACTTTTTGGTCAAAGTCGACGCTGACATCAGCAGTCAACGCTGACGTCATCAGTCATATTCAGCACTGACATCACAGGTCAAGTCAACGCTAATATCATGCTGACGTCACTAGTCAGTCAGGTTGACACGGGCGAGTTAACTCGATTAACTCGATCGAGTTGACTCTTTTGACTTAGTCGAGTTGACTCGGTCAAAATGGGTTAGGTTCGGGTTTGGATCAGTTCAAATTCGGGTTGGTTCAATGGCCACCGCCCAGGGCAGTCGGAAATTGCCCTAGTCGGTGCGTGAAGCCCACGGACGGCTGAAATGGCCAGAAAACTGGCCCTAAAAGCAACGGCAACCTTGATTTCAACCAAAAAATGATATAAACCTAGAATCGAGTCGAGAACTTACTGATATTACCAAAATGGGCAAAACATAGTTGGTACGAACGTAGCTCTAATGATGGTTATACCGGCGACCGATGGACGAACAATGACTACGGTTGTGTTCGCCTTGGTCTAGAGGTGACAATAATGGTGGTAGCATCATAGAAGGACGACCACGGTGGCCGAAAGCGCGAGAAATAGAACGTTTCAAGCCCTAAGTTCGTTGAACCTATAACCCATTCTCGACGGTGATAGACAGAGAGACAGAGCGAGTGACGGCCGAGGTTTTTATCAAGAAAGAACGATGGTCACTTTGAAGGTGGCGGTGACGCGAATGGAGCGATGGGGAGGGAGATCGGTGTAGTGGCCGGAGTTTGGGTATTTGGGAAGGTGAGTGGTCTGTGGGTATGCCTTTGGGTGGTTAGATCCAATTAAATGTAATAAATGGGGCAGGTAAGATATTTTTATTATTTTAAACTTTTCAGGATCCACTTAATAATAAATGGTTGCAACCTGTAGCGATGTCCATTTTGCTAAAGAACAGGGTTTTCGAAGTGTTTGTGGTTGTCTTTCGGGTATTAAAATATTTATTCCGTGGGGTTTTAAAACCGCGTTTTATTTAGAAATTGGAGTCGCCACCGGCCACTTAGGTAGGCCAGACATCATAAAACCAGAGATTCGAAAACTGTTGGGTTCGGGAGTTGGTTACGGATGGGGAAGGATTAGCACCCCTACACCGCCCAAAATTGGTACTTTAATAATTACCGCTTTATTAATGTTAGATTTTCCGGATTAAAGTGACGATTAAGCTAAGATTCGGTTATAAGTGCGAGTGGATTTTAAAGGCCCCGTTATCCGAGAGTAAACGCCCAATCACTATCACTACGCCTGATACTGGCCCCGTTTACGCTCGGATAAAAGGGCACCGCATTGACATTATATATTCCATTATGCAAACTTAGTAGCAAAATATAAAATATGGCAAATAATTTAAATACAATACAAATAAATATTAACATAATAGAATACTAATCTAAAACATACATACATAAATATTAATCTAACTCATAAATAAAAACAAATTTAACATAAATAAAATGATAACATTCATAAATATTAATCTAAAACACAAAAATAAAAAATAATCTAACATAAATAAAATACTAATCTAAAACATTCATAAATATTAATCTAACACATAAATAAAAAACTAATCTAACATAAATAAAATACTAATCTAAAACATTCATAATTATTAATCTAACACATAAATAAAAAAACTAATCTAACATAAATAAAATACTAATCTAAAACATACAAACTAAAAAATATAAATACAATTTTAAATTAACTAATACTTCATTAAATTATAAAAACTACAATACAAATAAAAAGGGGAGAAAATATACCTAACTAGGAGCTCGAATAACGAACCCCAACTGAACCCCACTGAGATCTACCACGACCTCTCCAAAAATATTAACTAGATCGGACCTAAAATAGGACCCCGATCGAACCGGTTAGGACCGAGGGCAATACTCCCGGTCCTTGGCTACCCGAGAGCAAGGCTCTCTTATGGGGCTGCCTTGACCGATTGCCAAATTCTTACGTGAATTCCCCCTTTTCAAATGCCCTCCCCATGCCTCTATTTATAGGCAATTGGGGAGGCTTAAGGGGTGACGTGGACCACCCAAAACCATGTAATTTCTTTTTTTTTGCTTTTTTATTTATTTTTTTACTTTTTTATTATTATTTTTTTATTTTTATTAATTTTATATTAATAATATTACTATTAAAATAACATTAATAACACTAAAACCCAGTCAAAAATGAGTGATTACACAACCTATAACCAAGAGCTATAATAGCTCAATTGGTTATGACACAAGCCCAAGTAGCCAAGGGTTACGGGTTCAAAACCCCTTGGTTGATGTTGCGCGTAATAAGTGCTCCGCAATTGTGCAAGTGTACACGTTGTAAGTTATAGTATAAAAGATATTGTCTCCACAGGGATTGGTGCCACTTCAAGAATCTAATCTCTTGCACTGTAAAAAGTAAAAGAAACACAAGTAGAAGATTGTAGGAGTTTAACTAACAACTAAACTAGAAAGCAATAAAGTAAAAGAATATGTAATTAAATGAGAGAGAATAGGCCAGGTTATCGTGAGTTGAGGAGTGATAGCCGATTGGATCGTCTTGGTAAAAGAGTGCAAGGGCAACTCAGTTTCCGTGGCAACTTGCACAGCGGGGTTGCCTTGGTAACTAATCGATGGTTGCCTGGGCAACTACTTGGGCGGCTGAGCAGCAACTTCAAGGTTCGTCGAAGCGTTCTTCAATGGTTTCTTCTTATCCCTAAGTTGAAACTCTAGCTATTTGTGCATGCCTTGATAATACATCCCTGCGTGAATCAAGGGTGAACAACAACCAATCTTGCGCTTCTCTTAGCCGTTGAAATCCTTAAATTATCCCTAAGCCGGATTAATCTTCACCATCAATAGATTGAATAAAGACCATACTCATTCGTTTCTTGAATCTAACTCTCCCGATATTAGATAAATAGATGAAGTTACGAGATCCTCTCCCAATTCACTCACAAACAAGAAAAAAAACCAAGAATGAGTAAACCTTGAATTGAAAGTATAAACTCTTATTACCTAAATAAAATCCAATTATTTCTCACAACCACAAAACACAATAACCTTAGCCAAATAGATTTAGTTCATGGCTAGGTTCCAAAGAAACACAAGACAAAGAATTCCTAGCATAAACCTAATTGAACAAGAAAGAAAAAGATGAAGAATGGTTGAAGCCTCTTTGTCGATATCTCCCCCTTTGATCTTGTCGAAAATTCTCTTCTCTCTCCCTCCCTTTGGAGTTGACGGCATGGTCTTTAATTTATAGTGCTAGGTCAAAGTCTTTTTTTGAGGAGAAACTTAAGTTGGAATTAAATTATCTTTAAAGAATATAATTCTTTATTATATTTAAATTCCTTCTAGAACTTTTAGAACTTCACCTATCTTCTTGGGATTTAATTTCTCTTTAACCTCTTCATGGAAATCAAACTCCTTTGGGATTTAGCTTTGCTCCACGTCATCTTGGGCTTATCTAGTCATCATTTTGACTACCATATCATCTTATTCCTTGTCGAAAATTGCCTTGGCAACTAGCTCGGCATCTCATTCATGCATTGCCCTGGCAACTGGTTCCAGCCTTGCTTTGGCAAGTGTTTCTGTACACACTCACAAAAACACACCAAAGCATCATCTTTTTCCAAAAAAATCACCAAGTTATGTAATCAAGCTCAACGATGGAAAGAAACATGAATTAATGCATGAATGACTAATTATGCAACTAATATGAGCCTAAGTCTAACAACAATATGAGTAAAAAGGGTAATAAAAATAGTACTTTTGAACACTTCACACACCCCCAAACTCGAACTATTGCTTGTCCTCGAGCAATGCAAACTAATAATTACCCGCCAGGAATTCAATTTTCACAAACTTAGCTTTGAACTTGATTTCAATTCTCAGAACCGAGGCACAAAGTATGATTGGCTTTTCATTTTTTGGAAAACTTAGGAGTTACTCGGAATCAAACTATAATGCTTGTGAGTGTGTGCGGAGTTGTGTGCAAGTTGATTTTTCGGATTCAATGCAAACAAGAGGTTTTCAAATTACTTCGTTGGGTTCTTTTAACATGTTTTAACTAGAGATGGTTTCGGGCACCTCTAGTGTTTTGTTTTTAGTTTTCTTAAGTTAATGAATTTATTCGACTAGAGCTGGTTTCAAGCACCTCTAGCGATCAACTTTTAGCATATTCTATAGCCAATTTTGGGCACCTCTATCAATTTTTTAGCACATACTAGAGCCAATTTCGGGCACCTCTAGCATTCATCCAATTTATATTCTAATCTTCCAACTTTTTAACTATCAACCTAAGTTCGCTAGAATTCCTTAAATCAATCAAGCCACAATAGTGTTTCATCAAGTTTAGCATCATAGTACGATTCTAAGTGTTTCCATATTTATCCTAGAATAAAAAGTTCCATCAATTAAGTACATTGGCAAAGTCATCATTGGATATTCATCAAATCTAGGCAATTCTTGTTCCAACTAAAGGCATGACAAGCAATTTATGTATTCTAAATGCAATACTTAAGATGAATACAACTAAACATGGTAACTAACTAATAACAATCCCCCCAAACTCGAGCGAGGCATTGTCCTCAATGCATGCAATAAAGAAAAATAAAAATAAAGAAAAGTAAAATGTAAACGATGACTTACTCTGAGAGTTCATCGTCGTGGATGATTAGTTTCCTTTTGGTCGGTGTCTTGATTCTTTTGCTTGAACATGGTGGTTGCTTCCTTGTTGCCGATGGTGGAATCGATCCTCGTACGGGGTTGTCCTCATCGTCCTTTTCGTCAATTTCATTGGCTTTTCACTTGGGCTTGGAGGATTTGATTGGTGCTGTCTTTGTTGGTGTGATGGAGGACTCGTCCAAATCTAAAAAATTAGACAATGATTCAGTACGAGTTGATTCGGGCATAGGTGTTTTACCTTTGGCTTTTGCAGTGGTTGCCGGGGCATCTTTAGCTTTGGTTGCCGGTGCATCTTCAGTGTTGGTTGTCGTGGCAACTGCTTGGGCAGGCGCGGTGTAGGTTGTCGCGGCATCATCTGTTGCAGTTGCCGTGGCGATTGCTTCATTGGTTGCCGTGGCAAGGATTTCAGCATGAAAGATTAGGAACGGCAGGCGGCTGTCCGGGTACTTTTCCAGGATGACTTGGGTGATGGTATTGTTGTGATCCGTCATGTACCACATGAACATTAGTTGTCGATCTTTAATTTGCCTAAGGTGGTTCGCCGACGGTTGTAAGAGTGCTTCAAGTTGTCCCAAGGCTGCTGTCTGAGTTGCCCGGGTATCGGTTGCTTGAGCATTAGGAGTTCCTGAAGTGACAAGAGTTGCTGAGGCAATTGAAGGCGTTGGGGATTTTACCGATGCCTCTCCCATTAGCTTTCGAATTTGTGCTCGATTCCAACCGGACTTTAGTAGGGCCTTTTCATCAGTGGATTCACTTGAGACATGCATCTCCTTGCAAAGATTGGAAATTAAGCAAGGGAAGAAAAGAGAACCCTTGTCTTTTGTGCTACATACAAAAATCACATCACAAATAATTTTTCCAATGTTAATGATGCGATTATGCAAGATAGAATGTATGAGCAAAAGATGAGGTGTATCAACGGTGGTATTGTGTGTTGTGGGCATTAAAAAAGTTTTAACAAACTTATTCCATAATTTTGCCTCGGGTTTAAGCCGAAGGCGATTTACCATGCCCTTGTATTTACCGTCGTTCCATTGAGTTCCCGGTAGAGTGAGTTCTTGAAGCACCTTGTCGAGTTGTTTGGGCGTGAGTTGATCAATAAAGGCTTGATGCTTATCCTTCTCAATGTAGAGCCCATAAAGGTGTTGATGTTTTCGGGGCTTATGAGTATAGCCTTGTCACGAACAAAAATATAAGGATTATCCGGGTTAGGTGAGTGAGCATAGAATTATCTTACCCATGAGATGTTACCCGATTCCGATTGATGGCAAAAGATTTGCCACTTTTGATGTGCAATCCTTTCGAAGATGAATGGTTCAAGGCCGAAATCTTGATGAGAGTTGGAGTATTCGAAGCCTTGTTTTTCGCAAATCTTCCGGCTTTCAAACTTGGAGTGAAATCTTTCTTGAACCACCGGTGTAGCAAACTTCTTGTATCTTGGTTCTTTGGAGAAACTTGGATGAACCAAAAATTTGATTTTGGATGCCATGGATGATCTTGGTTGTGAGTTTGGTAAAAACAAAGAAAAGAAAGCAAAAGAAACTAAAGAGTTGCAAGATGAAAACTAGGAATAGGTTTCTTGGAAGTTAAGGGTGATGGGTTAAATAGAAAATATAGGTAGTAAATTTGTTGGGTGGGATTAATTTTGGAATAAAAAAACAAGGGTTTCGATTTAAGGGTTGGGGACGGCTAGGGTATATAGGGAAGGGAAGGGATTTTGGCCGGTTATGTAGGGTTTATTTAGGGTAAATTGGAGGGTTAATATAAGCCTTAGATTCAGCCCATTAATTTCCTTGTTGAATAAGTTTCCTTCTTGAGTCAAAATTCCTCTTTATCTTGAACTCTTTTCCTACAATTCAAAAACAAATAAAATAAGGATTAAAATTAAAGATAAACTAATAAAAGAAAATAAATAAAGATGTGCAAAGAAATTCTTAAAAAAACAATTAGATAAATATGAAAGAAATATGTAGTCTTAATCTTAAAGAAAATAAATAAATCTATCCTAAAAAGAAAAAAATAATCGAAATTAAATAATAATAATAAAATAGTTCGAAAAAAATAAAAAAGAAAAAGAAAATATCGAAAGAAGAGCATGCCCATGCATCTCCTAAGGTGACCATTTCTTTGTTACGTTCCACATGGGCACCGTTGTAGTGCTTCAATCTTTGTCCGTTAACTTTGAATTCATGATCGTCAGTGATGGACTTGATTATCACGGCACCATGGGAGAATGGTTTGACAACTTCGAATGGTCCCGACCATCTTGATTTCAGCTTTCCCGGGAAAAGTTTTAGCCGAGAATTGAATAAGAGAACTAGTTTCCCTGGCATGAATTGACGCAGTAATAGTTTCTTGTCATGCCATTGCTTTGTTTTCTCCTTGTAGATCCGTGCATTGTTATAGGCGAGTGCACGAAATTCTTCTATCTCGTTGAGGTCCAACAAATGCTTTTGTCCGGCACTTTCCCAATCCATATTCACGGTCTTGATTGCCCAATATGCCTTGTGTTCGATTTCCACCGGTAGATGGCATGTTTATACATAGACAAGTCGGAAGGGAGACATACCTAAGGGTGTTTTGAATGCAGTGTGATATGCCCAAAGTGCGTCATCTAGTTTTACTGACCAATCCTTCCTAGAGGGATTTACATCTTTCTCGAGTATACCCTTCAATTCCCTGTTGGAAATTTCTGCTTGCCCATTGGTTTGTGGGTGATAGGCCGTGGCAATCTTGTGAGATACACCAAAGTGTTGCAACATCTTGGCAATAAGTCTGTTGTCAAAATGCTTGCCTTCATCACTGATAATTGCTCTTGGCATCCCAAACCGTGTAAATATATTTTTCTGCAAGAATCGTTGCACGGTCTTGGAATCGTTGTTGGGAACTGCAGCTGCCTCAACCCATTTAGACACGTAGTCAATGGCAAGTAGGATGTAGAGGTTACCGAATGAAGATGGGAAAGGTCCCATAAAATCGATCCCCCATACATCGAACAATTCCACCTCGATGATGTTTTGAAGCGGCATCTCATGCCGTCTAGAGATATTGCCCGTCCTCTAGCAACGATCACATTGCTTGTAAAACTCTTGGCCATCTTTGTACAGTGTTGGCCAATACAAACCAGATTGCAAAACTTTGGCTACGGTACGAGTTCCTCTAAAATATCCTCCATAGAGTGAAGAATGGTATTACCGGAGTACATTTTGATGCTCCTCTTCAGGGACACAACGGCGTATAACCTGATCTGCACATTGTTTAAACAAAAGAGGCTCATCCCAAAAGTAATGCTTAGCTTCATGGCGGAACCGCTTCTTCCCTTGGTGAGTAAGGCCATAAGGTAAAATACCACAAACAAGAAAATTAACTAAATCCGCGTACTAGGGTATTGCCGAGCATGTGTTGTCGTGGCAACTTCTTCCATGGTTGCCAAGGCGTGCGCGCCTAGAGTTGTCGTGGCATGCGCGTCAAGGGTTGCCGAGGCATTTGCCTCCATGGTTGTTAAGGAATACGCGTCCATGGTTACCGAGGTGTACGTACCGAGGCGTGCGCGTCAAGAGCTGCTGTGGCATCGAAGGTTACCGAGGCGTCAGGGGTTGCTAAGGCGTGCGCATCCATGGTTGCCGAGGCAACTAATAGTTGCACATCCGGGAATGCATCACATATCTCTAAATCTGTGTCCTCCTACCTATTACATTCTAAGCGTGATAAGTGACCGGCCATTTAATTTTCTGTTCCTTTCATGTCCTTAATTTCAATATCAAATTCTTGTAAAAACAATATCCAACGAATCAAATGAGGTTTGGCATCCTTTTTAGCAAATAGATACTTAATTGCCGAATGGCCCGTATGAACAATTACCTTTGTACCATTCAAATAGGATCGGAACTTGTCAAATGTGAAAACTACGAGTAATAACTCTTTCTCCGTTGTTGTGTAATTCACTTGAGCACTATTAAGAGTTTTACTAGTGTAGTATATCACATGAAAGGTCTTACATGTGCGTTGGCCTAGGACTGCTCCTACCGTGAAATCACTTGCATCACATATGAGCTCAAAAGGTTGCGTCCAATCTGGTGGAACGACAATGGGTGCCGAGGTAAACTTTTTCTTTAGGGTTTCGAATGCTTGGGTGCAAGAATCATCAAAATTAAAGACTTTATCCTGTTCAAGAAAATTGCACAAGGGTTTGGTAATTTTAGAAAAATTATGAATAAACCTCCTGTAAAAACCTGCATGTCCAAGAAAGCTTCGAATTCCTTTAACCGAACTTGGTAGGGGTAATCTCTCGATCACGTCCACCTTGGCTTTGTCTACTTCAATTCCCTTGGAAGAAATCTTGTGGCCGATCACTATTCCTTCATCTACCATAAAATGGCATTTCTCCCAATTAATGACTAAATCAGTTTCTTAAAATCTTGCCAACATATTCTCTAAATTGCCGAGGCAACTGTCGAAGTCATTACCAAAAATGGAAAAATCATCCATGAAGATCTCAAGGAAGTCTTCGACCATGTCTGAAAAGAGTGTCATCATGCATCTTTGGAAGGTTACCGGGACGTTACACAACCCAAACTGCATCCTTCAGAAAGCATAAGTACCGTATGGGCATATGAAGGTTGTCTTTTCTTGATCTTCTGGTGCTATGGCAATTTGATTATAACCTGAATAACATCAAGAAAACACTAAAAGGGTTTACCTGCAAGACGGTCAAGCATTTGATCAATAAAGGGTAATGGGAAGTGATATTTCCTAGTGTCTTTTTTTAGCTTTCGACAGCCATACAAACCCTCCAACCGGTCACAGTCCTGGTTGGAATGAGTTCATTGTTTTCATTACTTACCACCGTTATACCTCCCTTTTTCGGTACACATTGTACCAGACTTACCCATGTACTATCAGAGATAGGGTATATAATGACGGCGTCAAGCCACTTGATGATTTCTTTCATTACAACCCCTTTCATGGCATGATTCAGTCTCCTCTGGGCCTCAATCGAAGGTTTGTGACCATCTTCCAACAAAATCTTGTACATGCACACTGTCGGGCTAATTCCCTTCAAGTCGGTAATTGTTCACCCTATTGCCTTCTTGTGTAGCATCAACATTTTGATCAGCTTCTTTTTTTGCTCGGGCTGTAACTTAGAGGAAATAATTACAGGCGATGTATTATCGGTTCCCAAGTAAGCATATTTTAGTTGCCTTGGCAATTGTTTCAACTCAAGAATTGGTGGTTGTTCAATGGAGGGCTTTTCGAGTTTACCTTCCTTACTTGAGTAATCCAGTGGTTCAAAGTATGTACCTGGTCGATTGACTAACCAATTTGCCTCTTCTTGTTGTTCCTCATCGATTGGTTCTTCATACTCCTCAGGTTCCTCTTGATTAGCAATGTAGTTGCCGAGGCAACTAAATTACTCGTCGAAGTTAAACTTTGTCGTGGCATGGAGAAGTTGGCATTCTTCCGGATCATCGGCATGCCTTAGTGTTTGGAACATATTTAGTTTAACTTGCTGGTTATTCACCCTCATTGTGAGTTCTCCCTTTTCAACTTCGATCAAGGTTCTCCCTGTCGCTAGGAAGGGTCTCCCAAGAATGATAGGTGCATGTTCATCTGCTTTACAATCCAAAACAATAAAGTCAGTGGAAAAAATAAATTTATCAAATTTTACCAGTATGTCTTCGATTTTTCCCTATGGATGCACATAGGATCTATCGACTAGTTGTAGCATAACTGTTGTAGGTCTTGCCTTCCCGATTCCTAGTTTCTAGAAAATTGATTTAGGCATCAAGTTTATGCTTGCTCCAAGGTCACATAATGCTTTCGCGACATAGTGGTTTCCAATGGAACAAGGTATTGTGAAACTTCTGGGATCCTTCAACTTGGGTGGCATGCGATTGTGTAACATGGCCATGCATCCCTCTGTTGCGGCAACTGTTTCAAACTCTCCTAGCCTTGTTCTCTTGGACACAATGTCTTTAAGAAACTTGGCATAGTTCGGCATTTGTTCAATTGCTTCAACCAACGGCAAGTTGATGTGGACTTGCTTTAGGATATCAAGAAACTTCTTGAATTGATATTCTTGCTTTTGTCGCTTCAACCTCTGTGGGAATGGTGGTGGAAGTCAGATATCTTCGATCCTTTCATTGGTCTGGAACTTGATTGACGGCATTGCTGAGGCAAATGGAGTTGCCGAGGCATTGTCAACTGGGTTTGTCGTGGCGTGCCTATCGTTGTTTGTCGAGGCATCCTTATCGCCGGTTGTCGAGGCATGCTTATTGCTGGTTGCCGCGGCAATTCCTGGTTCAGCATCTGAGGCTTTGCCGCTGGGTTCGTCTTGATCTTTTTGTGGAGTTTTGTTTGGTGAGCGAGCTTAAGCCTCTTTAAGTTGTTGGCCACTTCTAGTGGTGATCGCCTTACATTGCTCATGGTCAGTTCCTCTTGCGACTTCAGTATCGCTAGGTAAACCTCTTTGCGGTCTAGTATTCAGGTTTTGAGCAAATTGTCCGAGTTGATTTTCTTATGATTTGATTGTCGCCTCTTGGTTTTGCAATCTCATCTCGGTCCTGTTAATAAAAGCATCAGTTCTTTTTATAAAGTTACTATTCTCAGCCATATAAGATTCAATTTTCAACATAAAAGCATTGAGAGAATTTTCCAAAGAACTAGATGTTGTCGGTTGTTACTGCGGCAACTGTTGCCGTGGCATATTCTGCTGGAATCCCGATGCTTGAGCATTCTGATTGTTATGGTTTAGAGCATTGTTGGGATTACTCCATGAAAGATTCAGGTGCTTCTTCCAAGATGGATTAGATGTATTGGACATCATATTGTTGTTCCGGTTGTAATTCCCCAGATAAAAGCTGGATTCCGGATTCTGCATACATTTAGAAGAATCATGGTTACCACCACATAACTCACAAAAGGAATCCATTACCTTGACTTCCTGTGTGATGTTTGGTTTCTGCATGTTCTGGACCATCTTAGTTAAAGTGGCCAATTGTGCCGAAATTGAGTCTGATGATCCTAGTTCATGTATTGTGGCTTGGTGTCTAACTCATCCTCTTCTAGCAGAGGGGAATTGATAACCATTCTTGGCAAGCATGTTTAGAATTTGCATTGCTTCCTCCGGTGACTTATCTAGGAGTATGCCGTTTGCCGAGGCACCTAGCATCATCTTTGTTGGTGTATTCACAGCATTGTAAAACATTGTTACTTGTGTCCACACTGGGAATCCGTGTAGGGGGCATTTGTGTAGAAGTTCTCTATATCGCTCCCAAGCCTCGTACATGGATTCATCATCTGCCTGCCGAAAAGAAGTAATTTTGTTAGGAAGCTTATCAGTCAAATTTGTAGGATTAAATCGAGCAAGGAAATCACGACAAAGATCGGTCGAAGATCCTATTGATCTGGCAGGAATACTATTCAACCATGCTTTCGCCCTATCCCTCAGTGAATAGGGGAATAATCTTAGTCATAAAACATCGGGGGTGACTCCTTGTATTTTGAATGAATTGTAAATCTCGAGGAAAGATTTAATATGTTATCGTGCATCTTTGGTTGCTGAGCCGCCAAATTGACCAATTGTGTTGATCATATTAAACATAACCGGTTTCAACTCAAAGTGGCCAACTTCAATTTCAGGTGTGACAACTCCTGGATTAAGTCCATCAATATCTTCTTCAAGATAGTCTCGAATAGTTCTATTTCGTGCAAGAATCACTCATCTTCCTGCTGGAACATCTTGATTCATATTGCCGTCTTGATTAGCCATTTCTACGTTTAACCTTCGTCTAAGTCTTTGTAAGGTTCGTTCAATTTCTGGATCAAAGGGATATTCTGGTGTAATCGGTCTCGCCCTGGTCATATACCAATGCAAAACCAAAGTATGTTAACCCTTTTAATCTTTAAACAAGAAAAATAAAAAGTGCAAGAAAATAAAAACAAAGTTGTTATTGCCAATTCCCGGCAACGGCGCCAAAAACTTGTTGCGCGTAATAAGTGCTCCGCAATTGTGCAAGTGTACACGTCACAAGTTATAGCATAAAAGATATCGTCTCCACAGGGATTGGTGCCACTTCAAGAATCTAATCTCTTGCACTGTAAAAAGTAAAAGAAACACAAGTAGAAGATTGTAGGAGTTTAACTAACAACTAAACAAGAAAGCAATAAAGTAAAAGAATATGTAATTAAATGAGAGAGAATAGGCCAGGTTATCGTGAGTTGAGGAGTGATAGCCGATTGGATAATCTTGGTAAAAGAGTGCAAGGGCAACTCAGTTTCCGTGGCAACTTGCATAGCGGGGTTGCCTTGGCAACTAATCGATGGTTGCCTGGGCAACTACTTGGGTGGCTGGGCAACAACTTTAAGGTTCGGCGAAGCATTTTTCAATGGTTTCTTCTTATCCCTAAGTCAAAACTCTAGCTATTTGTGCATGCCTTGATAATACATCCATGCGTGAATCAAGGGTGAACAACAACCAATCTTGCGATCCTCTTAGCCGTTGAAATCCTTAACTTATCCCTAAGCCGGATTAATCTTCACCATCAATAGATTGAATAAAGACCATACTCATTCGTTTCTTGAATCTAACTCTCCCGATATTAGATAAATAGATGAAGTTACGAGATCCTCTCCCAATTCACTCGCAAACAAGAAGAAAAACCAAGAATGAGTAAACCTTGAATTGAAAGTGCAAACTCTTATTACCTAAACAAAATCTAATTGTTTCTCACAACCACAAAACACAATAACTTAGCCAAATAGATTTAGTTCATGGCTAGGTTCCAAAGAAACACAAGACAAATAATTCCTAGCATAAACCTAATTGAACAAAAAAGAAAAAGATGAAGAATGGTTGAAGCCTCTTTGTTGATATCTCCCCCTTTGATCTTGTCGAAAATTCTCTTCTCTCTCTCTCCCTTCGGAGTTGACGGCATGGTCTTTAATTTATAGGGATAGGTCAAAGTCTTTTTTTAAGGAGGAAGTTAAGTTGGAAATAAATTATCTTTAAAGAATATAATTTTTTATTATATTTAAATTCCTTCTAGAACTTTTCATATCTTCTTGGGATTTAATTTCTCCTTAACCTCTTCATGGAAGTCAAACTCCTTTGGGATTTAGCTTTGCTCCACGTCATTTTGGGCTTATCTAGTCATCAATTTTGACTACCATGTCATCTTATTCCTTGTCTAAAATTGCCTTGGCAACTAGCTTGGCATCTCCTTCATGTATTGCCCTAGCAGCTGGTTCCAGCCTTGCTTTGGCAAGTGATTATGCACACACACACACAAAAACACACCAAAGCAGCATCTTTTTCCACAAAAATCACCAAGTTATGTAATCAAGCTCAACGATGGAAAGAAACATGAATTAATGCATGAATGACTAATTATGCAACTAATATAAGCCTAAGTCTAACAATAATATGAGTAAAAAGGGTAATAAAAATAGTACTTTGAACACTTAACAGTTGCCATTTCCTATTTATTTTTTTTTCACTTCATCTTTCATTTTCGTTCATTAAATTAGGTTGTGTTACAACTCTCCCCCCTAAAAAGAAATTTCGGCCTCAAAATTTACCTAAGTTGAACAGATATGGAAATTGCTCTTCTATTGACTTGAGAGTCTCCCAAGTAGCTTCTTCTGGACCACGATTACTCTATTGTACTTTAACCATAAGAATACACCGGTTCCTCAGAATTCCCTCATCTCGATCTAAGATCCGAACAGGCTCCTCCTCATATGATAAATCTGGCCTCAGCTCCACATCCTGAACTTGAATAACATGACTTGGATCTGGATGGTATTGCCTCAACATGGACACATGAAACACATCATGAATACGGCTAAGCTAAGGAGGCAACTCAAGCTGATATGTAACAGTCCAACTCTCTTTCGAATACGGTATGGCCCGATAAATCTTGGACTTAACTTGCCCTTGCACCCAAATCTTAAAACCTTTTTCTACGGAGATACTTTTAGGAAAACCTGATCACCGACCTCAAACTCAATGTCTTCTTGTTATCACTAATAGAAGAACTGGTCGTTTGTGCATGCCTTGGTGATACTTCCATGCGTTAACCTTGGGTAGACAACAACCGATCTTACACTCCTCTTAGCCGTTGAAATCTGATCCTTATTCATAAGGTGGATTAATCCTCACGAATGATCGTTTGAATGAGAATAATGTTCATTCGTTTCTTGAATCTAACTCTCTCAAGTCTAGATAAATGGATAACACTCAAGATCCTCTCCCGATTCTCTCAAGATAGAAATTTAAAGAACCAAGAATGAACAAACTTCAAATTAATAGAATTCAAAAACCTAAAACATCCAATCGTTTATTAAATCACATAACCCAAATAACCCTAACCAATTTAAATCATTTCATGGCTGGGTTTGAAAGAAATACAAAAGAAAAATTCCCATACATAGATCGCGTGAAGAAGATGATGATGCGTGGAATTCTTTGCGATCTGCCCTCATCTCTCCCAATCGACCCTCCCCTTGATTCTGCGTTTTGATCTCTATTTATAGAGTTGATGTGATCAGAATTGAGTTGGAAGGATAGAGTTTGATTTGAATTCCACTTGGAAGGGTTTATCTCTTTATATTTATCTGCAGCAGCTTTTGATTTAAATCTAAGCTTTATCCTATGTGATAAGGATAAAGATAAGAGATAATTCTTGAAAAATTCTGCATTTATCTTCGACTTGATGACTCGATCCCTTTAAATAGATAAGGGGAAGAGTTTAAATGGATTTAAAACCCATGGATATTTGATCCTTATCTGATCGGAGGCTTGAATTTCGAATCTGGGCTTTATCCTTTAATTTCTGAATAATTTCCAGATAATGTTGTATTTATCCAGTTTAATCTGATATGTCGCGACAATAAGCTTTGACAACGTCTTCATTATTCTCCTTATTTTCTACGGCAAACCGTAATTGCCTCGGCAATCCTGTCATGCACCAAATAAGCAAACCAGCAACTATTTTCCACAAAAAACCAACAATATGTAATACCAAGCTCATTGACCAAGAAAACTAGAAAACTATGTATGAATGCCTATCAATGCAACTAAAATGAGCTAAGTCTAACAATAATATATGTAAAAATGGCAAGAAAAACAATATTTTTACACACTTATAACACCCTCAAACTCAAACTATTGCTTGTCCTCAAGTAATGCAAAACACTGACAATCACCTGTCAAGGCTTTTACCAACAAAAACATGCTTCTTACCTGACTTCAATCGTCAGAATTATGGTGCAAATAATTGATTACCTTTCGATCGTTGGAAAGCATAGAGGATTACTCAAAATTAAACTATAATGCTAGTGAAAATGTGCGTATGGCGTTGTGTACAAGTCAATCAACATGATTCCATGCAAACAGTAGGTTCTATTATTTACTTGTTGGGGAAATTAATTCTGCTAGAGCCAGTTTTGGGTACCTCTAGCAAAGTAATTTCATTTTAGATTAAATCAACTAGAGCCAGATGGGCACCTCTAGCGATTCTCAATGCACGACAACTAGAGATAGATTGGGCACCTCTAGTAAAAAAATTATCTTAATTCAAATTTTATTTCATTTAAGCTAGAGCTAGTTAGGCACCTCTAGCTTAATTTACCCAATTTTAAACTCTTAAAATTCACTAGGTCTCCTCCAAATCAACAAGTCACAATAATGTCAATATAAGTAGCATCATAGCAAAATCCCAAGAAAACTCCATGCTAATCTTAAAATCTAAGGTTTTCTCGTCTAAGCGCAGTGGCAAACTCATTATAGGATATCACAATAGGTTTTAGTAGTTTTATCAGGTAACTGTCATGGGAAGTAATATACGCAAACTAACATGAGCCAATAAAATGAATGCAAACTAAAATGAAATGGCGTCGTTGTAGTATAGTGGTAAGTATTCCTGCTTGTCACGCAGGTGATCCGAGTTTGATCCCCGACAACGGCGCCAACAACTTGTTGCGTGATTTGAGTGCAACGTAAACGGTGCAAGTATACACGTCGCAAGTAATAAAGTGATATGTATCAAGTATCATATCCATATATTGGCTTGGGCCACTTTGCTTAAGTTATTACACTATAAAAGAAATAATATTGAAGGTGATAAATTTCAAGTAAAAATAAACTAAGTAAATAGAAATAAATGGGAAGAGTAATCGATTAAAGAGAGTAGGCCGAGTTATCATAAGTAGCGGTGCAATGGTAGAATTGATTGATGTGGCAACTAAGACCGGTTGGATTGCCGTGGCATCTAGGTCACAATTTATGATGTGGTAACTGGGACTAGTTTTTATGCCGAAGCAACTGGGTTCCTTCCTTCGAAGCTCAGCGAAGTTTTCTTTAATGTCTTCTTATTATCCCTAACAGAAGAACTGGTCGTTTGTGCATGCCTTGGTGATACATCCTTGCTTTAACCTTGGGTAGACAACAACCGATTTTACACTCCTTTTAGCTGTTGAAATCCGACCTTATTCCTAAGGTGGATTAATATTTACCAACGATCATTTGAATAAGAATCATGTTTATTCGTTTCTTGAATCTAACTCTCTCGAGTTTAGATAAATAGATAACACTCAAGATTCTCTCCCGATTATCTCAAGATAGAAATTTAAAGAACCAAGAATGAACAAACTTCGAATTAATAAAATTTAAAAACCTAAAACATCCAATCATTTATTACACCACAAAACCCAAATAACCCCAATCAATTTAAATCAGTTCATGGCTGGGTTCGAAAGAAATACAAAAGAAAAATTCCAGACATGGATCGCACGAAGAAGATGATGATGCGTGGAATTCTTTGAAATATGCCCTCTTCTCTGCCAATCAACTCTCCTCGAACACACCTTGAAGGTTGCGATTTGGTCTCTATTTATAGGAGATTATTAGGTCAGATTTATTGTTGATGAAGATGAGTTTAAGTTGGAATTGAATTGAATAAAAGAGATAATTAATCTCTCTTATCTTTAACCACAAAAACTCTTCAAAAATATGAATTTTTATCTCCCTCAAGTTCTACGTAGAAATATTAATCTTTGGGATTTATCTCTTATTTTTCGTGTGTATCTTGAATTAGGTGGACTTATCCAGTCATCTTCGACAATCAGCTTCGGCATCTACTTCAATATTCTCCTTAATTGTCACGGCAATTCCTTGAGTATTCTTCTTAATTCTCATGGCAATTCCTACTTGCCACGTCAATCATGTCCTGCACAAAATAACACACACCAGTAAGGACTTTTCCATGAAAACCAACCAAAATGTAACATCAAGCCTAACAACGAAGGAAACTCGAAAATTATGCATGAATGACTACAAATGCAACTAAAATTAGCCTAAGTCTAACAATAATTATGAGTAAAAGGGTAGAAAATATAATACTTTTACACACTTAATACACCCCCAAACTCAAACTATTGCTTGTCCTCAAGCAATGGAAAGCACTAACAATTACCTGCCAAGACCCTTACCATTAAAAACATGCTTCTTACCTGACTTCAATCCTCAGAACCGTGGCACAAATTGATTATCTTTCGATATTTCGAACAGTTACAGAGAATTACTCAAAATTAAACTATGATGCTAGTGACATTGTGTGTGTGGAGTTATGTACAAGTCAACTAATAGGATTTTATGTGAACAATAGGTTTTATTAGTTAATTAATATGTCGGGGCAGTTAAGTCTGCTAGAGCCAGTGATAGGCACCTCTAGCAAAGCAATTTCTCTTTTTAAAGTGTAGTCGACTAAAGCCAGTGTTAGGCACCTCTAGTGATTCTTAATGTGTGACAACAATAGTTGAATAGGCACCTCTAGCGAGAAATTTACCTTAAGTTCCAATTTTAGTTTTAAGGCTAGAGCCGGATAGGCACCTCTAGCACAAATTACCCAATTTTAGATAACCTAAGTTCACTAAGTCTCCCTTAATCAACAAGTCACAACAGTGTCAATTAATAATTAATATCATAGCAAAATTCCAAGTATTCTCCATGCTAGTCCTAAGATCGAAAGTTCTATCATGTAAGTGCAGTGGCAAAAGTTCATCATAGGATATCACAGCAGGTCTAAACAATTTAATTCGGTAAAAGATATGGCAAGTAACATATGCAAACTATATGAGATAACTAAATGAATGCAACTATCAATGAAACAAAACAAAATAAAAACAAAACCCCCAAAAATGGTGTCGTTGCCGGGGAGCGGTATAAGAAGAGAGAAATAGGGGGCTGATCGCAAACTTCATTTTCTTCCTTATTCTTTTTATGTGATTCATGTTGGGGAATTATTAATTTGTATTTCTTTTACAAAAACTTTAATTCGTAATTTAAGTGCAACGCAAAGGGTGCAAGTATACAAGTCGCAAATAATAAAGTGATATGTATCAAGTATCGTCTCCATAGGAATTGGCTTGGGCCACTTTGCTTAAGTTATTACACTATAAAAGAAATAATATTAAGGTGATAAATTTCAAGTAAAAATAAACTAAGTAAATAGAAATAAATGGAAAGAGTAATCGATTAAAGAGAGTAGGTCGGGTTATCGTGAGTAGCAGTGCAATGGTAGAATGGATTGTCGTGACAATTGATTGTTGAGGTAACTCGATTGTTGTGGAAACTAAGACCAGCTGGATTGTCGTGGCAACTGGGACTGGTTTTTATGCCGAAGCAATTGGGTTCCTTCCTTCGAAGCTCGGCGAAGTGTTCTTCAATGTCTTTTTGTTATCCCTAATAGAAGAACTGGTCGTTTGTGCATGTCTTGGTGATACATCTCTGCGTTAACCTTGGGTAGACAACAATCGATATTACACTCCTCTTAGCGATTGAAATCCGATCCTTATTCATAAGGTGGATTAATCGTCACCAACGATCGTTTGAATGAGAATCATGTTCATTCGTTTCTTGAATCTAACTCTCTCGAGTCTAGATAAATGGATAACACTCAAGATCCTCTCCTGATTCTCTCAAGATAGAAATTTAAAGAACCAAGAATGAACAAACTTTAAATTAATAGAATTCAAAAACCTAAAACACCCAATGTTTATTACACCACAAAACCCAAATAACCCCATCAAATTTAAATCAGTTCATGGCTTGGTTCGAAAGAAATACAAAAGAAAAATTCCCAGACATGGATCGCATGAAGAAGATGATGATGCGTGGAATTCTTTGCGATTTGCCCTCTTCTCTCTCAATCGACCCTCCCCTTGATTCTACGTTTTGATCTCTATTTATAGAGTTGATGTGATCGGAATGAGTTGGAAGGATAGAGTTTGATTTGAATTCCACTTGGAAGGATTTATCTCTTTATATTTATCTGCAGCAGCTTTTGATTTAAATCTAAGCTTTATCCTATGTGATAAGGATAAAGATAAGAGATAATTCTTGAAAAATTCTGTATTATCTTCAACTTGATGATGCGATCCCCTTAAATAGATAAGGGGGAGAGTTTAAATGGAGTTAGAACCCATGGAGATTTGATCCTTATTTAATGGGAGGCTTGAATTTTGAATCTGAGCTTTATCCTTTAATTTCTGGATAATTTGCAGATAATGTTGTATTTATCTAGTTTAATCCCAATATGCCACGGCAATCAGCTTCGACAACGCCTTCAGTATTCTCCTCATTTGCCACGACAATCCCTATTTGCCTCGGCAATCTTGTCATGCACAAAATAAGCAAACCATCAGCGATTTTTCCACACAAACCAACAAAATGTAATACCAAGTTCATTGACCAAGAAAACTAGAAACCTATGCATGAATACCTATCAATACAACTAAAATAAGCTTAAGTCTAACAATAATATGAGTAAAAATGGCAAAAAAAGCAGTACTTTTACACACCTATCAGTTGTTATGTTGTACTAGATAGTTGGGCCAAAATACTTTTCAAGGACGAATGATATTAAACAGGGTGCCAATTAAATCCTCCCAGCCTGCCTCCACCGAACTCCCAAAGCAACTGGCCGATCAAAAATGCCCATAATAATTGATGGGTGTTGCACTAAAGTGAAGCACCACTAATTTCATGTTTTGAGTATGAGATTCTATGCATGAATCTTTAGTAGTACCACCATATCTAGAACAAAATATTTTATTTGTCTCAATATCAAAAATTAAATTTTAAGTTATAATTTTAAATTCTAAACCCTAAATTTCAAAACTTAAAAGATACACCCTACTTCTAATTCTTTAAACTCTAACTCTAAACTTAATTTTTTATTGTGAGATATAAATATAGACACAAAAAATAGGGCGAAGATTTCTATTCTAAAATCTCACCCTATTGTCCTCCTAAACAAACAACGTAACACTATACAACTCAAACACCCCCCACAGCCTATCCATCCATCAATCTATCTATTTAACTTGTTAATAATGCGCACTACAACAACAACAAACACAATGAAATGCACATTCTCCAAACCAACCACTCTATGTTTTGTTTTATTGGCATACATCTCTTTCAGACAAAACTTAAAAGTTTGTT
The DNA here is from genome assembly GCA_019671005.1 of Hibiscus mutabilis. Lineage (NCBI taxonomy): Eukaryota > Viridiplantae > Streptophyta > Magnoliopsida > Malvales > Malvaceae > Hibiscus > Hibiscus mutabilis. The sequence continues at coordinate 2,256,321 of CM033716.1, forward strand.
TTAGCTGCTACCTTAGCGTTTGACAATTGTTGCTAATCAAGGATGGTGATATTAGGAGACGTGGGTTAGGGTTTGTTTCTGGTTGCGGAGTTATTGCGAATTGCACGTCTTCCCACTTAAAGCTGAGAATGAACTGGAAAATGATAAAAATTATATGTCCTTTTTAATGTTCTTTATAATGCTTCAATACTAAAAAATATTAAAAAAATAAGCCTTAATTCTAAACCCTACACCCAACTCTAAATTTTATAGACCCTAAACTTAATTTTAGTATAAGAAATTAATAGGAACACCAAAAAACCGAAGGATTTCTATTCATTGGAAAATTGTTTGTTGGCATCCAACTATATGTACGTACATACCTGCCATGCCGATATGTCATTGTCATGAACCAAGTAGTCCGTAGATGGGTGCAAGACCCACTTAACATGCAACTATAGAGGTTGGATTTTGATCCGAACTGCGTAAACAAATTTCTATCTGTGTTGTTTACATTTTCCATTTAATTGTGTATCCTCAAATTAGGGATTGACATTCGGTTAAGTCGAGTGGTACTTCAGTTAAGGAGTAATATTTTATAACTCAAATTTTATTTAAAATTTTTTTGAGTCTAGTCCAGTTGTCGACTGACTAACAAATAATTGATGGATTAATGTAAATATGTAGGGAAATAATAACAAGAATAGGTCTTTTTGTGAGCAAGGTTTAAAGTATTATATTCACAAGGATTGTCCATGAATTAAATGCCACGGTATTTTACTTGTGAATGGGAACAAATGAGTTGAATTGGGCTTCCGATTTTGATTAAGAAAAATGACTAAGGAAAATAAAAACTTAGGCAAGTTGGCAAACAATTGAATCAAGATGATGGTTACGCATTGGCAGGGGATGCTTGGATTCCACACTCTCGATAGCAAAAATTAATAACTTCCAGCCTTGGTTTTATTGTCGAGCAGATTTTAAGTAGTATTACCTCTATCGATGACAATACCCTAAGTTAATTACAATTAACTCTTATATGTCTATAGCGATATTTTCAATAATTAACTTGGCAAAATTTTAATCTTGACTCCTAAGGGGTATTCCCTAAGTAAGCTCGTCTACTTGAACATCTTCTGTCGAAGTTTCTCTCCTTGGTATCTTGACAATAATCGTTATCTCCTAAGTTTGTTAAGATGTTAAGAGATAATAGACATACAATGCCAACTGTCGTATGACAAAAAATTTAAGAAAACTAAGCGCTAGCAAGATAGACAAAAATGTCAAGTCATTCAATTATTAAAAACTTAAAAAGCAAGTGTTCATCGCAAACATCTTAACCAACTTAAGAAAAATAGTTCATGGCTAGGGAAACCATCAACGAAATATCATTTGTAATCAATATCATCATAAAAATTAGATTTAAACTAGGAGAAATGAACAAAGAAGAAGATCCGTCGATGCAACCCTTCAATGGATCCATAGCTCTCGGTCTTAGCTTGGCCGAACCATAGTTTGCCATCTACACTCTTTCTTCACCACGATGCAGCCTCTTGGCTCATTGATCGATTTCCTTTATATAGGGACTCACGAAAACCCTATATTAGGTTTGAAATTGAAAGTTTGTTACGCACTAAGATAAACGCGTTATCTTCTTATCCTCTCTTTTAAAATTAGGGTTGATTGGATCTTTGATCAACGGCTAACTGGCCGGACATCAGCCATCCTTCTTTTTCCAACCAAGTTTGACAATCTTCATACTGCTTTTGCCAACTCGACTCGACATTTCTCTTCTAGTCCTCTTTCTCTCTGCTGCTCCTGCCCTACTCTGTCACCACAACAAGAAAATACCCCTCCACTCTGGGAAAATAAACATTTCATGACTCCTAGATGTAAATGCATGAATCTACTAGCTAAATGCATAAATATGTACTTAAAGTCGAGCAAAAGCGTGGCAATATATACATGAAAAGTAGTACTTTGAGGAGTTAACATTGGTTGTTTAAGTTTATGTTCAAATTTAATTATAAACATTTAAATGTTATGATACTAAATAGTTCCAATTTAAACGATTTTCTATAACCATATACAATGTACACTTATATTTCTTCATATTTATTCATATGTAATATGTGTGTGTGAATATATATATATTCATATATCATGCATAATTGAGAAACTCGACTTGAACTTACAAATTGATCAACTAATTATTGAATATTTCGAGTTATTTGAATTTTTATTTTATAAGCGTCGAGTTTTACTCAATTATACCTCGAGTGTCCACTGCACGAAACACACCTTGACAAAACTGATGTCAGCACAGAGAATATGTACATAAATATCCATAAGCCTACATCATGTTTATGCAGAGAGAATAGATTAGTGGATTGATTAGCAGCATGTCATTCAAACGTAGTGATTAATAGCATCGAGGGGGGAGGGGAGGGGAGGTTGAAGCTACCAATGTATAGAAATTGAGATGGAACGAAACCTAGCTAGGTAGCCTAATTTGTAAAACCTAGGAGTATATATTACTATTGTTACCATTTGTGAAGGATCATCAGCAGCCATGTGCCAGTCACGTACGATCTCTCACGAATGCATATTGTGAACAATTAGCGACCAAGTGTCAACACATGTGATTTTATTTGATGACAAACCAGTCTAAGTCATCACTTCTTAAGACGTCCAATCATTATTAACGCCAAGACAATTCTCTATCAACACTTGACAAACCACTATAAATAGCCATGCAACAGAGAGTGAAGACACAATCTTATGCCTTTATCAAAAAATTAAGCCAAAACATACAGAACCACCTTCAGCTATCACTAGAATTACCGTCCTTACATCATCTACAGTCGTTCACTTCATCAGTCAACAAGTAATAAATTTGGCAAGTGTTACTTGAATTACACATACATACACGAATATGATGAGTGGGTGCATAGAGAGAGAAAGAGGGGGTTGTTAATGGATGTCAAGATCAAAGAAAAGAAAAGAAAGGAGGTGACTCTCCCACTGAAAACATACACTTACAACTTACAAGGCTGTCCGGGTGTAGTACAAATGTAGAATACAAGCAAGCTTAGCTAATAGCTTAGCTTTTGCCTGTGTATTTGAGTGAGATATATTGGATGAGTAGCGGCAGAAGCACTAGTGAAAACATTGAACCACAGCTATCTATTCAAACCTTAAAGCTGGACGGCACTACTCAGCACACTAACGCAAACCAACATCCGCCTGCCTCTGCCTCTCTGTGGTAGCTGGACAATGCTTAAACCTAAAACAGTCCAAATTCGAAAAACTCGAACCTAAAAAAATAAATAAATGCGATATGCAAAATATTTCGAAAATGAAAAGAGAATAAATAAAACAGTAAGAAGAGGAGTAAGCATGATATGCAGGGTCGTATCAAATGAGAGTAAGCAGGGGGGATCTTGCCTCTCACGATAAAAATCCATTAAGTCCCTTGAAAAATTATAAACTTATAAAGTAATACAATGATAAAATTATAATTGAACTCTATAAAAAATTATAATTAAATTTTGGCCACTCAATAATTTTTTAGATTCTACACGATCATATGTATATTGCAGGCAGGGCGATGCAGTTGATTGAACCTGCTTCCACTACTCCCTACTTCTCCTTTAGCGCGGGGATGGGACGGTATCCACTTTAAACAACAAAACTTTAAACTGGTGAAGCTAAAAGCTGCCTACGGAGGGCAACACTAAAACACATAAAAAGCCCAACACACTATATATCCTCCGAAAAGACGTATAGCAAGTTGCATAAAATAAAAAGCATGCATTTAGTTCATGTTTAGAATTCGTGGCTTTTCCTCCTAACAATGTAATCTCCAATATTCAAACTTAAGTTCTGGAGTGTAATGTGTTTTGTCATTGCACTCAACACTGATTATTTTCATCCATATTAATAACAAAACATTTTGTACGCAAGTGGGCACAAATAAAAATTTTGATTCGCAGCATCGTTTGCCTGTTATTTCCAATGCGTTTCTACTGCTGAATAGCAGAATAGGTTCCACAAACAAGCCACGAGCTAGAGAGATTAAAATTTCAAACTGAAACTCAAAGGTGAAATAACTTTCACCCTTGCTTGCATTGCACTCCTTTAGTAGTCCATCTGATTTTTCTTTTAGTTTTCACAGAATAAAAGAAAAGACCATTGTCCCAAGAACAGGTATTAATTTGGCTACCAAATGGTAGAGCAATATAGACAACAAATATATAAAAAGATGATGCATAGATAGATAGAACCATCTAATCCAACTTAACCGGTGTTCCTCATCCCGGCAGCAATTCCGTTTATAGTTATAAGCAATGCATCTCTGAGTTTGTTGTTATCTTCGTCACGTCTAAGCCTCTTTAGAACCTCCACCTGCAACATATTCATGGGATTCAAATATGAGAGCCTGCTCTCTATCAGCCTTCTCAAGCTCATATTGTTCTCTGACAACTTCCCATGTCCACTCACTACCAATACTTGCTTTTCTGTCAACATCAGTTCCCTCCTAAGTTCCGCTCCGAGTTCCCGCCTGCTCTCCGACACTAGCACTTCATCGTAATGCTTGGCGATTGGAATATCCGCCTTCCCTAGAACCATCTCTATCAGGTCAACCGTGGATTGGAAAAAAGGCCACTCTTTGTACATTGCTCTCAAGTCTTCTGTATGACCCTTCTCGCATACACCCTTTAAACCTGCTCCTACCCCAAGCCATGCTGGGAGTACAAATCTGGTCTGTGTCCATGCAAATACCCATGGAATGGCTCTAAGATGTCCTATTCCTGTTGTTGCTTTTCTTCTTGTGGGGCGGCTTCCTATGTTGAGAAACCCCAGTTCAGCCTGTGGTGTAGCTTCATGGAAGTAGGCCAGGAACTCTGGATTTTCATAAACCGTGCTTCGGTATTTCTGGCAACTAATTTTCGAGATCTCCTCCATCAGATTACACCATTTTTCTTCTCGAGGTGGTTGAGGGGGCCTCAGAGTTGCAAGGAGCACGGCTGTTGTGTATATTTCTAGCTGCCTAATAGCAGTCTGTGGCAAACCAAATTTCGCCTGCACCATCTCCCCTTGCTCTGTTGACCGAAGCGTGCCCTGCCAATTCAACATACTTTTCAACCATAGACACCAAGTTGGGATTTCATTAATTGAACTTTCCACATTAGTAAAAAAGAAGCAAATTGTAAATTGAACCGACAAGGGTAAGTTTATCACGACAGACAAACCAAATAAGATATTACTCGAGAAGCAATTGATCTCCCAAAAAATGGACTATTGAGTTAGTAATTGAATAACAATACCAAATTTCTGTAAAAATTGCAGTGGCAACTAACCATTACAGAACCTGGTGGTTGGGATTGAATGGCTAGATATGTTGGGCCACCACCACGACCGATACTCCCTCCTCGACCATGGAAAAGAGTAACTTTGATTCCAAACTCATTGCATGCAGCAACAACATCCCCCTGCGCTTTGTAAAGCTCCCACGCAGCAGTGAAGCGCCCAGCATCTTTACCAGAATCAGAATATCCGACCATCACCTGTTTTAAGTAACTTTGTAAACAGGAGATTAATGAAATGTCAAAAAAGATCATGCAAATGAACATAAAATCAACGTACTTCTTGATGCCCATTATGGTTCTTTATAATGTGCTCCCGGTACCAATCAATTGACGACAGTTTTCTGATAACTGAACCTGCTTCTCTGAGGTCTTTCACAGTTTCAAACAGGGGAACCACACGCAACCTACTCAAAAGATTAAGATATGTATTGATAACTTGGAAGTAACAGTGCCATAGTTATGCTGAATTATTTTAACCGTAACTGAACATGTTGTGTCAGAGCTCTTATTTCCCCCTTCAATACTTTATTTTTGCTCTATTATTATTCATTCACCAGGGAACATCTATAAGAGATGAGATAGTGACTTAATAGGTTCTCAGTTTTACTCAATCCAAACTTATCTTGGGCAACAAAAATAGCTTGCAATTGAAACCCTTCCCATTCCAAAACCCTTTTTTTCTCAATCAACAACAAAAAGGATGTGAAGGAGAAACCTCAAGCTATGTAATTCTATTACTAACTAGTTCACTCCTGATAATAAGTAACTAAGAAAAATGGATAATCGGTAATTTCTGCAACTCATCTACAAGTGCATATAAGATCGTCCATGTCCAAAAAGTATCCCAGAACTATGAAAAAACACATTACAAAGACCCATAATTAATATCAACCTAAAGGAAGTGGATGCAGAAAACAGAACCAAATCAAGATAAAAATCCCAGGGGAATTACAGTTAGAGACATCCAGACAAACAAAAAAAACAAACAGTGTTTTCCTCATTACTATTGTGCTATCATGCTTAAAATTAAATGATAATATTTAATGCATCTAAGAGCATAGTATCTACTAATCTAGGTGCAAACTTACGTTCCACCAGGACAAGGTTTCCCTAATTCCCCACCAACAGCAAGTCGAGCATCTTTCTGCAAGAGCTCCACAGCTAGGACATCACTTGCCTGCAAATTAACAAGGATGGGCCCATATAAGAAAATTGTAGAACTTCTTCAAGAAATTTAAGTATGGTTTTAGTAAATCATACATGGGATGCCATAGATATCACATATGCTCCAAGAGAATCACTTCCTAGCTCAGCGGCTACAGAAAAGGTATCTAAAACTTCTTTAACATCAGGAGCAACCTAAAATAAATCCAATTGAGATAAGAGCTACATGTTAACTAAAGCAATAATTAAATATTGAAAATAAAGGGAAGGAAAGAGTTTGAATATTGCACGAAAGAAGGAGCCTCTTTCTAAACTTAAACTTAAATAACGCAGAACATGAGCAAATCGAAGGGCCAAAGCGCCTAGCCTCCCTACATGCCAAGCAATAATGCTATCAAGTCCAAAACATAACCAATCTAAGGCCTTGTTTAGCATTACTTTTCAAACAGGTTTTTTAAGCTAAACCAGTTTTTTTATCCACAAGCAATGGTAAACAACTAACTTTTGGGTTCAAACTAACTTTTCAAGTAAAAGCTAGGAAATCTAGCATTTAGTTTTTCAAAAGCCTGCTGGGGTGCAAAATTATAAATGTTTAAAGGAAACATTTAACTTGACAACACTTTTTGGAAGAAATGCTAAATACTTGAGACATTAAACCACACTTTTTTTATAGCATTAGCATGCTTTTTCGTCCTATATATACATGAGTATGCTTTTTGTATTTGAGATTACCAGTTTTTCGATCGTACTAATCTTTTTTTCATTTTCATCCATCTTATAAATTAGAATCTGTTAATTGTAAGGAACAGGAATTTATCCAAAAGTCTTTACTTATTCTAAATCCGAAAATTACTAATAGACTACTGGTTTTCCCTAGAGCCTAACACAACAAATAAATAGGCCTCAAGTTATAAGCATCACAATCTTTTAATCCCAACCATCCAACTTTGGATCCCTATCATACAAGAACTGTTTAGGTCATTTTTGACCGCCCAAGTAGTTAGAAACATAATGAACCTCCTTGCTAAATCTGAATAAGAGACAAAAAAAAAAAGAGAAGCTTAGTGATTATATGCCTTCAGTACCACAGCATCACATTCTATGCTTTAAGGCACTTTTTGTGTGTGCTATGACATCACCCATGAACCATCTCATGCAAAAACCATTAAGGCACGATAGGTGGTAGGTACATGATAATTGCAAGTACTCGTCGGCTATGTTCACATTCTCATCGGTTAAGCTCTATAATGAGTACCTCACTTCATAGGCAGCAAGAAGTACTCATCCGTTTCTACATTCATTTTCTCATCAACTAAGGCTTATAATAACTACCTTACCTCCCATGCACCTGCAACTCCTTTTTAGTTTGAGAATTAAAGGTTTGACTGCTTTCTAAGGAACTATAGCCATGCAAGTTTTCTTGGCAATGTGTCCCTTAGGCATCATTTCCTGTCAAGTTAAAAATTTACCACGAGTCTCGAAATCATATTGCCAAGGAAAATGTCATAACAATTACATATGACATTTAAACATGTTATTAAGTTATAAAATATAAATAAAGAATATTTCCAGAACCTTAAAGAAGGCCAACTTGCAATGATTTATAACTGGATGAACATCCCAATGGTAAAGTTTCAGCTTCCTAGGAAAACTACATAGCCATGAATGGTAGCAACTTGGATTTCCTTGACATATTGTGTTACCAAGAAAAATGAGAATCAAAACCATGGCTTGCCATGCCTCACTTCATAAGGAACCTCAAAGTAGTTCAATTTCATTGTGTTTTGTCTCCAGATCTGAATTTCGTTTTACTAATCAGTGTCCTTGATCGGATGTTACCTTGAGAATCTGACTTTTCTAGCAAACGAGAATCAAAGGCCCAAGCCTTGCCATACCACCTTAAGGACTTGACAATCAAAACCACTCAACCAACCATTTTTACTTTTGAGGCATTATTGTAATATATTCTGATTTCAATGCTTAAGAACTCCTGATTTTAGGAATATTCAAGTTCTCTTTAATTTGCTACTGTTTCCGATGATTACATATAAAGGAACTACTGAAATAGCAGTGGGTTAAGGTGCTATGGTGTGTTTCAAGTTGAGTAATTATGTGTTTTGACTGTTTTAACAACCAGGTTGCTCGATTTTAGGCAACCTCAAGTTCAAATAAATCTACATATCCAAGAATTTTTATCAGGCAGGTTTTGGATTGCCTCAACTATTGAGTGACAGGGAGGCGTGGGTCATGTTACTCGTGTCCAATTTAGAATCTTTAAACCTAAGAGCAACTTATGTGAAATATAGTTCATGCTATAAGATTTGTCATGAAATGTATGTATGTATGCAATTTATGCACAAATCAGCCCCATATTGAAAATTCATAGCAAGCCTCCGTTCACTCTAGGATACTTTTGGAACATCTTTACCTCTATAGTTGGAGGAACCAGTGGTCGCTTTCCCTTCAGCTCTTTTGTTAAAAATTCAAGTTTCTTTTCTTCCTCCCACTCGCTATAAGTACCCATATCCAAATATCTGGTAATTGCATCAAGTGTTTCAGCATGCCTACCAGATTCCTGTGCATTAATAAAACATTAGCTTAAACACAAAGCTCGAGCAAGTACCTGAATGCAACTAAAAATAAAATGTACCTGACGCAAATCAAGCTTCATTAACACCATCCCAAATGTGGATTACATAATTTAACTAAAGAGAAACAATACCTTTTCCTTCACATCTCCAAGAATGATTCGATAAGGAGCAATTCCAGGACGTAGAGATGAGCTTGACTCAAGAAGCTTATGGAAGCTGGACCTTCCTATCGTAGATTCGGAAAATAGTTTCCTCTGAGCTAGAAGCTGACTAGAGGAGAAAGAACCTCGTGGCGTGGCACCTGTTGTTGATCCATTGGAGTTAGTAGAACCCCCATTTTCTGGTACTTTGGGTATTTTGAGACCTAAACCTTTAGATGAATTTTCTGAGCTAGATTTGCCCCGACCATCCTAAAGTAGACACGAACTAATGTTAGCTGTGATGCTGACAATAAAAAAGAAGAAACCATTGAACAGCCAAAACTGCAAGAGAATGAACTAACCTCACGAGCCAACGGCATGTAATCAGTCCCTGGGAGTTCTAGTTTTGGATACTGAGATCCACCACCATCATTGTAAACTACATGAATAAACAAATCAGATAAAATTATCCAATGAAACAGTATCAGTTAGAAATTAAAGTCGTGATTAATTCTACAACCAAAGAAAAAGAAACAATTATATATATCTCGCAGCTATGATGGATTTGCCAGCGGGAAAGATATAGCAGAAATGTTACAGACAAAATTAAAGTTACTATTTTGCTTATTATCATTACAATCATCTAATAGCTCTTCAAAAGTATATGCACAAATTTATCTCAAAAAAATATATATGCACAAATAAGAAAACCATGCAAAAGCTTTTTGTTATGAGTGTGAGTGTTTGCGTGCACATACCAGTGCAGGCAGGTAAATCTGCCCTATCTGGAAGTTGGGTAGGAAGGGATGGAGCTTGTTGGCCATGATGCTTGAATAGACTTCGGCTTAAAGGTTGGTTCGGACTATCATGCAGGTTTTCTGAAAAAGTTTCTGAAGATAAAGTAAACAAACTATTAAGACTTCAGAAGCAATGAGATAATTGAGATAAAGAGAATTAAAACAGATTATAACACAATTTAATATGGCAGACTTGGACGAAAATCATCAGATATAACTCTTTGATCCAGCATGAGCAAGATTTAATATATTGCAAAGAACAGTATCGTCAAATCTAAGATTACTTGTTTCTTCAAGTTCAGGTTTCATTGAACGAATTGAAAAATTATTCTTCAAAACCATATGCTTAATTACATTCTTGGTTATCAAGGCCACCCAAATTTATGCTCATCAATGTGTGTCTGACTTTAGCATAAGATGATATCAAACAGATATACTAACCAAAAAGCTCTAGGATAGGTGTTTTATGGTTACAGAGAGAATAAAAATGTCAAACAGACCCAACCTTTTTCTAGAATTTCCTGAGCCAATCTGGATAACCTATCATTGCATCGGTTCATGGATAGTTCAAATCTAAGGCTATCAATTTCCCTGATGTAAAGATCAATGGCCATCCACCTAGATAAAAGTGAGACATCCCTTGTTACCTGAAACAATGAAGGCATTAGGCACTAGGTAAAACTAGAGGAAAATTACCATTTCTGCATTAAATTATGTGATGGGTACTTGCAGAGAATATTAATTATTACTAGTCGTAACATATACAAGTGGAAAAAGGCTCATGAAGTTTCAAGAAAAAGAAGAAAAATCAATCTAGAAATCCCAAAACTAAGGTTCCAAACAGCAATTCCAAAATGAACCAATTGTTCAATGTTCAGAGTATAAGCCAATTTTAAAGCAGCAATGAAAGAGCTTGAAAGTAAAAGAATGCCTGAGGCCTCACCTTTGCTGTGACATTAGGATTTCCATCTCTATCACCTCCCATCCAGGAGCCAAACTTTATTGGGGTACATGTTAGTGGAAGTGGCTTTCCCGTATGCTGAAAAGGAATGGCAAATTAAAAGAAAAAAACAACAACGAGACTGAGAAGGCCAACAAATATTGTGTATCCATTCAAAGAGACTAGTAGCTTCAGAACAGAAATTAATATCCCACTTTCTTAAGGGCATTGCTGACACGACGTAAATAATGAGGGACAGCTTTCCAAAGGGATTGTTCCACTATGTTCAGACCTAATAAAAAATAATATTATTGTCAAATTGAAGCATTTACTAGATAAATTGCATGTTAATATGTCTAAACTCTAAAGTGAAATACCAGCCCTGGCCTCATCCACCGGAGTAGGTTTGTGGCGTCTAAGCTCGTCAGTCTGCCAAATAGATGTTATTTCTCTCACCTACAAAGCAAAACGAAACTCTGATAAAACCAAAAATATGGGAGACATTTTCCCCACGATCACAACAACAGTAAGAAAACCATGCCCAACCCCTTTCCCTTTATTTTCCCGGAGAGGAACCAGGACATATTGCATTGGGGAACAGTACCAGATCTTCAATTAGCATTTCTCGATCTTCATGAGCAAGATCAGGTCGGTCATTGTATTCTAGCAGATGCTGCAAGGAGACAGGCAGACATTCAGAAAAATCGCCTCAAGACGCGAGTTTACAATTTTCAGCACAACCCCTAAGGATCTTACAGCAATTCTTTATGTTTATATTGCAAGGTACGGCGGTTAATTTGTGTCGGATGTGCAGTGAGAACAATCTCAACCTCCTGAAAAAAGAAAAAGAAAGGATTTTACAATTAATTAGATCACAAAATAAAGAACTGGACAGCTTGTTTGCATGACTAAACTAATTGTTGCAATTATGTTGCTCTCCATTAGTTGAGACTTCACGAGCAGCTCACATTTGTCTGGCTTCACTGAAGTTTTTGGATTATGCACATTTGACTGAACAAGGCACAGAAGAAAACTATATCTAAAAGCAATATAAGAAACATACCTGCTTGCAAACAGTGTCATAAAGCTCATTCGGGATAAAGCCACCCTGAATCAACTGACTGAAAATGTCATCACAAGACTTTGCTAAATGTGTAACGCTTCCCCCCTTGCGAACCCTACACAAATTAGTTTACTTAAATTTTGAGTTTTCAATTAAAAACTAACATAAAAATTGTTTTGCACAAAGAAAAATTGAAAATGGTAATAATATTTAGCGGGATAGTTATTGTATATCTTCATTTGTTTTGCATTTTCTTAATTTTTATAAGGAAATCCAGAATGCAATGAATACATTCGCAAGTAGCACTTGGACATTAACATGGCCTAGTTTACCCACCGTCTACAGAATAAATGAGATGGGCAAAGGAAAATGCTTTAAGAAAGTAACCATTTTCAAGAGTTTCAATTTTTTCCATTTTACCAAATCAATAACCGAAACAGCTGTTATTCCAACATGATTTTCTGTTAATAATAATATTTAAAATAAAAACATAAACTAACAAAAAAGTTTGCAGCGTCGGAATCATTGGAAAAAACAAAATGAAAAATTAAATCTACCTGAAGTCATTTATGGGAAATTTTAAAATAACTTAATTGCAATGTAGGATCTATGATTGTAGATACATTATTCCCTATGGACTGAACAGTGAAAACTGAACTCATGAAATTTCAAGAGCTGATAAGCTAAATCCCGCTACCTGTGATAGGTCTCAGCAATTCCCATCAAAGCGAGATAATGGCTGAAAGCACGAGCCAGTTTCAAAGCTTCCTCTAATGTCATCTCTGATATTTCAGATGCTAGCTGCTTCTCTAGCAACTCTGCCATATCCTCTATCCCGGACAAACGCATATTAGAAGCACTCTACAATATTTAAATAAAAAAGGAAAAATCATTCTCAATAAAGCTTTTCCCCTTCTGCTCCTAGGAAATCGTAGGCAAGAAAAAGTGAATTCAAATTCCAGCATTCTCTTGGAAATTACATACACTTTCCACTCCTATTAATATAATTTCCGAGCAACCAAACTGACTCATCGGATAATATAGTTATTCATATATAGTTGTAAAGGATATGTTTCACGAATAAAAACAAATAAACGATTCGTGTGAGTTGATTTTCAGATTTTGATCTCGAACAAAATGAAGATCAAAGTAAAACGTAAACATTCGAACACCAGCCTTCCCCGCTCTCGTTTCTTTTCTACTACTTTGTAGGGAATCAAAGAGAAGCATCAGAAAACAGTAATCAGTAAAATTATGTGGAAATGAGAACTCAAAGAAACCGGTATAAATAAAAAGCAAGCATGCATGCAAACAAACAAACAAACAAAATGTATTCGTTTTTTTTTTGTTTGTTTTTTTTTTCATTTTGAAGATTATATATGTTCCCTGTCACAGTTTGCATCTCTGTTTCACAAATAAACAACAAAAATAGAAAAAATCAAATTAACGAATGGATCAGACGGGAAAAGAGAGGAAAGTGAGTGACCTGAGCGAGGAGTCGAATCCTCTCGATTTTGGCCATGAATTGGGAGCCAACTTCTCTGTGCAACACATCATGGAGCAGATTCCCCAGCAGCTTGCAGTCATCGTCGAAGAACTGGAAAGAGATTTCCTCCGCTATATCGTCCGTGGTGTCCGTCATAGCTGTCTCACCAAACAGAAACCAATACAAACAGAGTGTCGTGCTATATGAAAAGGAAACGAGTGTACGTTGGAGAGAGAGGAAGAGTCTGCAGCAGCGGAAACAAAGCAATGATCCGATAAAATCGTAACCGAACCAAAATATTGTGTTGAATTGAGTTTCGACGTGGCGATCTCTACGGTGATGGCGAGCAGTTTATTTTCTCAGGTCTTCATCTCGTTATGAATATGAATGCCCTGCTTGACTCACTCACTCACTGATGTGGGAACAGCCCAAAAAGTTGCTTTAAGAATATATTAAGGGTTAATATTCCATGGACATGGCATTTGAAAAATATTTTTTCATAAACTTTATTTAAGTTTTAAATTTTGAAATTTTAGATCATAAATTTTAAACTTTAAATTTTAAGGGTTAATATTTAATGCACATGTAATTAAAAATATTTTGATATAAATATGTTTTAGGCTTTAAAACTTAAAATATAAATACATAATCTTAAATTCGTAATAATTTTAAATTTTAACTATAAATTTTAAATTTAAAACAATAAAACCTAAACTATAAAACTAAATATCTAACCTTAAGGTGAACATGTTTATATAAATTAAATTAAATTAAATATTTTTACATATATTAGGTAGTATATCCTTTCCCAATGATTCCTTCCATTTTCTTTGCAGCAACAAGATTTCACCCTACCTATGAGTTTATTTATTTATTTACTTATTTGAACAGTAGATTTTTCGAATATAATTTTTTGTCTCTTTAGAGTATATATTTATGTTCTCGCGTTAAAAAAATAAAGTTTAAGATTTAATAATAAAATTTAGGGTTAGGATTTAAATATTATGAATATGTTGTATTTTATAAAATTTAAGGTTTAAGATTTAAAATTTAGAATCGGGACTTATATTTTTTTTTGTGTTGAGACATTAAAAAAACACTAAAAAAATTTTTTGTTCGGATTTTCTTGTCTATTTGTTTAACTTATAAGCAGAGATTAGTACGGTCAAGTATGATAAAATTATAGGATGCCAAAGTTCTGCTATTAAGATTTAATCTTGTGCCGCGAGACTTGATTAAACTAAAATAACACACGTCAATTAATTTAAACGTTTGATCAAAATATTAATTGTAAACACATATAATGTATAATGTTATTATAAATTATATTGCACGTTTCATGAGTATTAAATTATAGAGTAAATAAGGTGTAGATATTATAAGTTTTATTTATAATTTAATGAATGACAAACTTATGGTAGAGAAGTAGTCGTTCGTAAAAAAATATGTAAGCTTTTTTTTTTTACTCTCTATCATGTCATAAAATTATATGTCAAGAGAAAATTTATTTTCATAGTTTAATATAAGAAAAATATTTTGGTATACAAGTTTGTGTAAATTTTATTTTACACAAATCTTTGAATTTTAGGGTTTAGCAATTTAGGTTGTAGTTTAGGGGTTTAAGTTGTATGGTGTAGAATTTAAGGTGTATGGTTAGAATTTAGAGTTTAGGGTTTAGGGTTCAAGGTTTATATTTTAGGGTGTTATAGTTTGGGATTTAAATTTTAAATTTTATAAAAAAATGTGTAAATTTAGCTTATGTATCAAAATATAATTCTTAATATAATTGATTATGGATTAAGTTCTATATAAGCTACGGTTTGATTCTATCCCAAAAAGTATTCTTCCACTTCTCCGAGCAATACAAAACGATAGGCATGTAAACGAACCGAATTAACATGAACACGAACACGGTCAAACGAACATGAACGAGGGCGTGTTCATGTTCGTTCGTTTAACTTTAACTGAACAAATAAACGAACACATGATTTTTTGTTCGTGTTCGTTCGTTAAGGAATGTAGTTTGTTCGTATTCGTTCGTTAAAATGATAAACGAACATAAATGAATAGAAACGAACACAAACGTACATAAATAACATATATAATATGTTAAATATTTAATATTTTGGGTTAGTTCAATTAATTCAGTTAATTAACCGGTTTTAAACCGAATTAATCGATAATTGAAATTAAAAAAAGAAACTCTTAATCATTAGCCGAAACTTAAAATTATCTAACAGATTAACCAATTTTGTTTTGGTTAAGTCGGTTAGTTCAGTTTAACCAAACAATGAACACCCCTAGCCGATAAGAAGGAAGTTTTTAACGAGTCATAAAACAGGACTTGCATCTCGAATAACACGGAATTTTTTTACTCAACTCGACTCAATCTAATACTCACCCCTAGACAAATATGAATAAATTTAAACGAACATAAATAAACATAAATGAACGGATTACCGAATGTTCACGAACATAAATGAACGAACGAGCCCTTTGTTCGTGTTTGTTCATTTAATCAAACGAACAAAAAATCTTGTTCATGTTAGTTTGTTTAATAAATAAATGAACCTAAACGAACTTCCCACCAAACAGTTCGTTGAACGTTCGGTTTGTTTACAGTCCTACAAAACGAGGCTATAATAAAATGGAGGGGACTCAAAGATTTATAGGGTCATATGCAATTTATTAAAATTTGGTCTTAAAAAATAATTAAATATTTGTTGATTTGTTGTGTGTAGTAGATTATTTTTGAATAAAAAATATGCATAACATGACTCAAAATCTATATAGTACAACAATTTTGTTTTCTCGTGCAGGGACGGACGCAGAACTTTATATTAAAAGGTGAACCTATAGAATTATAGGGGGCGAACTTATAAAATTTTAAGGGACAAAAATACATTTTTAATACAATAATACATATTTTTTTAAAAAATTTCTAATCATATAAAAAATTTAAAATTATAAAAGGGACGACAGCCTACACCAGCGACCTCTAAATCCATCCATGTTCTCATGAGAAAATAGCCATTTTCCAGTGCCAGGTTGATCACATATTTTGCTTTTTATGCGGTTTATTTATTATTTCAAAATTTTACCCCAAAAAAATAATAATTAGTTTAATCAATACTTATTTGTTTTTAGTTTTCTGCGTCATTCCAACCCAATTTTTCCACCTGCCACTAATTAAAAAAAAGTATCAAGTTTCCTGGTGCATGGGATTAAGCATATTGTCACAGGGTCATTATTTTTTTTAAAAAAAATATTTAATAGAATGTGCAGCGATATTGTTTATATATTTCAAGGCCTTCTTTTTCTTTTTTAATGTGAGATTAATGACCCGCCTCCTCTTAAACATGACATTCTCTCCCATTCAATCTCGTGACGCCCTCGCCACGAGCTTAAGCTCTCGTAATTGGTCACTTGTCACGGTTATCTACCCTGCCTACCCTATTCATGGGCGCTCGACGTGAAATCCGGCAGTCACAGGGTCGCTCTGATATCACTAGTCACAGGACCATTACTCTCTTCCCAAAAGACATGTCTGATAGGATGTGCAACGCTACCGTTTATATATCTCAAAACTTTTTTTTATATGAAATTAATGACTCCGCCTATTCTCAAACGTAACAATACGCGGATGCAGTAAAAAAGCTCTTTTGATCGGTGTTCATGTTGATGAACCTAACACTAAAAACGCCAAATACGTGCTGCGTTGGATGTGGCCCTAAAAGCTAAATCCCTACATTTTGTCTTATATTATAAAGTTGTTATATAGTATATTATAACGTTTTCAGCATAGCATGCCTCCACCTATTAAGTTCTCTTTAACGCCCTCTCTACAGGCACTTATTTGCTCTTATTCTACCGCACACAAGATTCTAAGAACCTTCTAAATCTTCAGACTACAGCATTATCGATCAAGTAATTATATTCCAACAAGATAGTTATAAATTCTATTTAACTAACAGTTATAACTAGTCTGTTGCACTATCATATCTTACAAGATATAAATCACCCCTAAGTATGATTGTGAGGGAAAACTATTGTCTCTCCAATTGAGATGTAGTTAGCTAAGATTAGAAAACCTCGCCTATCTTTTCTTTTTATTCTCCAAATTATTATTAACCGTGATTTTTTATCTAAATTTAAAGGAATAAACCGTCTAAATGTCGATGACCATCTCTATTTCATTTTTCTCATCAACAAAGATAAATTCAACAAGATGCATCCCATTGTACATTTTGAAGAATAAAGACTAACTTCTAACATTTGCCCTACTTTTTTCTCTTTTAATTTCTTCATCTATCGTCTACAAATATTCACTTATCCTTCTTCTCCTTCTTACATTCTCTGACTCATGGGTACATATACTCAACATTCAACATAGATTCATCTAATTTCATTTGTTACAACACAGAAGTTCTCCTATTAAGGTTGATGCCTTCACGATACAAAAGTTCTCCTAAGAACCCCGGCATGATTATCGGTCGTTGTCGAATCGCAGTGACTAAGAAAGAAGAGCAAGTAGCAGTCGTTATGAAATTAGAGTTAAGGTTTTAGACTTTAACAAAATACGAAAGAAAAGGAAACATATTTTCCTAAATGAAATGGATTACAATCGTTAGTTTCCTTAGCCCATTACATCTGTGGGTTTTATACTCAAAATACAACTGATTTTTATAACAAACTGTAATTGATTATTTATGGTTGTAAGCCCAACTAACTTAACAACCTAATAACAAATTGATACAACTAATTACAACTACCTCAGCTGATTATATTCTAACATTCCTTTTAAGATTTGTCTTCACGATGCAAAATGAGTGGCTTCTACATTTTTCTTTATGTCAACCAAACTTATTCATACACTGCACAAGTTTAGGGGCTCTTCTCGAGATAGATGATGTTGTAAGAATACTATTTTTGTTGTCAAGGAGGTCGTCACGGACGAAATTACTAAAGGGAGGGAAGGACAATCGCCATCGATCCTCAATTATTTTTACCTTTGTTCTTATATATAAAAAAATTAAAATTTATTTATTTATGAATTAGTCCTCGAATTTTCAAATATTTATATTATGTTTCCAACCTCAAATCTTGGCTTCGTCTCTATATTGGGTGAGCGCTCGATCAAGTCAGGTCGGATCAAAAAATTTTGAGTTATTCTAGTTGACGAGTCATATTTTACAACTCAAACTTTATTTTAAAAAAATTGAGTTGAATTTTTGAGTTCATATACAAATCTAATTGTAATTGTTATCATGTTGTATATTTTTTCATATTATTTTTCACATGTATAAATAAGATTTGTAATGTTATTTAATAAAAAATGAGAAAATATATGATGCACTGGCGATGGAAACATTTTGTTTCCACAAGCGCCCTAATTGTAGGGGATAGAGATTTAGTTTAAGGTTTATAATTTAGGGGTTTAAAATTTAGAGTTTGTGGTTAGAATTTAGGGTTTAGTGTTAGGGTATAGGGTTTAAGTTTTCAGGTAATAGGGTAGAGATTTAGGTTTTTACCTATAACTCCTAAATTCTAACCCTAAACTCTAAATTCAAACCACAATGCATAAATTTTAAGCACATAAACCTAAAGCCCTAAACTATCGACCCTAAACTAAATCCTTAGCCCCTAAAATTAGGACGCTTGTGGAAATAAAATGTTTCCACCGCCAGTGCATGATATAATAACCCTAAAAAATATTATCTAAACTTCTATATATATGTGTGTGTTATTTTTAAATAAAGAGCTGTTGAAGAAAAAAATTGAAGAAAGTATAAAGGAGTCAATGAATTGATGTGAAGAAAAAATTTTACAAAAAAAAAATTAATTGAATGATCAAACTAAATAAAATACAAAGTTAAAGGACTAAATTGCAAAAAAAGAATGTATTTTTCTAAAAATAGGTTAAAGGGTCACTTTTGCCCCTGTAGTAGTCTCAATTTATCAATTTCGTCCATATGGTATTTTTGCATCAATTTAGCCTATGAAGTAGTCGAATTGCATCACCGTTTGTCCCTTGACTGACGGAAGCCAACGTTGACCGTTACAGCGCTGACGTAAAGGTCAACAGTGCTGACGTGGCAGTCCATGTGTGAAGATGACGTGGATGAGGGGCAAAATTGATTTTTTGACCTAATTTGAGGGCAAAATTGATTTTCTGGTTGAGTACGAGGGCAAATTTGATTTTTAGGTAAAATGTATGAATTTAAGAAAACATTAAAATAATAAAATGATTTAAAATAATAAAACATTTAAAATGTTTTATTAATATATGGCTAAAAATTAAAAAAATTAAAAAAAGTAAAAATTTTAAAATTAAAATATCAAAAGCTATTAAATTATAAATTATTCAAAAATCAAAACTTAAAAATAAATTATACCCTCTAATCCTAATTTCTAAATTTCAAACCCTAAAAATTTCAAACTTTAAATTGCAAACCTTAAATCCTAAACCCTAATTGAAAATTTTATCAATATAAAGTGAGTATGAATCATAAAAGTATGTGTATAAATTTAATCAAGTAAAGGGTTTAAATTTTAGGATTTAAGGTTTGTGATTTAGGAATCAGACTTAGAGAGTAGAGTTTCTTTTTTTAGTATTGAGATGTATGAGCATCAAAAATGGTAGAAAATTTATGTTCAGTTGAGAGAACCACATTAACCATATTTTAAAGTTCTTTCTTCTTATCTTTTTTAAAGAGAAAGAAAATAAAAAGCCTTTAAATTTTTTTAATAAAAGGTTTTTATATTTTTTAATATTTTATAAATATTTTAAATTTTAATTATTAAATAATTTATAATTTATTAACTTATGATATTTTAACTTTATAAATTTTTATTTGTTTTTAATTATTTTATTTTACTTTTAGTTATATATTAATAAAAAGTTATTTTAGTATTTTACTCATATTTTTTTGCCTAAAAATCAATTTTGTTCTTGGTACTCAACCAGAAAATCAATTTTGCCCTCGAACTCGCTTGAAAAATCAATGTTGCCCCTATGCCACGTCAGCACCGTAACGATCAACGTTGGTTTGCGTCAATCAAAGGGCAAACGATGATGCAATTCGACTACTTTAGGGGCTAAATTGATGCGAAAATATCATAGGGGAGAAATTGATAAATTAGGACTATTACAGGGGCAAAAGTGATCCTTTAGTCTTAAAAATATGAATTGAAGTTATATAGATGTTATATAGTAACAGTGAATCATATGATTTAATTTTGGTGAAAATAGACTTAAAATGAAAGAGAATTACCATTTTGCAACAATTAAGTAGTTCAATGACTATTTTATTATAATTAAATAGTTCAATGATAATTTTGCAATAATTAAACAGTTAGTATACTATTTTGTAACAATTAAATAGTTTAATGATCATTATGTAATATTTACAAAGTTTAGTAACCATTTTGTAACAACTAATATATTACTTTGTTGCCCGATCAACCACCATTAGACTGTTAACGATATGTAACATCTCAGTGCTTATTTTGTAACAAAATCCAAAATTTAATATTCTTTTAGAATATTAGAAAGTTTAATAACCAAAATTTAATGATCTTTTGTGAACTTTATTCTTAAAATAATATATGTCAATTTATATTTTTATTTGGATAATAAAAAATCAACCACCAAACTGAAGTAATCAAGAGAAAAAACTGAGAAAACTATTTGAACCGATTAAACCGAATCTATTTAAGCCCAAAATATTTCTCCTAACAGCTAACCCAAAAAATTTTAAGATAAGATTACACAAGCCTTCTAATTTTAAGGGTTAGGATTTATAGGTTTAGTGTATAGGGTGTAAAATTCAATGTTTATGGTTGGAATTTAGAGTTTAAGATTTAATGTTTAGGTTTTAGAGTATTAGTGCTTGTGATTTAGGTTTTAAAATTTATAGAAATATCGTGTAAATTTTTTTACACAACTTGTGTATTAAAATATAATTTTTTTTAATCTTTTGACAATACATATATAAGTGTTCAAACTCGAATCTTTTAAGATAAAAATCATTTTTTTGTTAGAGTCGCTAGTTAAATTTCTCTTCATATTATATGGGGAAAATTACTTAAATATTGCACCTATTTTTCCTCAAAATATAGTATCAAGCCAGTTTATTTTTCATAATATTGCAAATGCTACAGTACATATAAAATCAGGTTCAGAAGATTCCGATTTTAAATAATAATTTCTAAAAATACTCCTAAAGACGGGTACAAAAGGATCCGACTTTAAACAATTTTTAAGACTTTAAAGAAAAAAATACTGTTCAAAATTAAAGTCTCTTGAACCCACTCTACATGTAATGTAAAAAGTACACTATTATAAAAATTAAGTCGGTTATGTTATAAATTTAGAGAAAAGAAATTGCTGCAATATTTATGGGATTTTCTCTATTATATGGGGTGCCGGCTGCCGGCTGCTGAAGGTTTTGCGTATCTTTTTGGCCAGTGGAGTATGCTCCTTTTCAGTGGGATTTGATCAATGAACTTTTGCTAACACCGAACAGCTTTTTGGTTGGTTATCTATCTGTGCATCAGTCACGCCCCAATTTTGCACCCCCCCCCCCCCCCCCAAAGACCTATCTTTTGAGCCCTCTGTTTTTTTTAATCAAAATTTTGAGGCCTCTGTTTTCAATTGTAATTTATAATTCTTTTAATGCATTGCTGTTTGCTTAATCTTTACTTAATAAGTTTCGTATCCTCCTTTAACTACCGAAGTAAAATTATTCTAAATAATACAAGTGGTTGGAGTGGTATAGGAAAAACATATATACTTTGGCTGTAGATTTAGGTCAACTTCAACTTAGCATTTCATCATGGGATCTTGGTTAGTTGATCCGTGAATTAGGTCGGTCCCATAAATTAGAAAAGAAAAAAGGGGTTAAACAGGCCATTTTTCTAACAATTTATCATGCGGATAAGACTTAATCACGGTGAACTAAAGTCTAGTTGATTAAAAATCAAGTAACTAACGAGATTGGTCTAATTGATAAACAATTTGATATTGTTTAAGCATGTCTCAAGTAATCGCAGTCAAACGTGTGACGCAGGTCAGTCCGAAATAATCTTAATAAAATTTTAGAGAACCAAGAGGGCAACAAAAAAATCAAGTATGATCATGGACAAATGTCAATTAATTAAAAATTACTTGAGAGAGAATGTTATTACATAAAATTTAAGAAGTATTGTTTTATTATTTTTTTAATATGGTTGCCCTATATTGTATCGTCGTTGTCCAAAACTATTAATTGTAAATAATTGTAGTGAATACGAGAGACAAAATATTCTATTGATCTTTGTTTAAGCTCAAATTTTTAACCATATGTACCAAAAAAAAATAAGATGGTTGCATTTGTTGTAGCCTATCTTTAGCTCATTTCTTTTGGCATGATATCTATTGGCTCAATGGTTACAATAGTCACCATGAGTAGGTACTAACTTTTTGACGTTGATACTCCAATATGTACATAACACATTATATGAGGTCCTTTTCTTCTTTTTTTTCTCGAAACTTGGTACTAAATTGTTAGTGTGGTTTGGTAGCATTGCATCAAGTTGCGTGTATACCTTTTCTGTATTTTCGTATTAATCAATAAAATTGAAGTTTAGTATTTGTATTAGCTCTATAGAGTATTATATACATTATTTATTTTGTTAAAGGCTAGTTTTGGTCCTTTTATTATGTTTAAATGCAATTTACATAATTCATTCCCCTGTTTTTATAATATCATTTGTTAGCATAAAAAATAGCACAATTAATTATTTTAATTAAAATGATTAGTATTGTTTTTCCTTAAAACTTCCTCTTCAATAAAAAAATGTCAGCATGATGATTTCGAATGGATGCTTTCAAGAACATTTCAAGTCAATTTTTTATATCAATCGAAATTGGAGGATATTATGCTCTTAAAATGTCTGTTTTTAAATGTTGAAATGTCAATTATATTAATCGAACTAAAACTAGATCAAAAATTCAAGTAAAAATTTAAACTGGAATAATAGCACAATTAATGATTTGGACTAACTAATAATATTATATTTTGAACATTTAGTGTACAATACATATACTACGTAGATCCTTTTTTCATCCATAAATTGAGTGTTTAAGTATGCTGAATCACCCGTCTTCTTATATATTGTAGTAACAATAATATCAATCGAATTATACTCAATCGACTAATAATATTATTATTAAAATAAAGAATCAACAAAAACACATCATTTGAGGTTTTCTTTCACATGTTATTGAAAAATTGAAATGAAGGAAAAAGGGGGAAGATAATTGTAAATGACAGATTAATCAATAACCATCTTCTCAATTTCGGAAGTAGGCAATAAGGTTGCAAAACACAAAGGAGGCCGCCTAAATCCTAATGTATTGCCGGTGCAGATAACTCAAAGGTGGGTAGACTACTGTTGTAATGCAAATTGCAAAGCATAGGACTTGAAATAACACGATTGCAGAATAGGGGGATGACACTAATGGTGGGTAAAGTTGGTGTGGTTTTACCTGTTCTTAACAGTTTCCAATGCGAGTCGGATTCGACAGTCAATTCTCCCTTTCACTCTCTGCTTTCTACCCCACACTCCCCTTGTTTTCAGCCTGTTGTGCCCCACATGACAAAGAAATCAGGCTCAGCTATTGTCCCCTCCGATTCCCACTATTCTCCTATACTTCTCTTCTAGTCCCTTTCTCTCTCAGTTCTATTGTCCATTTGTTTACTCCTGTTATCAGTTAGGTGGGGCTGCTCAACCTCCCTTCTGTCAGGGTTTACTTACAAATCCCTGACCAAAAAAAACAGTTAAGACGCAAAGAATAAATCCACCCCCACCCTCACAACTACTAATATAAGGGTGACATTTCAAAAAAAAGCTAATATAAGGGTGAATCTCAAGCATGATAAATTTAGAATGAGACTAAAAGATAATAAATTTTAAATTTTATTTAAAAATTTATGTTGATTTTTATATTTTTGAAAAAAATTTGTACTTAATTTTTTGATAACATTTTAAAAGTATCAATATTTATTTTGTAAGTATTAAAATTTTATAAAAATATATAAAAAAATAGCCTAAAGTATTATCAAAAAGGTAAAATTTTAAATTTTAAGACAAATATCAAAATTTAACCATCTTTTAGTTACATCCTAGACTTGTTAATATATAGGCACACTCTTTGTTTATTTATATACACTTCCTTCTCTCTTCACTTATAACTTGTTTTTCTAGTTCTTTCTCGGTTCTTGTCTTTCCCAAATGAAGACAATCACAGCTAAAAGCCCCCACGATTCTTCTTTCTCCTTCTCCAGGAGATATTTCAACTGGAAAAAGAAGGTCGAAGAAGATGACGAAGTCCTAACCTTCAGTTCATCGTCTCATTTTTGTGATGAAGCGGAGGACCTTCGAATCCCGGTGCTCGGTCAGGTTTCTTTAGTTCCACCACCGAGAAAGAAGGCGTCAATTGTGTCGGTTTCCAGGCTTCGGTCAGCTCTCGGTGTGTTCGGTAAGAACCGGTCTGTATGTCGTTCAGGTTTAGGCACCAAAGTCGTGGGAACCCTGTTCGGATACCGGCGTGGTCACGTCCATTTTGCGTTTCAAGAGGAAGCAAAACTAAGTCCGGCGTTTTTAATCCAACTCGCGACACCAACCAGTGTTTTAGTCAAGGAAATGGCTTCTGGGTTGGTTAGAATCGCATTGGAGTGTGAGAAGAAGATCGGGAAGAAAGGGGTGAAGTTGCTGGAGGAGCCTGTTTGGAGGACTTATTGCAATGGGAAGAAGTGTGGGTTCGCAATGAGGCGCGACTGCGGACCGGAGGAATGGAGAGTGCTGAAATCGGTGGAGCCGATTTCGATGGGCGCCGGTGTTTTACCGGGTAACTACGACGGGAATGGAGATGGGTCCGAAGGTGAGCTGATGTACATGAGAGCAAGGTTCGAGAGGGTCGTGGGGTCTAAAGACTCGGAAGCCTTTTACATGATGAATCCGGATGGCTCCGGCGGCCCTGAGCTCAGTGTTTATCTTATTAGAGTTTAGGAGCCTTTGTTTTGGTCCACGAAGCTTTAGGCTTTGTAGTTAAGCAATGAAAGATGTACGAACAGCGGAGGTTTTGCTTGTCCTTCTCCATGTAGTTTGCTTCACTCGTAATAATGGAAAGAGATAACTACATATTTGGTATTCAACTTTTATCCGTTTTTCTGTTTTGGCACCCCACTTATTTTTTTAGTAAAATGGTATCTAATGTTATGTTTTGTTTTTATTTTAGTATCTTGTCATTTAAAAATTAACTGCAGACTGACTAGGAGAGAGAAAATCACATGTTGCAGGTTGTCATGTTATTGTCTCTCCTAATCAGCATGCCACGTTGACTAAAATTATAAAAAAAAACAAGGGCATGCTAACTATAAGAGAGAAAATAACATGGTAGCTTGCCATATGTGATTTTCTCTCTTTGCCAACATGCCACATAAGCTTTTATCTCATAGTCAGCATGTTATTAATTTTTTAATGGCGGGTACTAAAATAGAAATCAAAACGTAACGTTAGATACCATTTTGTCAAAAAAATAGGTGAAGTACCAAAAAAGAAAAAACGAATAAAAGTGAGGTACCAAAATGGAAATAGTGAACATGGCTTATCATGTCTTTTAATCTTGCTATTTCCAATTAATATACATGGTTAACCATTTTTTTAATAAAGAATGTGGTACTACTATAAGTCTTGTTAAAATTTTCTTAAATTTAAATAAAGGAAAACAGTACACATGGTAATACATGTAGGACAACGACATAAACTCAGCTAAATCAAACAAAACAACCAAACGATATAAAACTTAGCACAAAACACTCAAGCTATTTGGTACTGTACGTGTTCGAGTTTTATGAATACAAGTTGGGTTTGGGTTTGGGTTTCTAAGGATAAAGATTTTAATCGGAGCCAACGAATTTCGACCAGACTCAATCTTATAGTGTCGGACTTTTATTTTGAAATTTGAGTTCGAGTTTTATGAATACAAGTTGGGTTTGGGTGAAAATCCTTGATTTGACTTGACCCTAGATAATAATATAATTTTTTATATATTTAGGAATAATTGCTATAATCAGGGATGGACGAAGGGGCTAGAGGAGGCATTCATTTCCTTAAAATTTTAAAGTTATTATACGATTTAAAATTTTTTATGTATTTTTTATTAAAAATTTATTTTTACTCTCTTAAAATTTTATAAGTTCACTTTTAACCTAAAGTTATGCGTCTGTCCCTGGCTATAATGTCCTTCCTCTTTTATTTTGCCTAATAATTTGTTTCTATTTATGTGGAAATCGGGTTCGGGTGATATATTGTCGACTGTCAGTTCGGACGGAGGCGTCCAATTTTCGAGTTGGGTAATAAAAGATAATAAAAAAGTGAAATGGAAGGGAAAGGATAATGAAAGATAGTAACCCGAGTATTTATGGCAGAATAACTAGTTTTAATAGTTGCACAATTTATTTCATATAGCTTGGTTCAGCCTTCATTCCAGCACCCACATTGATGATTTTATGATTTACCCTCTTGATAGGGCAGCATTCATTTGATAACAGTTACAACATCTAGACTTGTTTCCCCTATAGTATGTAAATACTGCTACCTGCATTTATCACTTGCTAGCATTTTAATTATTCTTTTTCAATAATTTAAATTTATATTCTATCCTAAATAAATATTATAAATCTAACAAGATTTTTTTCTAACAGTGGCGTATAAATTTTATTAAACACCATGAAAAATATTGCAAATATAATACATTAAAAAGAGAAAAAAAAATGGCCTAGTCCGTTAAAATTCTCGTACAAAGATGCAAAAAAAAACAAACCCTTCTATGAAGATGGAAATTAACATACCATCAAAACTCAAAAATCTTCATGAATTTTCTTGTCTCTAGCCAAACGAGACGTTTTACGGGATGAAAAATGAGGGGTGAGCAAACAAAACTATCAGGCAGACTACTCCGCTACACAGTTCTAATTACATCAGCTAGCAAACCATCAAACGAGTGGGGATCAATCTTTTCTATGAACACCGATGGTCGACAACCAGTAAATTTAACAAAATTTTAAGTTTAAAAATTTAATTAAGTCCCTATCTTATCTTAAAATTGGAAATTATTTACTTTAGTTTATAATATATATTTAAAATAATACAATTTTAGATAATTAAAATCTAAATATGTATTTTCCAATAATGTTTTTAAAATAAATATTATTTTAATTAAAAGTAATTCTTGTTTGTTTTCAATTTTAATTATGTTTTCAATTTTGATAATATTTTGAGGTGGTGATCCAGTCTTAAGTTAAATATGACTAGTGTTGAATTCTATGAAACTTGGCTGCCTAGTTTTGATGGTTAGGCGTTGGACTCCTTTGCAAGGGGTCCTGGAATCAATTCCCACCAAGGCGGTAATGCCAAAGGCAATTTTTATTTCATTGAATGATTAAAAGGGAAATATGAAAATAAGTGGAGTATTAAATAAATAATTTATCCAAAAGAAATAAATTCTACATGATACTAATTGAAATTCTCGAATATAAACACTAAATAAGAAATTAAAAAAATTACGTGTTAGATGACCATAGCTTGGAATTTATCATATAGACAAACAACGACGACTATATATCTGCAAACCCCTACGTGGTCCGCGAACACAAAGGTTGAACTGACAATTATCTGCCACGTGTTGATACACGTGACTTTTACTGATGACATAGCTAATCGCCTAATTTGTCTAATTACAGCACCATAATAACCTCGAAATGACGCCTATCCGAGCAAATATAAAAGAGGCATGCAACATAGAGAAAAGACACAACAAGCCCTCTTTCTTCAGACCAGATTAGAACTACCTTTAGCCATTTCCTGGACCACCGTGTCACCATCATTTCTAATTCTTGTTCACTTTACCGATCATCATCTATATTATCCAATACACGTAGGTACAACTGCATGGAGATTGGTGCATTAATTATATAATGGTGGCAATGTAGAACCATTTTGGTTCACATGTCCAATGTATAAATGCAAAAATGTTTCTTCCAAGGCAGAATGGTTCTATGCTTTTGTCTTTTACATATATTGAACTCTATTTAAATTTTAAATCGAACTTCTTCCCTTCATATTCCTAGAGTTAACTTAAACACAGTTTCAGATTCGATATCTAGAATGAGAAATCATTTTTTTTTGTCCGAATGGTGAATTTTAACAGAAGAGTGCATTTTATAATTCAAGGTTCAAATCATATTCTTAAATAGTATAATAGTCAAGTGTTGGGAAATGGGATCTAGGGTTGAGTCCATGAACGCAAGTGAGATGAATACTATGGGCTCCTAGTAAGTTGATGAGCCCAACGTAATGAAAGCTGATGCAACGTTTCAGTTCAGGGTTGTTGTTAAGTGTTTCGTTTAGGGTTTTTCACATGAAATCACCATCTATTTATTGTGTGATTGATTATTGGGTTATAAAATTTAAAACTTAAAATTTCTAATCCTAGCGCTCTAAATTTTAATAATAAACCTTAAATTTTATACACTGCATACTAAACTCTAACTTAAATACCTAAATCTTAAAATTAAAATACTAATATAAACCTTAGTTTGCACAAACTTGTATATCAAAATATTTATTTATCATTACCATTCTCATATATTCCTACAAACAAAATCGATATTCATATATAATAGTAAACTAAAGTACTTGTCAATCAAACATTTCACATACTAACAAAAAAAATATTACTTTAACCCTGATTAACACTAAATTTCGAATTCAATCCCAAACAACTCCCCTTCCTTTCCCATCATCATAAAAAAATTCAACTAAATTAAAATAAGGTTATATTTTAATACACAAGCACTGTAAAAAAATACACAACCCTTCATAAGTTATAAAATCTAAAACTTAAATCCCTAGCTCTAACACCCTAAAACCTAAATCCTAAACCTTAAACTATAATTCTAATTACAAATTTTAAATTCTACGCTCTACAACTTAAATCCTTAATCCCTAAATCACAACCTAAATCTCTAAACCCTAAAATAAAATTGTGTATCAAAGTATTTTCCATCAAAATATTAGTATCTTAAAAGTTGGTAAAAGTAAATGTATCAATAAACCATTTTTTGAAAAGTCAGATTAACATGCATGTGACTCTCACTATATATATATTATTTTATGCTACAGTGTTTACAGCACCTCATACGAGCAGATGCTTATGAATCCGGTTGTTTCCGATTTTTCATTTTTATACAAAAATAAAATAAAATAAAAAAATCTCTACTTTTTTCGATATTATTTTTTATGTTTCAACGCTATGAATTTAAATTTTAAATTATAACTCAATTTTAAAAAAAAAATATTAGAGTATATGAGGACTGTGGAAAGTATTGTCCTTGTAGATGGGAGCTTCTGTCGTAAGGCAGCCTAAAATTAGGTTAAAAGACGGCAGACCAATTATACCGGTAGCCGATTATAACATAAATTGTTACGATGCGGTTACATAATTTGTTACAGTAAATGTAAGAAAAACGGTAGCTACACAAAAGCTTAACATGGTAAGAAATTGTGTGATTACCTAGACTGTTACCCGATAACATTAATTATTACAAAACACATAACAAATATGATACCTAAACAATATTTTACAACACCTACATAATGCTTTACATAAGATACAAGAAAAAATATAGCTACAGAAATTATTACCCCATATCTCCTAATCTAAAACCAACCAAACTTATGGTAGAACATTGTGTAACTACCTAAAATCTTAAATGATTACTCTATATGTTACGAAACGCATAACAAATACGATACCTACACAATGTTTCACAATACCTACATAAAGCTTTACATAAGTTATAAGAAAAAACGTAACTACACAAATTATTACTCAATATCCCCTAATCTAAAACCAACCAAACTTATGGTAGGAAATTGTGTAACTACCTAAAATCTTAAAGGATTACTCTATACGCATAGCAAATACTATACCTACACAATGTTTCACAATACCTACACAAAGCTTTACATAAGTTATAAGAAAAGCGTAACTACACAAATTATTACCCCATATCTCCTAATCTAAAATCAACCAAACTTATGGTAGAAAATTTTGTAACAACCTAAAATCTTAAAAGATTACTATATATGTTACGAAACGCATAACAAATACAATTCCTACACAATGTTTTACAATACCTACATAAAGCTTTACATAAGTTACAAGAAAAGCGTAACTATACAAATTATTACCTCATATCTCCTAATCTAAAACCAATCAAACTTATGGTAGGAAATTGTGTAACTACACAAAGTCTTAAAGGGTCACTCTATATGTTACTAAATGCATAACAAATAGGGTACCTACACAATGTTTTAAAACACTTACATAAACCTTTACCTAAGTTATAAGAAAAAACGTAACTATATAAATTATTACCTCATATCTCCTCATCTAAACCAACCGAACTTATGGTAGGAAATTGTATAACTACCTAAAATCTTACAGGATTACTCTATATGTTACGAAACGCATAACAAATATGATACCTACACAATGTTTCACAATAACTACGTAAAGCTTTACATATGTTATAAGAAAAAAACGTAAGTACATAAATTATTACCCCATATCTCCTAATCTAAAACCAACCAAACTTATGTTAGGAAATTGTGTAACTACACAAAGTCTTAAAGGATTACTCTATATGTTACCAAACGCATAACAAATAGGGCACCTACACAATATTTTAAAACACTTACATAAACATTTGCATAAGTTACAAGAAAAAAACGTAACTACACAAATTATTACCTCATATCTCCTCATCTAAAACCAACCGTACTTATGGTAGGAAATTGTGTAACTACACAAAATCTTAAAGGATTACTGTATACGTTACCAAACGCATAACACATACAATATCTACAATATGGTTTACAATACCTACATAAATCCACACATAAGTTATAAGAAAAAACGTGACTACCGAAATTATTACCGCATATCTCCTAATCTAAAACAATCCAAACTTATGGTAGGAAATTGTATTACTACACAAAGTCTTAAAGGATTAATCTATATGTTACGAAACTCATAACAAATACAATACCTACACAATATTTTAAAAGACCTACAAGATTCTATATTGAAATTATAAGAGAAAAGGTAACTACGCAAATGCTTACACTATATCTCATAATCTAAAACGAACCAAACTTATGGTAGGATTTTGTGTAACTACACAAAATCTTAAAGGATAACGATATATGTTACCAAACGGATAACAAATAGGGTACCTACACAATATTTTACAATACCTATATAGATCTTTACGAAATTTATAAGGAAAGAAGTAACTACAAAAATTATTACCCCATATCTCCTAATCTAAAACCAACCAAACTTATGGTGAGGAATTGTGTAACTAAACAAACTCTTAAAGGATAACTTTATATGTTTCCAAACATATAACAAATAGGGTACCTACACAACGTTTTACTATACTTACGTAAATGTTTACGTAATTTATAAGAAAAAACGTAACTACACAAATTTTTACCTCATATCTCTTAATCTAAAACCAACCAAACTTATGGTAGGAAATTGTATTATAACGTAAACTCTTACAAGATAACCTTATTTCTTACGAAACTCATAAGAATTTGGGTATCTACACAAATTCTTACAAAATCTATATAAATTCTTACCAAAATGGTAGTAAAAATGTGATAACAAAAATTCTTACCCGAGATCACCAAATTAAAAAACATTGTCCAAAATTGATACTATTCAACCAGAATCGATACTAATTTGTTGCATGTTTGATTTGTATTGTTCTTGTGGTACTGGTAATTATGTTAGTTGTACTAGTACTATTGTGTAGCATCTGAACCATTTTAGTTCACTACCTTCAAAAATTCATACCATGTGTATTGGCACTCTTGTATGTGTACTAGTATTAATCCACAATTTAGACATGCATTTCATAGTATATAGTCGGTAGCATAAGAACAATTTTAATATCATACAGACAATTTGTAGGTTTTAATTAAAAATCACTTGAAAAATAGTTTAAAAACTTATTTTCATCGACTAAAGTTTTGTGGAGTCTTTGAACGGAAAATTTGTTCTAAACCCTTGAAACAATTGTTCTAAGCACTAAGAAAATTTGTACGATTAATAGTATCGAAAGACAATAGACAAATAAGATGATAAGCACAATATAAATAAAAGTCAAGGGTAATCCAAAAATATTTATAGTTACATAAGATCAATGTCATAATCTAAAATATATGCATAATGTAAAATATCCAAATAGATCCAAATTTTTCAAGATAAAACTACAAAATTAAAGGCATCAATGCAACAAAAAACATCCAAAGTGTCATCCATAAATTCATAATGACAACCAAAGACATAGATGCAAATCATGAAAAACAAGAGAAACAAATCCATCAAGCA
Organism: Hibiscus mutabilis; assembly: GCA_019671005.1. NCBI lineage: Eukaryota > Viridiplantae > Streptophyta > Magnoliopsida > Malvales > Malvaceae > Hibiscus > Hibiscus mutabilis. The sequence continues at coordinate 2,289,366 of CM033716.1, forward strand.
TTTGATGTCGGTGGTGGATCAAAGTCGGAGGAAGAAGCTCGAAAGTTAAAAAGTTCCAAGAGAGAGAGAAACAACCTCATCAAAAAGAGGGTTGAACCGAGAAATAAATTAACCATGAACTTCCTCAAACAAAGAGACGTTGTTAAAGAAATCTGATAAGTCAACATACAAAAAAAGAAATAAATATGTTTGCAACAATTAAATCTCATTTCTCAATAATTTTTATTAACCAAAACAATAAGTTTAAAGATTATATATATTATTAAAAATGAAAAGGGTTTGAAAAATAAAATGTGTGCAAGTATAGTGTCAATCTCAATTTCATATGTAATATGTAAGAGCAATACAGATACCGTCAAGAACAATACAGATATCGTCAATAACAGTACAGATACTACATGATACTTTTACCCAAAATTCTACATTCGTTCAAATGGTATTGATACTGCAATAACAATACTGATACCAAAATGCAAGAAATGTCATTTTAAGCTCGAAAATGCTCATCAATCTAACTTTAACCTTCTCATAGTGTCCCTAAGACTATACCTAAAGCCACCAATGTTATTCATGCGTCATTTAACATCATTAGCAAGTATTCCTAACGTCAATCTCATCTCAAGAATATTGATTAACGAAATCTAACATGACATGCTTTAGTACACATTTAACCTACAAGACTCATGTTTTATGACTCATATGCATCATACTAGTAATGAAAGTGTTTTACCTTGCACAAAATACCCCAAAGGTGGCTCTTTTATCCCCTTTTTAAGCTTGAGACCTATGCTTTTGGAAAACTCTCATCCTTCGCTCACTATTTAACAATCATCATAAAAATACGTAAGGATTAATGGAAGGATGAAAGACAAAACTATTTCTCAATTTCCTTCAAAATCTCTCTTAAAACATAACCCCAACGAAACACTAGTCACCCCATAGCACTCATATATGGAGACATAGATCTTATTTTGAAGCTTGATATGTGAAGAGGAAGAATCTTACTTCAGATATTACTCTACTCCAACTCAAACTCAAAGAAATCCGGGTTGAAGAAGATGGATGAAAGAAAAATGTAGGTTTGTAAAAAAAATCACGTTTAATTTTTTCTCCTTTCACCTCATAACACTCATATATGGAGACATAGATCTTATTTTGAAGCTTGATATGTGAAGAGTTACTCTACTCCAACTCAAATTCAAAGAAATTGGGGTTGAAGAAGATGGATAAAAGAAAAATGTGAGTTTGTAAAAAAATCACGTTTGATTTTTTCCCTTTTTTATCCCTTTCTTCTTATAAGGTTAATCGGTTAACCTTCTATCCCCTTTACCTTTTTTATATTTTTTATTTTTTTAATCTAACGACTCAAATTTTATTATATCTAATTTAACGGTCGTACCGATACTGCTTTTTTAGCATTATTTTAACATGCCTTTTTTTAGACTCACCCCTGTAGATTTTATTCAAAATAGATATTGATATAACCTAATGAGTATGAGATCCACGTGTGATCAGACACGCATGAGACAGGTTTGAACGTGAAAAGTAACCTAGGAGCTAGCTTACGGGTTTGTCTAGATACAATACTGGATGTCATGTTAATCTTCTAGTTCTACCACGCGTTCTCTATCTGAACTTGGTTTTGGAACAAATCTGGCAACAGCTATCTCGCCAAGCATATCTGTATATCTATATATGCATTGACTTCATCCCTTATTTCCTTTGCTATATAATTTCCATGCCTGCTTGCCTGAAATTGCATCAGAAATATTTTACTGGAAAGCTAGTTAGAGAAGTTTGTTTGAAAATACTGCTGTTTTCTCTCTCTAAGTTTTTGGAATTAAGCCAGACAACAAATTCCAGTCATTGAGAAAGAAACCACGCAAGCAAAGACGCCGTAAAATTTTATATTAAGGGATGTAAATTTTTTTATTTAATAAAATTATATGAAAATTTTAAAATTCTTTGAGTGTAAAATTAAATCTACAATATAAATATAAAGAATTTTTTTAAAACATAAAAAATAAATTTAAAATTTTTCAGAATTGCAATTGTACATCTGCTCTATCTATTTTCACAGCAAGGCCACGAAAGAACACAAATAGGACATGATTTTGTAGCAGCCAGCTATTACACGCCCAAAGCAAGACACGAAAAAGGGTAATTAAAAATTGGGTATTGAACAAATAGTATTGAACCGACGAAGTGTTTTTTTTTTTGTTGTGAAAATAGTATTGAACCATATAAAGAACACTTAATTATATTGGGTGAGTCTTTTAGCAGAAAATTTCTGCATACTCAAGGTTTTAAATTCGAAATCTACTTAAGTAATACTAAACTGTTTACCACTTGAACTAACATTGTTAGTAACTAATGAAGAGTTTTTAAAATATATATATGGTTAGGATCCATTTACATGGTGTAAAACTCAATTACTTTTACATATTTTTTAGACTGTTAGATGATAGTAATTAATTGCTAAGATTGTTTCCTTTTTTTTTCAAGTAATAATCTTCACATTTTTTACTGTTAATCTCATCCATCTATTTTACTCATCCAATGATCATAGATTAGTATAAAACTAAATGAGTTTTACATCATGTAACTGGATCCATAAATATATATATATATGTATGTATAAGATATGATCCACTTACACAAAATGTAAAATTCATAGTTTTACACATTTTTTTTATCGTTGGATGTACAAAATGAATGACTAAAATTAATTTTACACTTTTTTTCAAGTGATAATCTTCGCATAATTTACTATTAATGTCAATCACATTTCACTCATTTAACAATCTAAAAATATATATATAAATTAAAAATTAGTACACTACGTAACCGAATATACTCTCCTATATATACTCTCCGAGGCATTGACGTGCGCTACCTCTGCCAACGCATGAATTTGGACATTCGGACCCACCATTTAACCAAAAAAATAAATACGAAAAGTCAACTCAGAGATTCTTAAGAATGACATGCATCACGAATTCTGCCCATATTTAGCCGCCTACCCAAATTAAGGTGAATATCCGATCTAGTTTTGATAATAAAAAAATTGAGTTACTCAAGTTAATAGTCTTATTTAATAATTTAAACTTTAGTTATTAATTAAAATTTAATTATAAATATTTATAATATTATGTTATTAATGAGTTCAAATTTAAATAATTTTTTATAACTATATATTATATACATGTATATTTTTTCATACGTTATATATTTTAAAGTTGAGGATTCAATTCGAATTTAAAAATTCATACACTAAATAAGAGTCATATTTTATAATTTAAATTTTATTTAAAAATTTTACAAGTTAAATTTTTTTGTGTCGAATTAAATTAAAAAATTTATTTATTTTTAGTCAAATTTAATTGTTACTCACTCTAAACCAGAGCATACCAAACCCATTTCCCACCTCTATCTTACTTATAATTCATAAACAGTTTATACTATCGTAACTCATAAATACGACTTTTGTAATTGATTGAACGTCAATGCGATTGACTTTTTATATATATTTAAATGAAAAAATAAATCAATCATTTACCGAATTAAAATTAAGCTCGAGATAAAAGTCAATTACATATTTCAATGTTTAAAAAAAAAAGAGAGCCTAGGGATATGTTATTGATTCATTGGGAGTTGTTGAAAATGTCTCCAAAATTCAAGCAAATGTGTGGAGTGATCCGGGTTCACATCTTACCTGTTCCCATAAATTAAGGTCGATGAAGCATTCTGTACTTTTATTATTATTTTAATTATTAAAATATCCTTTTCAATATGAAAGTTGGTTAAGCAATTTTAAAAGCATATGTAAGAAGGTCAAACGTGACAAATATGAACAGCGAAATTCTTAGTTGCATGGTTTTCACGGTTTGGTTTAAAATATTATTTAGGTTTATGTCATCTTCCTCACTTTGTTTTCTTTTTCTTCTGAAGCTTTGCATTTTTCTATCAAAGTTAGCCATCAAATTGATGCCCTAAAATAAGGATCAGTATTTCATCGATTTGAGTTAAAAAAATTAAGTTAATCGAGTTGACAAGTCTTATTTTATAACTCAAATTTTACTTGAATTTTTTGAGTCGGATTGTTTGAGTTTCTGTTCAAACTACTTATGAATATTTATAATCTTATGATACTAATTGATTCTAATTTAAACGACTTTCTATAACTATATATGATATACATATATTAAGCATATTTGAGAAACTTGGTTCAAACTTGAAAACTTATCCACTAATTATTAAAAAATTTGAGTTATTTAAGTTTTATTTTGTAATTCAAACTTTACTTGAAAAGTTTTATAGTGGAGCTTATGAAATTGTGATTTGAATAGAAAAATTAACATTTTCAAGTCGAATCAAATTTTGCTCAACAATACCCTAAAATATTAATTATAAAACTAATATCCTTTAACTAAAACTAGGGAAGACGCGATTAACTAAGCATGCTTTTGCCCACAGGGCACCTTATTATTGGCCAAGGGGAAGAAATGTTCGACAAGCGAGATAGTGAGATGTGTATTTGAAACTTATCTTCAATCACTCAATAAGTATAGATTTAAAAGGATGTATTTAAACACTTGAAAACTTCTTTCATACACATGTATTACCTTCGTTGCATCTCATATTTTCGACATGTAGTACATGTTATTCTTCTTTTTAGACAAAATTTATATTTTTTTCATTTTCGTCCTTGAATACTTTTTCTTAAAAATTAGCTCTTTCAATGCACATTTTGATACTTATATTGTGTAAAACTTAATTATTTTTATATTTTTTTGAACCATTGGATGATGGTAATAAATGTCTAAGATTATTTTCTTATTTTTTTAAGTGATAATATTCATATAACTCACTGTTAATCTCAGTCACTCATTTCAATTATATATATATATCTTTCAAAAGCGCCCAACTCTAATCTATTCCAATACCAAATGCAAGTTTATTGGAGTTGAATGGCAGCCATAGGAGTTTCCTCGCCTACTGCATTGAAAGCCGATGTAAATGTAAGCTTTTATTCACAAGCCTAAAGTCAAACCCCAGAAAACAGAGAGTCAGGTAACCCTATACCATCCGAGTCTGCAAAGAGAACCTGAAAACAGAACGAGATAATCTCCGACATTTGATTATATAATTCATCACAAAATTGAATTCATTTCAACCAAGTGTACATACATCTGCATCTTTTTCAATATCGAAACGAAGACCAGTAGAAAATTTCAACAAATAAATCTTAAATTCTATACAGTATTATGTATATCTAAGAATCCCAAAAAATCCTAAAAGAAACAAGCTCTGTTTTTTACCAGAACAAACCCTTTGCTGCAGGCAATACATCAGTTATGTCCGCAACCGCAACAAACTTTGAGATTACAGTCTACAGAAGAAGGGACAATTTACTCAGTTTCGAGTAGAATCGACGACAGAGTTGTGCCTTTTAGATGGGGCAGAAGGTGGTATAGGGATCCCTTTGGGGAAGAAGTTGAACATATGTCCTTGGTATCGAAAACCCGTCTCGTACTTCCTGGGGAGCGTGGCCATTGAAACTCCATCGCCGACGATCATGGTTTTGCCGGGCCTGGTGGCAAAACCAGAACCGGCAAGAAGTATGATTAGAAAGACAACGTATATGATATTGGAAAGCTGCCTGGGGCATGAACTTTGCTTGGGTAGCAAGAAAGAAGCCATTTGAAGAGGAAGAGAAAACAAACTGGCAGTAGGGTCTTAGAAGAAGAGTTTTAAAAGGGGGAGACAAGTTTGCATACAAGAGGTGAAGATTTTGTTTATTTATATAATGATTATAAGGAGTCAAACAGAGAATCAAAGGTGGCAAATGGGGAAGCAAAGAGTAGGAAACTTGGAAGAGAGTGAAACGCACGCTAAAGACTGTAGAAAATTTTATCTTAGATTTGTCAATGCATTGGAAAATCTCTGGTTTCTTGCTGGTGCGAGTTTAAGCAGAGGGATGGTTGGTTTTTCCTGGAAAATTTGGTCACTCTGGCGTGGCAAATTGAAAAGTAAACAAGTGGAACCCTTTTCTTGTATAATTCATTTCTAACAATAAAAAATGTATACCTAACAATTCTGTTTGTTTGGCGGAGAAGAAAGTATTACATGAATTTTCTTCTTTCTTTTTTCCATTGTTACTTGTATGGATTTTGTTGACGAAAGATAAGCTGGTTGCACACGCTGATGCAGAAACAAGAGGGGTTTCAATGAACGTCAAGCTTATGCATGTATCATTCGGAATAGAAATCATCTATCCCTTTTTAGTATTCTTATTTATGTCTCACACTAAAAAAAACTAGGTTTTGTGTTAAAGTTTAGAGTTCAAGATTTAGAGAATTGTGGATAGGGTATATTTTTAGGGTTCATAGTTTAAGATTTAGAATTTAGGGTTAGGGCTTAGAATTTAAATTTGTAGTGTTGGGCATAAAAATGGACATATGATTTATGTTCGTATCATGCGTGTATGTAGATGAGTTTTAACACACTGGTGGATCTTTGTCTAGTTCAGCGAGAACACGTGCTTACCCTGAACTTCCTCAACTTCACATATTTAATTTTAATTTTCTTAATTTTTATGTATTAATCTTCAAATTTTTTAATCTTCAAGAACTATGCCTATCCTGAGATTTTATGTGTGTTCAATGTAAAGAATATTTCTAAATCTGCAATTGTTTTAACACATACGTGATCAGATGGATTTTTGTTTTATTTCTCATTGTTAGCATATGTTTTGATGAGTTTATTTGAAATTGAGAGGTTCTGATATGATTTGATTTAGAAAGTTAGCGGCCGTGCCAACTCTTTTGATGACTACGTTATGGCTGCTCTGAAGATGATTTGCCATGTGCTTTGCCACTTCCTTGTGAAAACGAAAGGAAAAAACAGTATCATTTTCGAGCCATTAATTTCAAAGAATTTTGTCAATGTATGTGGCATATCAATTGACAGGTTGATGTTAATCGAATTGAATTACTATTAATCGAGATTTTAAAATGCTTAATCATTACATGTGGAAGAAAAAGTAAACATAACAAAAAGGAAAGGAAGGAACATGAAATCTTAACAATTATTTCTAACCTGGAATTGGATTTATTTACATTGGCAGTGTAAAGTAATCAGTCCTACAAACTTGGTAATATAAATGTGTTTTTTTAAAACGATGAAAATAGGAAAATGAAGTGGAAAATTTGATGCAGTGGGCGATCTTTTGCGTAGGAAGGTCTTATAAGAAAGAAATCAAAGCTACAATATTGAAGCTGACATTGATGGACATTTGTATTTGGACATGCAATTCCCTGTAGAAAAATGATGGAATTTGCAAGTAAATAGAGACAGAGTTATTAAGAAAATAGAGGGTTCGTGTCTTCAAAAGTTTTTATTTAATGATATTGAAGCAGGGGCGTATCCAGGATCGAATAATGGCAAGGGCCAAAATATTGAATTTAAAAAATGCAAAGGTTTATTGCGTATATACAAGGCTTAATTTGTTTAATATTTAAATTTATAAGGACCTAAATTGTTATTGGACCAAAAAATTTGAAGATACATGCTCATTCTTCTTTAGTTCAACCTAGAGGTGTAAATGAACAGAGCATTTGACAGATTGTTAGTGAATCGTTCGTTTATTAAGCAAAATAAACTAGTATGAACAAATTTTTATGTTCGTTTAATAAACGAACGAACACAAACATATGTGTATTCCGTTCGTTTATGCTTACGAACAAGCTTGTTTATAAGCACATTTACTTGGTTTCCCTTTTTCTTTTATTTTTTAACATTTTAAATAATGGTGAATGTAGGACTAAATTGAACACATGGTGAACTTTTGAGTTCAAACAGTGAAGCCTAATGAACTTAAAGACTAATGGTGTAATTTCGCCATATTGGCGAACATTACACAAAGTTCATGAACGTTAAACGAACATGTTCGTGGACATTAAACAAATGTACACGAGCACCATCAAAAATAAATAAACGAAACAAACATGATATTAAAAATTTAAACGAACAGGGCATGAACACATTCAAATATGAATAAACGAACACGAACAAAACCTTATTCGTTCAACCTTATTCATTTACACCCTAGTTCAACCTCTACTTGATTATATATTGGCTTAAATATGCATTTGGTACCTGAACTATACCCTTTTCGCCCAAGTTGGTACTTAAAGATTTTTTCTCCCAAGTCGGTACATGAACTCGACACTTTCTCCTAAGTTGACACCTAAAGAATTTTTGCTCCTATTTTGGTACCCAAACTTTAATTACGTCCACTATTCTGATACTTTTATTAACATATTTAGTCTCAAAACTTATACATTCTATTAGTTTGGTCTTAATTGAAATAGTTCAATAAATTTAACCATTTGTATTTAAAAACACAGTCAATTTAGTCATTTTTTGCTATACTTTTAGATTAAACAAGCCTAACGGATCAAAACAACAATGAGATAACTGCATTCTACCATAAAATAACATCAAGTACCGTTAAAATTTTTATACTATGAAAGTGATATAACCTTTATAGGAGAAAAACAAACAATTTAATAGCAGAACAAAGAGTAAATTTATAAGATTTTTAAATATAAAGAGTTAAGTTTATTGAATTATTTTGAATTAGGACCAAATTGAAAGAATGTATAAATTTTGGTATCAACTTGGGAGAAGGTGCCTAGTTCAAGTACCAACTTGGAAGTAAAAAAAAATTAAGTACCAAGGAGAAGATGTTTAGTTCAGGTACTACCTTGGGAGCAAGATTTCTTTAGGTACCAACTTGAGAGAAGATGTATATTTCAAGTACCAAATGTATATTTAAGCCTTATATATTTAATAAAGTATTATATTTTTTAATTTAAATAATTATTTTTTATAAACTAAATTATTATTATACCAAAATTATTAAATAATTAATTTCTATAACATGAGTCGGGGCCCTTTGGGCCTCAAAGGAGCTCCGCCCCTGTATTGTAATCCACGGTCATTTGGATATTTATTAAACTAATTTTATTCCTCCCAAATTTTAAATTAAATATTAATTAGATCGCTGTTAATTTTAATTTTTTTTTTTAAATATGATTCTGATTCCGATTCCGTCTTTAAGCTATACTTAAAGCAATAGAAACTTACAAGAAACTCTCTCTTTATCTTATGGACAGCTAGAGGGTGCAATTTTCGTCAACTTAACTTGGCTACATATGATTATCAAAGGCAATAAAACTATTAAAAAAGTCCATGTCGAGACTTTGAACAAGTCTTGCGCCATGGGGCATTGAACATGTTGCAAAGTGGGAAGGTAGTCGGTACGCATTTCAAGATGTGTCAAATGTCAACGTGGTTTGCAATGGGCTGAATCCGGAAGCACAAAATTTAGGCAAAACCATTAGGATATGCGCACCGTGATCCGATGAGACCGACACTCGCATTCCACAGCCGGAGATCATGGAAATGGTTAGATGGATAATGAAAGGGAATTATTTGATATTTTTCTCCAAGTCCAACTAGCATTGAACCGACCACCGAGGCCTACGAGTCCAGAATTCATTATCCTTAATAATATATGCTTGCAGCCAGGCCTACGAGTCCAGAATTCATTGTCCTTAATAATATATGCTTGCAGCCAAGCAAGCCGAATGGAGACCCCAAATCATATCTAATCCCCAACCCACGAACCCTTAGACTATTCCTTTCAGCTCCACCGATCACCGGCCACACCCCTTATTGGACTATGGATATGGGGATTCGAAACTAGTGACCTAAGAGCATAACACTCTGGAACCGACGGATCCCGTCCAAGACAAGAGCGTTCAAGCTCTGTCAGTCAACGCTCAGTGCTTCACTGAATCCAAACCCTTCGCTTATGGCTACAACCCAAACTTTATTAGTTGCATTGTAAGCAAAAAAGCTTTGAAAACCTCGTAATTATTTTTGAATTAAAAATAAAAATATAGAATTTATTTGTCTGTTATCGATTTGCAGGTATCATCATCATCGTTGGATGTTGGGTGGTCCTCATCCGGTGAATTCCTTCGATCGTCAATGGCACCAAACAGCTCCACTTCCATCCCTCATTCTATCCCATGGGTTAGATTCGCCTGAAACAAAATGGAAAATTTGATCTGTCGCCTTCTTTCACCATCGTTTTTTGCGCCACTCGGTCGTTTCTCCGGTCGCCCTCACTACCCAACAATCCCTCTCCTCCTCATCTTCCTTTGAACGTGTTCAAATTCGCCGAAAGATGTTCCGGTATGGGATTCGGGGATCTAAAATTTCGTGTTTTGGACGGGGTTGGTGGTGCTTAGGTCCGACGCCTATGGTTTCAGGGTCATTTCTGGGTGTGGCCGGTGAGTTTGACCGTTGGAGGTGAAGGGAAGAGTTTTGGGGTGTGGAGATCGGATACGATTTAAGGTTTTATTTTTAATTTTTTAATTTTAAATTATTTTTTATATTTAATAATAATAAAATATGTTAAGTTATACCAAAATATTAATAAAATAATACTAAATGACTAAAATAGGTTGATGTATAAAGTTAAGTAAATTGATCGTTTTAAGAGTTCAATGACAAAAATAGGTCAGAGAATAAAATTGATTGATAAATCAGGTATTTTACTATATATATATTTGTGTTTTAAAAAAATAGATAAAATTGATAAATGGTCGTTAAAGTAAATATGATCTTTTCGGCTACAGAAATTTCAAAAATTATAAAATAAATATTAAACTTATCAACTGTTATCAAATGGTCACTACATATTATAAAATAATGATAAATATGAAGAAATTTAATAATTATTTTATAATAATTTTATAAATTTTAATGATCATCCGATAATAATCTAATAAGTTTAATAATTATTTTGTAATTTTTGGAAAAAAAAATTCTTTCAAAAAAAACATCAATTTTACAAAATAATTATCTGGTAACAATCATGTAGTTTTAGTGACTATTTATATACTTTATCCAAAATATTATAATGATCAATTTGGTTATTGATATAAAAGTGAAGAACAAACTGATTTAATATATTTTATCCATTTGTTTTCTACTCACATGTACTGTAATGAGAGAGTAGAATAAGCATATGCCCTATGAATGGAACACTTGAAGCCCAAGCCCAGTCCATCATGTGCTGTAATGGATGAGGCTTGTTTCAAATACAGAATCTAGGATGCATTATTGGGCTTCAGTCTCATCCATACAAGTTGAAGATCCATTACCTCTTGTGAATCCATCAATAGTATTAGTAATGCTAGTTAATAATTTTTAACGGTTTTATTAACAATAGACGTTATTAAAATATATCAATAGTTAACATGGGGGACAAAATTGGTCAAATTTGAAACATTCTAAAGTTTGATGACCAGTTTAGAATGACATATTTTTGGGTGAAATTGAACATTAAAAAGTGAGAAACTAATTTAGAACGAGAGTTATAGTTTGGAGTCGTGTGGTGCAATTACTCAATTTGTTATAACTTTTTTTTTTAGAAATCTTAATTCTAATTTTAATCCAATTTAGAGCGAAGAACTCTAGGCGAAGGAAGGGGTGCTCCTAGTGTAAACTAAAATCTATGACCTAAAAAAACATGAAAGAACAAAAATGAACAGCTTAACCAACTGGTCAAATGTGATTGCTTTGTTATTACAAATTAATTAGATATCAACGTTGAAAAAAATTAAAACATCTATTATAAGTGTTTTTGTCTTTTCATACTTTTTTTTATATAAACCTTAAAAAAACAACTAAAAATAATTATTAATGTCAAGAATCTTTAAAATTCAAACACGAGATTAATAAATTCATACACAAATCTCTTATCATTTTACATGTAATAATTTCTCGAATAATTTTGTATAGATATATTTTAGGCATATTGATAAAGTTTACCCTCTTTAACATTTATATCTTTGGTCAATTTGAATATTATTTCTTTTTTAAACTAAATTTAACCAACAACTTCTCAAAAAGAGTTAATTGTTTTTTTAATTTAAATGTTGACCGAACACTTTTTTGTAATAATACAGACATGACAACTTGTATTGCAATCTATATGTATTTTGACTTTTTTTTTCTAATTTGTTATACTTTTTAAAAGTCTTAACTATTTTTATAATTTTAAAATTATTTATTAATATGATATATAACACAAATTGAGTCATGTTAGCATAAAATACACAAGATTATCAGGCGGGCTACCACATTCTGTCAAAATTTGATGAAAAATTCTACGCTCATAAATATCGTTGAACACTATTAAATTAATTAATAAAAATTAAAACTCTCATTGACTCAACATATAATTGTAAATTTTAGTTAAATTGCTTATCATATATATAATTTTTTTTAAATAACGGGATCAAATATCAATCTTAGTCAATTTAAAAAATAAAAACCTAAACCCTAAAGTCAAAACTATCCCTACACCCAAAATCCTAAACAAAAAACATGAAATCCTAAACCATAAATTATAAACTTGAAACCCTAAACCCTAAATTTTGATTTTGAGCATTAGGTTTATGGTTTATGATTTTGCATTTAGGATTTATAGTTTAGGGTTTATGAATTTTTATTTTGTTAATTGACTAAGGTTGGTAAAAAGATTAAAAAATATAATATATATAAAAAATAATTTAATTAAAATTTTATTTTAAATAATTTATAAGTATATGTTAAGTCATTAATATTTTTAATTTTTATTAATCAATTTAATAGTGTTCAACGATATTCGCCAGCATAGTAAACTCATCCAAATTTGATATTTTAATTAATATTTTTATAAAAAAATATTTTAAATACTTAAAAGATTGAGAATTGAATTTAATTAAAATAGATAAACATCAAATTAATATATGTAAATATATTGAAAGTTATCAAATAGGGAAAAGAAAAGGATCAACTTTGTGAAATATACAAATGAAAATAACAAACTAAACCCAGAACAAAACTCTGATTCCGATCAAAAGAAAGTTAAAAAGTAACACAACTCTGATGAAAATCTGTCCGTGGAACTATACAGGTGAAGGAACATTCAATTGGGGTCAGATCTCCAATGAACAGCTAATGGTCTGAGCTGCCAGAGCCTCTCCATTATGTCTATCCTTTTTAGAGTATTAAAGTCTTGTTTTAACCCCCTAGCCTGGTCCCACCTCTCATATCACCACCCTACGACACTAGCCTTGCAGCTCACAAGCCTCCACTTTCCACTTTCCCCCCATATAACTTCACTTTCAATCTAATAAAAACTCATTAAACGCCACCCTTGGCCTTGGAAATCCAATTAAACACTCCAAAAAGTAAAATCCCAGATCCAATGCACGAGCAAAGCTGTGCAGGTAAATGTAATTAAGGGGAGTTTAGCATTACAGACAAAGAAAGATATTGATTTTTTTAGATTACAAAGATCCCAAGAAGAAACAAAAGACAGCACAACTTTCTTCATGTGAAAAGGTGAATTATCAGGCCTAGGATCTATAGGAAAAGATGCAATAATAGTACTGTTATGAATGTATCCACCAAGATTAACTGCCGTGGCCTATGAGTGCTATAGCTTGGGAATCCCGATGAAGCAATGAAATGGGAATTGCCGTTGTTGTTCAAGTTCCCATCATCTCCCAACTTGGCCGAGGAATTTGGCTCGAGCAAAGTCACACCTCGTTGGCATGGTTTTACTCCATAGGGAGCATTAGTTGTTCTCTTTGACACAACTGGATAGCAAAGATTTGGGTTGTTCCAGGCACCAAAACGCTTTCCCATTTTCCCATAAAAGACCTGGGAGAATTGGAGCACTCCTGTCAGATTGTTCCCGTTTAGATAAAGTGCATTAAGATCAGGCAGAGATGCAAGCTTTGGTGGGAGATTGCCTGTGAGGTTGTTGTTGCCAAGGCTCAGATACCTCAGTCTCTTCAATTCGGAGAGTGATTCTGGAATTTCACCTATCAAGCCTGTGTTAGTGAGATCCAAAACCACAAGATTTTGCAGTTTTTGCCACCCCAGGCTCATAATATCCCCACCTAGTGGATTGCTAGACAACATCAACTCCTCCAAAGAAAACATGTCCAGAACATGCTGGCTTAGTCCACCTGAAAACTTGTTGTGTCTCAAGTCCAATAGGGTCAAGTTCTTCAGACATGTATTGTCTGCAAACAGCTTCCCCTTCAACCTGTTGTTACTCAAATCAAGCTTCAAAAGTGATGTCAGACCACCAAGGCCTAGAGGTAAATGGCCTGAGAGTGAATTTCTACTTAAATCCAAGATTAACAGCTCCTTTAACATTCCAAAACTATCTGGGATTTTACCAGTAAACCTGTTTCCAGCCAGGACTAGTCGATTCAAGTTAGTCAAGTTGCCAATACTGGTTGGTATTTCTCCTGTTAAACCATTCTCTAGTAAGACCAAAGATTGGAGCTTTTTCAGGTAACCAAAGCTGGTAGGAATTTGGCCTATGAGACCTGGATTGGACCGAAACTCTAATGAAACCAAATTCCCAGCAAGTTTTTCCCAGTTATCTCCGGGGATGATAAATTGATGTCTGCTAGAAGATATGAAACAACTGAAAAAGCTGAGAGATTTCAAGTGCTTAAGCTGGAAGATATGTGGCCTAAACTCCACATTAGTGGCACAAGCAAGAGAGTTGTCATGAACAGGACCAATGCTTAAACCAGTGATATACCATAGGCCACCTACGATATCACAGGAGACGCCCTGTAGGGAAAAAAATGATCAAATATATTACAACTTAATAAAATAATTAGTGTGAATAAAACAAGGTTATATTATTAAATACAAGCCAACATTAATTCTACTAGTCTTCTCTGAAATATCCTGCAGTGAGATAGTAAATGCAATTCCATCAAGGTTAGTATTATGCTTAAAACCGAAAGGTACAAACCACACCTGTATAGGAGTCCAACCACAAGGATCCGGATAGAGATCTGAGACATTCCACCAATCACCTACAAACCCTTGTATGGCAGAGTACAAAGCAGCTTGCTCAGCCTTCTCCATGGGAGCTGCTGCTTCAGTATTGTCTGCTTGGCCACAGCACCAAACACCCAGGCATAAAATGCAAACCGCCAAAACAAAATGATTGCCACTGATAATCATCCTCTTTATCAGATAATTCAAGACTCAGAAAGAGAAAAACAAAGTGCAGCTTGGCTCAAACCACCCCAAACCTGGCCTTTGAAAAACAACCAAGGGAAAATGAATGGAAATGTATAATATAGAGATTAGAAGAAGAAAGTTGAAAGCCAGAACGTGTTAGGGAATGCAAGTATATGACAGGTTTGAAAACCAGAAAGTGTTTCCGAGAAAGCTTAGAATAGTATGGGAGATTTTGAGAGTGAAAGATACAGAGAGATGGTCAAGTGAGAAAGAAAAGGGAAAGGGAGAAGAAGTTTGCTTCTGTGTGGGTAAATAGGAAAGCTAAGATAAGTAAATATAGCAGAAAGAAACACAAAGTTCTATATAAGGCACGGTTGTCCGAACCAAGAAAGTAAGGGCAGTAATAACAAGATTAAAGGCAGTAGAAAAAAATGGAAACTGGGGGAGCTTTGGCATTGAATGCTGAAAATCTGAAGCTGAAAGCGACAGGATGAATGACCCTTTGTGTGTATTATTATACGGCTCCACTTTGGTATATGCACTTTGCAGCTCCTTGTGAATGTGAATCTTTCCGCAGGCTACTTATGTACACTAATTACAACTAATAATTACTGATAATTGTTGTTACTTTTTTCATTCAATTAATGTAGTGCCAGAGATGGATGTTTAAAGTTAGAGAATGGTGGTTGTGGGATTTATTGGTGAAGACTGAGACCAGAGAAGGGTTAAGCTCGTAGGTAGACCTTACAATTTTGATTGGAGATTCGAAATGGTTTACTTGAACCAAGATTTGATACCGATCCGAATATAATGAGTCAAATTTGATTCAAAACTCTAAATAAGTCAAATTGAACTGAAATCGACTTAAATTTTAGTTGAACTAAAATGAATCTGAATCAATTTTCAACCTAACTGAATGAACTCGAACTAATTTCACCTGAATCGTAAGCAACTTGAATCGAATGCAACTCACAAAAAAGTCAAATATATTGACTTTATAAAGCTATATTATATGGTGTAAAAAGCTAATCCGACCTGAAAATCGACTTATCTCTTATTGACATGATATTAACCAAGCAAGAAATCAACTGACCCTAAAGCAAGCAAATCGATATGACTCGATCTGACCTAAATTATCATAGATCCGAGCTAAAATCAAGTCAAATTAAAACTAAACTTGAATCGAATGTAATCAGACCCGAAATGATTCGAACCGAAACGATTGCCGCCTCTACAAGTAGGATTAGATAAGGAGATGGGGTTCGGTTTAACTTTTTCTTGTTTAGGGTTTGAGGAGGGGACCATTTCCATTTTCCATGTCCCTCTCAAGGGGAAAGGAAAAGGATCTGTAATGGTAAATGCAATGGCAACAAGACAAAGTTGAGTTTTTTTTTTATCTGCTTTGCTTTTTCTGTTGTTTTTTGCTTTTGGGGTGGGGTTTTTCAACAGTACTTTTTCTGTTGCTGCTTAGACTCAGA